>CM029021.1:125264245-125864245 GCA_016801055.1 Panax notoginseng
GGGGCTAGCATGATTAGAGAGTGACTTGAGATCGGATGGATGGACACCCCAATCGGAAAGATTGAGAACCTGTTTAATATACAACGAGTGATAAAGGAGCTTGGATTTATCATCGTTAGCCATAAATAGGTTTGATAACTAATGACTCTGTTTCAATAGAATTATCCTTATAAAAGACCAAGGATTTATAAGGAGCAAGAGGAAGGAAATGTCATCCAGTAGGAAAATACTGGGTAGCTAATTTAACTGGGTATCTTTAGGTTTCATGGGTAACTCAATGTGGAATAAGTGCTGGTCATATTTAGCACGATACTCGAAGCTGGGTTACTAGGGTTTGATGAAGTTGCTTTAGATTGATTAACAAAAATATCAAATAGTTTAGGTTGACTAGCAAGGACTGACGCATAAGGCTTGGGGACTGTACCAAGCACCTGGAATTTATTATGGGTTTGAGTAACTGGATTAGGAACAACAGTTCCCTTTGGCTGATTAACTGGGCCTGAAGAACGGCCATGACCACGAGAAGATGATCTCTTCGCATACTCATGGTGCTGCAATAGTACCTGTGTTAATGAATTCAGTGTGAGAAAATCAGGAACTGGAGTTGTTACTACCTTTAATATATTCAATATCAAATTCAAAGATACTTAAAATAGCTTGCCATCTAGCGAATGAATGCTTAGAGGCGACATTTTCAACGTCTTTTTCAAGAATGATTTTGCTGACTTGCAGTCTATCCTAACTAGAAATTTTTGATTCAGTAAATCTCTCTAAAATTTCATAATACAAGTGATAAATTTTCTTTTTTGATAGTACTATATTTTAATTGTGTAGGGTTCCATGCGCCCGAATGGAAACGAACAATTTGTTCATCAGAAGTAGAAGTTAACTTTTGTTTGAGTATGCCACCGAATCTAATGTCAGAGGCATAAGTTTCAACTATTTTGAATGCTGAATCATTTGAGATGCCAAGGCAAGGCAAAACCTTAACATATTTTTTAACTTGCTGGACGACAGAAGTATGAATGTTAGTCCATGGAGGGGGATTTCTTTGTAAGCGCTGAAAAAGAGGCTTACAAATCTTCCGAACTTGCCAATATAATTAAGCGAGCTAAGAAATCTCTGTAGCTGAGTTTTGTCGGTAATCTTATCTGGAAATCTGTCGGCAAATTGAATAGCTCTGTCAATAGGCCGGGTAAGTCCGTGATAGAGGATTAATCCGAGAAACCTGACTTTAGTCAGAAACAGACTACACTTGGAAGGTGAAAGAATAAGACCATTGGTTTTAATCGTTTTGAAGAATGAATTCAAATGTTTAATATGTTCTTCAATAGTCTTGGAAAATACAAGGATATCGTCGATGTATACAATAATAAAATGACTGAAAGGATTCAAAATATTATTAAGAATATTCTGAAACTCACTAGGTGCATTTTTTAGTCCAAATGACTGAACATTCCATTCGTAATGTCCGAAAGGAGTGGTGAATGCAGTTTTGTAATAGCAACTTGCCAGAATCCTGACTTAAGATCAAATTTACTAAAAATTGTGGAAACACTTAACCTGCTAAGGAGGTCTTCCTTATTGGGTAAAGGGTACCTAATCCACTCTAGAACTTTGTTTAATGGCTTGTAATTGATAACTAGACGAGGGACACCTCTCTCTTTCTCAGCTTCATTGTTAACATAGAAGGCTGGGCAAGACCATGGTGACTTACTATATCTAATTAATCCTTTACTCAGGAGATCATTAATTTCATTTTACATAACTCCATTTGTTCATGACTCATTTGAATATGTCTAGCTTTAGTGGGAATTAAATGTTCTTTAAATTCTTTAGCATAAGGTAACCTAACTGTATGCTTTTTCCTATGCCAAAAAGCATTGGGAGAGTCGGAACATAAGTTATTTATTAAATAATCTTTTAATTCACTAATTTTTTCTTGAACTCTGTTACTCTTAAGCTGTTCTTCAACTTGTTGATACCTAACTTCTTCTTTGAGGAAACTTAGGTGGGTAACTTTACAGTTTAACAGGTTCACTGATTTAGAAATTGATTCTTCTTGAATAAACTTTAAATCTCTTTCTTTCGGTTTAATTAGGAACTTAAATGTAATTTTCTTTCCTAAATGCTCACAGCTTAAACCTTTATTACTAGTGGTAAATGGATACAATAAATATATAAATGATAACCCTAAAATGATTTTATTTGTAAGATTGCGAATTAAAACAAATGAAGTTTTAAAACACATATTATCTTGACAGATGTGTACATTGGGTAATTTATATTTTATTTCCATATGACTACCATTAGCTGAATTAAGCTTTTCACTAGTCTTCTTATAATATCTAGTGGGAATAAGACCCTCTTGAATAGAGTTCAGATCTGCGCCAGTATCAACTAAGGCAGGGAGCTGAATGGAGAAGGTTTTATCAATGACTAAATTAATAGAGATATACCATTTCTGGATGGTAATGTCTTTAATTCTTTTAAGTGAGAGACCTTGAATAAAAAGATCAGGTTCATCTTTAGCACCTGATGATTCTGGTTCATCATGATTTTCATCACTAGAAGAAGAATCATGTACTTGAAGATCTGATTTTTTTATCATCAATCTCTTTTCTTAGATTAGAAATATCTAATTTTAGGTTAGAAATTTCTTTTTTTAATTTATTAACCTCTTGATTTAGTTCAGGAAGGGTAATTTCTTTAACTGGAGACTTAAATCTTTCGAGTGTTTTATTAATACTGAAAATAAGTTTCTCTTTGGCTCTAAGAACCTAATCAGTAACTTTCTTATCTTTGTTTAATAAATCCTTTAATTGATTTAGATACTGAGTTTTTAATCCTGGGTCAGTGATCTTACTAATTAAATCAATTAACAAAGAACTTTCTTCATCTTCTTTTGTAATTACATTTAATCTTTTACAACAGTTGTTACTGCAGTTTTCAGTACAAACTATGACTTCGTTATCACTATTTGATTCATCGTTACAAGTACCGCTACTGCTAGAAGATTCAGGAATATCTGAAGCTTTTTCATTACTATCGTTATTTTCAATTCTCATTAACTCTAATAAATGTTCTGTGTCTTCAGCTGAGATGTTCAATTGAGCTAATTTTTGCTTAACTCTACACTCACTTTTAAAGTGTCCTTTCTGCCCACAATTGTGACAGACAATTCTACTCTTATCAAAATTCTTTGATTTTTTGGTTGATTTTTATGTGTTGACTTAGGTTTCTTATAATATGAGTCTTGATTAGTTTTATTATTATCATGAGTAATTCTCTTTTTACGACATTTGTGACTCTTATGTGACTCAATATGTTTATGAGGATGTCGGCGCTTTCTTCTAGAGGGAGCAACAGGCGGTAAACCATATTATTCACAGAAAGTGCCTAACTCGTATTTAGCCTTTTTCTTGTCTTTACTGGCTTGCTTAGCTAATTTAAAGTCAATACACATTTTTAATCCTATTTTTTGGATGTAACTTATAATATCTCCGTAAGTTAAATTATCATAATCTATATATCCTAAATTTTTACTTAATTCTTCTCTAACTTTATGTGCAAATAATGAAGGTAAACCATTAACGAACTTCTCTTTCCAAAATAGTTTATTACTGTCATTACGCATCATAACTCTAGAGGTGAATACATCTTTGTACCATCTAAAATCGCTTAGAGTGGGACAAGTAAGATTACTAAGTTGATCATGGATTCTTTCGGTGATATTACTAGGAGTTCCGATAAAATATTTAATTATTGTGAATATTAAGGTATTAACTCTATCAGGCGGACCAACACCTATTTCTTCATCGAAGATGGGATTACCATCATCATCTCTTTGGATAGCATGAATAATTGATACTCTAATATCTTCTATGAGATGTTTCTCCCACCAAGATCGAAGAATACCAGTGAATCCACTAGCTATTAATTCAACTATATCTGGTTGAGATAGATTGTTGAATTTGGTGATATAGCTATTAGCTACCATAGACATATGATTTAATTTATTTAGAATTTCTTGTTCACTAAATCCATCAATATTCCATTCATATATTTTATTAGAAGAAACAGAAAATTGTTTATCTAAATTTCTCTCTTCGAATTGTAGATCCGGAGGAGTAGGTCTAGAATACCAATTTCTGGTAATACTTGTGTTATTAACAGTTAATTTATTTAGCTGTTCATTAAGGTTAGAAACATATGAGTGATTAGAAGAACTGTCGTCGTCATCATTTGAATCTACTTGGTCAATGATAGCAATAGTTCCACTCGGACCTGCTTCAGTTTTGAGTTTTTTAAATATCTTATCTTTGGACTGGACTAATTCCTCATCTTTATTAGGTAAACCTAATTTATTTCTATTTTCTGGTAATTTGATTAAAGGCTGTTCAATTTTTGAATCAGGTTTTTTAATTATATTTTCTTCAAATTTTTCTTCAATCCTGTCAAGCTGTTTTCCAACAGTTGCAAGATATTGATTACTAAAGTTTAATTGCTCAATCATCTTTTTATCATCTTTAACTCCATTAGGAATTTTAAATGGACTAGCAATAACTGAAGTGTTTTTAACTGGAATTAGAACTGTCTCTAAAGGCGGATGACTAGACGAAATTTTTGATTTGTCTTCTTTAATCCATTGGGTTTTACTAATAACAGTACACTTACTTTGATATTGTTCATACCAATCGTAAAAAGTAATGTTAATTTCTTCATTTTTAATAAATCTTTTCCATCTATTAACTATCTTATCTCTTTCCTTTTCAGTAGGGTGATTAGATCTAAATAGATGTCTTTTTTCTTTATTAGATTTTGAATTAAAATCTTTTACTAAGTTATCCCAATCTAAAATAAATTCCTTTTTAATGACTCTTAATTGATTATGAATAGGGGCATTAAAATCAGACTGTGTGGGATACACAGAAGATGCTGGGGAAGAAGAACCTTCATCTTCATCAGGGTCATTCTGGGTGTAACAGGGATGACTAACCTGTCCTTGATTAAGGATACCTTTGAGTTTAATATCTTTAACCGAAGGGTTACTAATAATTTCAGAATCTCTTCGAGTATGAATAACTGAAGGGGCTGAAGAACTGGAAATATCTTTGATAATAACTGGGGTTCTAGTACGTTCAAAACTAATTTTAACAGTTCCATCAGAAAACTATTTAATGTTTTCAATATTTAAAAGATTGTTAGCTATGGGTTGCTGTGGTAATTCATTGGGCAAAGTCCATTGACTAGGTAAGGTAATATCCTTCCAGAGGATTGTTCTAGGGATCTGGATATTAGCATCATTAGTAGAACTTTGAATTAAAACTGTTTGATCTTTGGGACTTTTATTAAGAGCATGAACATTCAAGTTTGACTTCATGGTCTTATAGTAAATCCGGTAGATCAAAGCAATAGGCTGAGATCCCTCAATTATCTGAGTAATCTCTCATTCAGTTTTAATATTTAATGTTAATGCTTTAAATAAGTTTTGATCACTAAGACTTAAGGTGAAATCAGGAAAACAATTAAAATGAATTGGACCATTATGCAGGCTAGCTTCCATGGCACCAATTATACTAGGATAATAATTTAAAAATCTGGCGTCTCTAAGACAAAGGTAGATTGATGAATTAATTCATTTCCTGTTAAGTGGTTTAACTGCAACTTGAACTAATCCTATATGAATAAAATTATAACCCTTTTTTCTATGTTTTTTAATAACATCTGGGGATAAAAGTCTACAATTTTCATATTCTTTATTAATTGCATAAACTCTTTCAACTGTCTTAACATTATAGTCAGATTTAAATTTATCTGAAAAAGTTGACTGATAAATTTCTTTAGGGGATACCCTAGGTATGTTCCAATTATGTAAAACTTGATTAATGTTTTCATAACTCTGTTCTTCCTGGTTAACGATGTCTGGAACTGGCGGCAAAGTTGACCGGTTACTAACTGAGGAGCTGGATCTGAATAATCTACTCATCTTGACTGTTTTCAAAATAAATTCTGACTCAAGGTTCATTCATGTATACCCCGTTACCCTAAGTAGACTCATACCTATGTTCTATAACCCGACACTGCTCACAACCTGGAGACTTACAAAGGTTAGACACGAACTAGGTGGACTACAGGTAAGTAAGGTGACTTCAGAACTCTGAGGAAGAAGATGATTTTGAAAAAGAGAAGATAAGTTTGATTAAAAAGATCTAACTAGGCAGTCAGAAACAACAAACAACATGGCTCTGATACCATTTGGGGCGAAAGCAGGAAGAGGGGAGAACAGATAGAGATGCGCATACAACACAATATATATATATATATATATATATATATATATATATATAAATGTTACTCTTTACAAAAAAAGTATTATATATATAGATATATAGATGGTAGTAAAATTTATCTAATATATAAAAAATATAGCACATGAAACATGAAAAAAAAATTTAATAATGACTTATAAGTCAAAAAAAAGTTAAAATTTAAGTTAGTGTCAAACACTAAATAATAACAAATGACTTATAACTTAGTTTGACCAACTTATAAGTCATTGTCAAACACCCTCTAATTCAAAATATAAAGAGAAATTAATATTTGATTATAAAAAAATTTACAAGTCAAGAAAAATGAGAATTTGAAAAAAGGGAGTCCAACTCTCCAAAACAGTCCAACTCTCCAACCTCCAGCCACCATTTTCCATCTCCCAATCCACGATCCTCCTCCTCCGTCTCTTCATCAAAAATTAAGAAGAAGAAGATCTAGATCTAGATATCTTTTTGGGTTTATAGCAAAAGATAAAAGTTGTGTAATTGTAACTATAAGTCTATAATCTAGATCTAGATAGGTCATAGGTTTGAATATGTTTCGCATTTGGACATAATTTTTAAATACTAAATACGAATATTTTTTTGACAATTCTCTGAATACCGAATATGGTCTTTACAAAAACATGCTTATTGGGATTATCTTAATTTAAGGCAACATTTTAATAGTCGTTGCAAAAAGTTGTATAAAATATGCAACGAAAATAAAAATTGTTGCCAATGAATGTGGTCCATATTAGGCAACAAAATATAGCAACAAAAAACTTTCGTTGCCTACGATGAGGAGAAATCAAGTGGTTAGAAATTTTGCAACGAATTTCTAACGAATTTTGTTTCCAAATTTTGCAACGACTTATGAATTTCGTTGTAAAAAGTGAAAGCCTGACACAATCTGCAATGAAGGACAAGTTTCGTCGCTAAACATACACTTTTAGTAATGACTTATAAAGTCGTTGCCTGAAAAATCGTTGCTAAAGCCCTATTTTTAGCAACAAAAAAGCTTTCATTGCCCACGATGACGGGAAATCAAGTGGTCGAAAATTTTACAACGAATTTTTAACGAACTTTTTTCCCGCCATTGAATTAGCAACGAAATTTTGCAACGACTTATGAATTTCGTTGCAAAAAGTGAAAGCTTGACACAATCTGCAACGAAGGACAACTTTCGTTGCTAAACATATACTTTTAGCAACGACTTATAAAGTCGTTGCCCAAAAAATCGTTGCTAAAGGCTTATTTTTTTGTAGTGGCAAGTTTTAGCCCCATGACACAGCCTTCATACTCAGCTGTGTTGTTGGTGCTAATAAACTTTAATTTAACGGCGACGTGATATTGCTCCCCCATACCGGATACTAGAACTGCTCCAGCTCCAAAACCTTCCGTATTAACAGCTCCATCAAAATACATCTTCCATGTTTGGCGTGTATCGTACTGATGGTGTTGCTGAACTGCCATTACCCCTTCATCGGGGAAGTAGGTTTCCAAGGGTTTGAAGTCCCCTGAAGGTGCGGCAGCCAGTTGATCCGCAATTCCTTGACCTTTAATGGACTTTTGAGTCATGTAAACAATGTCAAATTGTTGTATGATCAACTGCCATCTGGACAGTCGATTCAGTATGGGTTTACTGAAAACATACTTGAGGGGATCCACACGGGATATGAGATGGGTTGTGTGCCCATGGAGGTAATGTTGTAACCTCATTGTAGCCCATGCTAAAGCACAACAAGTTCTCTCAATCAGAGTGTACTTATGTTCACTGCTGCTGAATCTTTTGCTAAGGTAATAGATAGCTTGCTCTCGGCCTCTATCATCTTTCTGTCCCAGCATACAGCCCATGTCATTGTCACTGATGGACATGTACATGAACAGGGGAACATCATCCCTGGGTGGTACCAAAATAGGAGCTTTGATCAGCTGCTCTTTAAATATAAGGAAGGCATTCTAGCACTCATCATTCCATTTTATGGAGGAGTTCTTCCTTAATAGCTTGAAGATAGGCTCATAGGTTGCTGTGAGTTGAGAAATGAATCGGCTAATGAAGTTGATTCTTCCCAAAAATCACTGTATTTCCTTCTCTGTTTGAGGAATGGGCATTTCTGTGATGACCTAGATTTTGGTAGGATCCAGCTCAATTCCTTTGTGGCTGACTAGGAATCCTTGCAACTTGCCTGATTTAACGCCAAAGGCACACTTGGCTGGATTCAACTTCAAGTTATACTTACGCAACCTGTTGAATAGCTTTCTGAGATGGTCTAAGTGGTCCTCCTCCTTTTGGGACTTCACAATGATGTCATCCACGTAGATCACTATCTCTTTGTGCATTAAGTTATGGAAGAGAGCCATCATAGCTCGCTGATAGGTAGCTCCGGCATTGATGAGGCCGAATGAAAATTGTCTGTAGCAAAAGGTTCCCCAAGGAGTTATGAAAGCAGTTTTCTCACGATCTTCCTCAGTAACCATGATCTGATGGTACCCCGCAAAGCAATCAGCAAAGGAGTATATGCCGTATTGCGCAGTATTGTCAATGAGAATGTGGATGAAGGGCACGGGGAAGCTATCTTTAAGGCAAGCTTTATTCAGATCCCGATAATCCACGCAGACTCGTACCTTTCCTCCAGGCTTAGGCACGGGAACGGTGTTAGATATCCATTCAGGATATGTGGACACCATGATAATGCCAGCTTGAAATTGTTTCACAATTTCTTCTTTCACCTTTAAACTCCACTCAGATTTTAATCGCCTGAGCTTCTGCTTGACTGACTTGAATCCCTCTTTAATGGGAAGGGGATGAAAAACAATGTCAGTGGACAACAAGTACATAGTCTTGAAACAAAATATGCTTTCACTTAATATATATGAAACTATTTAATCATACATAATGTTAGCATATACGAACAAAATAACTACTAATACTGGACAGAAAAGTAACTAGTTATTATATCTACAGGGCAGAAAGAAGTCCTGCCCATTTTACCCTTGTCGACCAATGCAAGGAGTGCTGCTCCAATTGGCAAGGATAAAGTCCGGGTGGACTGTATTGATGGAGGGGCTGTCATCATCCTCCTTTTCCTGAATGATGACCATGACGTCTGGGCAATCATCGTCTAGGGTATATGTGTTTGTATGTTCATCATGAATAATGATGCATATGCCCGACATTATTCGGACGACGTTTTGTTTGATTCTTTGTTTCTCTTCTTCCACTTTGGGATCTGGAACAAAGACTTCTTTTTCTTTGAATGGCACAGGCTTGGGAAATAGAATAGTCATCACGTTGGTTGGCACCTTTACAGGAGGTTGTGCGGACTCAGCATTAGAATGCGAAGATAAACGCCGCGTGGTTGAAGTTGAAGGAATCTGCTGATGCTTATGAGGATTCCTCTGACTAGACCTGGCAAAATAGCCTAGTCCAGCTATCCCAGTTTGACTGGCTACTTGGATAGGGTATTTGATACCTTGGTAATCTTTACCCAGCCCTTTTCCTGGCTGATGACCCAAAGACATCATTTCTTGAGTAGCCGACATTACTTCGGCAGAGATCTTGGGTACGGGCAATGGTATTCCCAGGGCATGAAATTGAGGGTTGCTTACTTCCAAAGTGTGGAAACTGACCGGCTCAATATCGGAATTAAAACTGATGAACGATATGTCACCTTATTGAGGGCATTCCGGTTCAGCATTGACTGTAACTAGGCTATTATTGATAATGTATTTCAGTTGCTGATGAAGGGTGGAGAGGACTGCCCCAGCCATATGAATCCACGGTCTTCCCAAGAGCAGGTTGTATCCTGAATCTATCTTGAGTACGTGGAAAGACACGCAGAAAGTATGGAGACTAATCTCAATTGGCAGCTCAATCTCTCCGACCGAATTGCGGCGGGATCCATCAAAAGCTTTGATGATAGTATGGCTAACTCGGATTCGATTGAGATTGATGTTCATCTTCAATAATGTAGCGTATGGACAAATATTCAAAGATGAACATCCGTCTACTAAGACTCCAGTTAGCATATATCCGGAGGACAAGACCGCAATGTGCAACGACTTGCAATGATCGGTCCCTTCAGGCGGTATGTCATCATCAGTGAAGGATATCATATTGTTGTTAAAAATGTGATCAACCAAATGTTGTCCACTGATTTTGGCAAGTTAGTAGAATCTTCCGGTGATCCTCGAAAGTTAAAACCAAGTCTAGTATTAAAATTTGATGTGGAGCTTCTCTTAAGCTTAAAACCACCTTGGCTTCACTATGACCCACGGCATAGAGGAATTTTTCAATCTTCTCCATGGGAATCTTCTCCTTTGATTTGATGGTAGACTTCATCACCCGTTGGGGAAGATACAGTGAATTCTCCTTCGACACTGCAGCAGTTGTATGCGAGGTAAATCCTTCAGCTTCTCCATAATTCCAAGGAACTTTCTGTAAGCTGACAACAGGATATTGTGGTCGGAAGGGTAAATTGATTGGCTTTGGAGCAGCCACTTTCAAAGAATTATTGCTTCCTCTGAGTTGAATGGTAGATATAGGGCGTGGTTTGACAATGCCATCAGCCACAGTGGAGATAACTGCTACCAATCCTTTCCATTTAGTAGGACAGGTATTCTCACTTCCCCGTAGCACAGTATCATTGTCTGCTAGTTGCAGGACACCGTTATCAATGAGATTTTGGATAAGGTGGCGGAGTGCCCAGCATTCTTCTGTGTTGTGACCGCGAGAATGGGAGTGATATTGACATACTCCATTAGAATAGCACCGTCCTGAACGGGGATTGATTGGAGGTAGAAGAGAATTAATCCTTCCTTCGTTGATTAGCATTTGAAGGATTTCCTCCATAGGTTGGCCCAGATATATAAATTCCCTTCTGCTGGCAAAATCCCGTCGAGCTTTAGCATTCGCTCTCCTTGCCACTTTGTCCTCCATCATTTAACTTTCTGGAGGTGACGAGGTAATATTCATGACAAGAGGAAGGAGACTAGCATGCTCCTGGCTGATTAATTGCCATGTGACTTGATGCTGGTAGGTCACCAGTTCTGCCAATTGCTCGATTTGCTTGCACAGAGCTTTCATCTTTCGTTCCATTGAGAACTGGAACTTGGCATAATCCCATTTGTCAACACCGTCTTTGATGATCTGGGATACTTCACCGTTAGAATTAGAACTTTGTACAGTGCTCCAATTAATCATGTTGACTTCTTCCTCTTTATGTGGAGGAAGAGGGTTGTCTTGAATGTAAGGTTGATCGGGTTTGGTGACCATGATCTCACTGTTATCTATCAGGTCTTGGATCTTATGCTTCAAGGCCCAACAATCTTGAGTATCATGTCCAAGTGCCTCGACATGATAAGCACATTTCCGAGCAGCATTAAAACCCCTACCATTAGGGCTGGCTTGCGTGACTTTCTTCTGCGTGGTCAGAAGAGTGAGAATATTCTCGAGAGAGTCCCCTAAGGGTGTGAACACTTGAGAGCGTTTGACTTCTCCACCTTTTGGTATTGGAGGGTTTGAAGACTGTGCTTGAAAGAGAGAGTAATTTCTCCTCTGGATAGGTATATTCTGATTGCCTTTTTGTCCCTGTAGTATCAGGGAAACATCCACTTCTTTCTTTTTATGGATCCTCCATGAGTTGTTTCCATAATTTCCGGATTGGATGTGTTTAGCAACAACTTTAAGGGAAGCTAGGTCTTGAATCTTCCCTAACTTCAATCCCATCTCAGCCATTTCACCATGTTTGATCATTTCAGAAAATGGTTTACCGATGCCAGCTAAGACTCTCTCATAGAAACCAGCTTCTTGTATGTCGATAAAGGTCATAACCATCTCTGACTCTGTCATAGAAGGAGTTACTTGAGCAGCAAGGCGCCTCCACCTTTGAGCATACTCTCTGAAAGACTCGTTAGACTGTTTCTTGACCTTGGTAATCTGGTACCGGTCAGGAGCCATCTGAGACTGGAAACTGTATTGTGTGAGGAAGGCGTGAGCTAGCTCTTCCCAGCTATAGATCTTTGAGTTGTCTAATCTTGTATATCGTGAACGGGCTTCTCCAGTTAGACTTTTTTGGAATAGCTGCATTCTGAGCTTCTCGTCCTCTGCATAAGATCCGAGTTCTCCAATGAATATCTTTAAATGTATGTAAGGATCTCCTAACCCATCATACTTTTCAAAGTCAGGAGTTTTAAATTTTTCTGGATAATGAACACCAGGGAATATACAAAGATCAGCATATGACACACTCCCGTGTGCTCCAATTCCTTTGATAGCGTGAAGGGTTTCTTCTATTTGAAGAACTTTCTTTCTGATGTCATCGGTGCCTGGATCTTTTGTAGGATGGGCGGCATCATGACTTTTGTTGGTTGTATCCAACTGTAATTCAGGTACTGTAATGGCTTTATCAGGACCTTGGGTTCCTCCATGTGTAGAGGATTCAGCATGTACGGGTATTTTGGACCCTGTGTAGATTGATGTAGTTCTTTAAGCAGAACAGCCAAGTCTATAATTTGTTTAGTTAATCCGTCGAATTCTTCGCGAGAAACTGGATTAGATTGGTCAGATGAAGACATGATTGGTTGTAGGCCTGCGGCCTTTTTGGACTTTGACCGGGTAATAGGTTCGAATGCTTCCCTGCGACAAAACTGGCATAGTTTAGTTTTTAGGGAATGTGTAAATATTAACATGCTATGTGATGTGTCCGTTTTAGGAAATTTTGTCCTGCAACATGGATGTTAGCTATTTGTAGTACATGATAACATGTTAATGTAAATATGTACATGCACATATTTTCTCATATTTCTCATTACATGGAGGTGAATATAGAATGTAAATTAAAAGTAAGTAATTTAAAATGGGAAAGCATGAAGAGACTTTCCTCCGCATTTGGTTTATCAGAGGCTGACCTATCTTAGGTTACTCTTGCGGCTTTTCGGCATGAAGGTTCCCAAATCATTTCAATTTACTCGACGGAAAATTAATCTGGTCTTTCAACTGGATCGAATTTGGGTAGTGCCTTTCCTGAGCCTCGGGGAATTAGTCTTCCCACGAGTCCAGTAATCAAACACCAACAGGTTAGCCTCCTAGCGGAGGGACCACACAACATACATTCACATACATCGTGTCTCACCGTATATGAAAATGATGACATGTGTGAAGCACTAATATCATAGGCAAATATAGTGTAAAGCATTAATCGCAGTAAAGATATGCATTCGTACACATTCATCATAAATGTAAATGCAACATCCACACACAAGCATATAACAGTTTTGAAAAGCTTGTAATAGCGGCTTAAGTCCTCTTACTGGAGTCCCCAGCGGAGTCGCCACCTGTCGACGTCGGGATTTTTATTTGTCCCTTTTCGTTACCTGTTTTTTTGTGTTCTCATTTTATGTGAGATTTGTTTGAAAAACATGTGAAAAAGGTTCGACATGTGTAATGTCGACGATTGGACTATAAGAGTCGCCAGTTGGTTTTTTAACTGGTTGTACCAACACAACCGAAAAAAAGTTTGCACATTGACCCAATGATGTGACACTGCTAAACGGGTCGGTGAAACCGAGATTCAATTAGGGTCCGGCGACTTGCTTATGCGGAGGGAAGGTGTTAGGCACCCCCCGACATCCGTGTTACCACGGTGACCGCCACTTTTCAAGAAACTATTATATGAATGTGTGTGTGTGTGTGTGTGGGTCAATGCACTGTTATTTGGAAGTAGTGCGAGGCCTCGTTCGCACCTATATACACAGGGTTTGAATTTATATAAAAATTCAGTTTTAAGCAAGATATGGTAATGACGTTTTAAAAGAGATTTTTCAAACCCAATGCTCAATAGTAATTGAGACCTTTTACACTACCATTTTATTCAATATTCGGCTTGGTTGATTTTATTTTACAGATGCGAGGCATCTGTATGAAAATAATGTACAAAAAGATGCTGAATTCCTCGTGGGTATGAAAACCATCTGAGGAAATTCAAACATCACAGATAAATTTACAAGCTGCTTATAGCTGAAAAGGTCCATCACGGGAACCGAATCTAGATTCAGTGGACTGAATCTGTGATAACATGATTCCTAGGCTCACATGATGCCGCAGTTGATATAAACACAGTAAGCAGGTATATATATAAAAGCTGTAAATATATATATATACAGACATGATCACCAACCATGAAGCACCTCCATGGGGGATCAGAAATGTATATAAAGCTGTAAAAGCGATCAACCGCCACGGAGGGAACTCCAGGCGGGACGAAATGTACAGAAAGTAGTAAAAACAGTCAACCACCACGAAGTAAACTCCAGGTGGGACGAAATGTAAATATATATATAAAAGCGATAAACGCACCGGATATAAATTCTAGGCTTATCGGACAAAGTCCGACAACAGTTAATATATATAAGTATATATATATTAAAGCAGTAAACGCACCGGATGTAAAATCCAAGCTCATAGAACATAGTTCGACACACAGTTCATATATAAGTATATATATACAAAAGCATTTAAATGCACCAGACATAAGTCTAGGCTCATAGAACAGAGTTCGACACACAGTTTATATATATAAGTATATATATATAAGAAAGCCATTAAACGCTCCAGACCGAAGTTTAGGCTCATCGAACAGAGTTCGACACATAGTTCATATATATAGATGTATATATATACAAAAGCAAGTAAACGCTCCAGACCGAAGTCTAGGCTCAATCGAGGCATAACTCGATAATGTTAGTCTATATATATAAATATATATGTATATACAAACTGAAATAAAACCACGGACTGAAGTCTAGGCAAACACACGCAACACGACTCTCAACGTAAATAAGGGTGTGTGCAAGTGTGGAGAAAAAGGCTTGAAAATGTGTAAGAAGGCTTACAGTGGACTGCCAAAGAAGACCTTAATAACTTTAAAGTAGATAAACATTGGCTTTCGCCGGTACAGAAGTAGCTATATGTGAGCTCACAAGTGTATAAAATGAGAAAGCACTCAGTTTGGGGTGTGTATGGAGCAAATTGGACAGGGCTTCGTCGCCCTTTCTCCTTGTAAAATGGCCACCCCAAGCCCTCTATTTATAGAGGGTGGACCTGCGGCTGGGCCGCAGGTGTACCAGAGGCTACCCGGGGTGCCCCGGGCTTTGCGGGTCCCACCGTCTCGAAGTACGTGCACGTAGGCAACGTAATGTCTGCTCGAACTTTTAGAATTACAATTCGGGCATCCGATTGAGGTATATAAGACCTATTTCCGACCGCCATTGTTGAGAGTTACGCAATGACATAGGATTAGAGGTTGTACGAAGTCATGAAGATGGGACGATGCCCTCCGGTCTTCAGCTTCAAATTCTATCCGTTATCCTGCGCAATAGTCACTCAGGATTGGTTTTCCTTGGCTCTTGTGGGACATTGTTGTGTAGAAATGTATGTCTGAAATGTTGAGATGGCGTGATGTGGCGTTAAGTTGGCAAGATAACGACTTTGCCCCTCACCAGGGTTATCTCCGATTTGGGCTGATAAAGCAGACGTTGCTCAGGGTTATTTCGAGTGTCTACACATGCTATCCTGTGTTATAAACAACTAACATTCATTTTGCAGGACAAAATTCCTAAAACGGACACATCACATAGCATTTTAACATTTACACCCTCCCTAAAACTAAACTATGCCAGTTTTATCGCAGAGAAGCATTTGGACCTATTACCCGATCAAAGTCCAAAAAGGCCGCAGACCTATAGCCAATCATGTCTTCATTTGACCAGTCTAATCTAGTTTCTCTTGAAGATTTTGACGGATTAAGTAAATAAATTACAGATTTGGTTGTTCTGCTTAAAGAACTACATCAATCTATGCAGGGTCCAAAGATACCCATACATGCTAAATCCTCCACACAAGGGGGAACTCAAGGTTTTAACAAAGCCATTACATTACCTAAACTGCAGTTGGATACAACCAACAAAAGTCATGATGTCGCCCATCTCATAAGAGATCCAGACACCGGTCACATCAGAAAGAAAGTTCTTTAAATGGAAGAAACCCTTCGTGCTATCAAAGGAATTGGAGCACACAGAAGTGTTTCATATGCCGACCTTTGTATATTCCTTGGTGTTCATTATCCAGAAAAGTTTAAAACTCCTGACTTCGAAAAGTATGATGGGTTAGGAGATCCTTATACACATTTGAAGGTGTTCATTGGAGAACTCGGATCTTATGCAGAGGACGAGAAGCTCAGAATGCAGCTATTCCAAAAGAGTCTTACTGGAGAAGCCCGTTCATAGTATACCAGAATAGACAATTTAAAGATCCATAGCTGGGAAGAGCTAGCTCACGCCTTCCACACACAATACAGCTTCCAGTCTCAAATGGCTCCTGACAGGTACCAGATTACCAAGGTCAAGAAACAGTCCAATGAGTCTTTTAGAGAATATGCTCAAAGATGGAGGCGCCTTGCTGCTCAAGTAATTCTTTTCATAACAGAGTCAGAGATGGTCATGACCTTTATCAACATACAAGAAGCGCCTTTCTATGAAAGAGTCTTAGCTGGTATCGGTAAACCATTTTCTAAAATGATCAAACAATGAGAAATGGCTGAGATTGGATTGAAGTCAAGAAAGATTCAAGACCTAGCCACTCTCAAGGCTGTTGCTGAGCATATCCAATCCAGAAATTATAGAAACAACCCCCGGAGGGTCTATAAAAAGAAAGAGGGGGATGTTTCCCTGATACTACAGGGTCAAAAAGGCAATCAGAGTATGCCTATTCAACGGAGAAATTACAGACCTTTTCAAGCACAGTCTTCAAACCCTCCAATACCAAAAGGTGGAGAAGTCAAACTCCCTTGAGTGTTCACACCCTTAGGATACTCACTCGAGAATATTCTCACTCTTCTGACCACGCAGAAGAAAATCATGCATCTTCTTCCACCAGCCAGCCCTAATGGACGGGGTTTTAATGCTGCTCAAAAATGTGCTTATCATGCCGGGGCATCTGGACATGATACTCAAGATTGTTGGACCTTGAAACACAAGATCCAAGATTTAATAGACAACGGTGAGATCGTGGTCACCCAACCAGATCAACCTCGTGTGCAAGACAACCCTTTCCTCCACACAAAGAGGAAGAGGTCAACATGATTAATTGGAGCACTGGACAAAGTTCCAATTTCAACTGCGAAGCATCCCAGATCATCAAAGACGGTGTTGACAAATGGGATTATGCAAAGTTCCAATTTATAATAGAACGAAAGATGAAAGCTCTAGGTAAGCAAACTGAGCAATTGGCAGAACTGGTGATTTATCAGCATCAAGTTACACGCTAATTAGTCAGCCAGGAGCATGCTAGTCTCCTCCCCTTGATTATGAATACTCCATCGTCACCTTCAAAAAATGAAACAATAGAGGACAAAGTGACGAAGAGAGCGACTGCCAAAGCCCGTCGGGATTTTGCCAATAGAAGAGAATTTACACACCTGGGCCAACCTATGGAGGAGATACTTCATATGCTAATCAATGAAGGAAGAATCACTTCCCTCCTACCTCTAATCAATCCCCGTTTAGGACGGTTCAACCCTGATGGAGTATGTCAGTATCACTCTCATTCTCGTGGTCATAGCACGGAAGAATGCTGGGCACTCCACCACCTTATTCAAAACTTAATCGATAGCGGTGTCCTGCAACTGGCAGACAATGATATTGTGCTATTTGAGAGTGAAAATACTTGTCCCACTAAATGGAGAGAATGGCAGCAGTTATATCCTCTGAGGCCGATGAGATTGTTAAACCACTCACAATTCAGCTCAAAGGAATTAACAATCCTTTGAAAGTGGCTGCTCCAGAGCCCCTCATTTTTCCATTCAGACCGCAATATCCTATTGCCAGCTTATAGAAAGTTCCCTGGAATTATAGAGAAGCTGAAGGATCCACATGTGATATAACTGCCGCAGTGTTAAAGGAGAATCTACTGTATCTTCCCCAACGGGTGATGAAGACTACTGTTAAATCAAAGGGGAAAATTCGAATAGAGAAGATTAAAAAATTCCTCCGTGCTATAGGTCATAATGAAGCTAAGGTGATTTTAAGCTTAAGAGAAGCTCCACATCAAATTTCAATATTAGACTTGGTCTTAACTTCCGAAGATCATAAGAAGATTCTCCTAAAGGTTTTGGAAGAAGCCTACTTACCGAAATCAGTGGATGTGGAAAAATTTCAACATCTGGCTGATCACATTTTTAACAACAATGTGATCTCTTTCACTGATGATGACATCCCGCCTGAAGGAATCGGTCATTATAAGCCGTTACACATTGCGGTTTTATCCTCCGGATATATGTTAGCTGGAGTCTTGGTAGATGGAGGTTCGTCTTTGAATATCTGTCCTTATGCTACATTGCTGAAAATGAATGTCAATCTCCAGCGAATCTGAAGTAGCCATACGATCATCAAAGCTTTTGATGGATACCGCCGGAATTCAGTCGGAGAGATTGAGCTGCCAATTGAGATTGGTCCTCATACATTTTGTGTGTCTATTCACGTGCTCAAAATAGATACAGGATACAACCTACTGCTAGGAAGACCGTGGATTCATATGGCTGGGGCAGTCCCCTCCAATCTTCATCAGCAACTTAAATACGTTATCAATAATAGCCTAGTTACAGTTAATGCTGAGCCGGAATGTCCTCAACATGGTGACCTTCTACTCATCAGTTTTAATTTTGATGTTGAGCCGGTCAGTTTCCATACTTTGGAAGTAAACAAGCCTCAATACCATTCTATTGGGACGCCATTTCCCATACCCAAGATTTCTGTCGAAGTGATGGCAGCTACTCAAGAAATGATGTCATTGGGACACCAGCCGGGACAAGGGCTGGGAAAAAGTCATCAGGGTATTAAGTACCCGATTCAAGTGTCCAGTCAAACTGGGACAGTCGGACTAGGCTATTCTGCCAGTACCAGTTACAGGAATCCATATAAGCATAGGTAGATTCCTTCCACTTCAGCCGCACGACTATTATTTCCACCTGTACATCTAGAGTCCTCATAATCTCCTGTAAAGGTGCCAGCCAAAGTTATGGCTATGTTATTTCCTAAGCCGATACCGGTAAAGAAGAAGGAAGTCTTTGTTCCAGATCCCAAGGTGGAAGAAGAGGAACGAAGAATTAAACAAGACATCGTCAGAATGATGTCAGATGTACGTATCATTGTCCATGATGAACATACTAACAGATATACCCCAGACGATGATTGCCCAGATATAATGGTCATCATTCGGGAGAAGAAGGACGATGACAGCTCGTCCATTATTATAGTCCCCCAGGACTTTGCCCTTGCCAATTAGAGCAACACTCCTTGCATTGGTCGATAAGGGTAAAATGGGCAGGACTTCTTTCTGCCCTGTAGATATCATAACTGCTTACTTTTCTGTATAGTATTAGTAGTTGTTTTGTCCGTACATGCTAACATTGTATATGATTAAACAGTTTCATATATATTAAGTGAAAGCATATTTTGTTTCAGGACTCTGAACTTAGATGTGCCTGTACTTGCTGATAAGATGCCTATTCTCCACAAGGATTATAACTTTGATGAAAAGTTGGACTCAGACTTGTTGGAAATATAAGAGGACATTGAGGTGCCTCCGGAGATCAAAGAATGGTTCGAAGATAAACCTAAACCCAACCTTGATCAAACCACCTCCTTCAATCTTGGAACCTTAAAAAACCCTAAGTTAATCCAGATTGGTTAAGACCTTACCCCCAAACCAGAGGAATGACATGGTTATGCTACTAACCCAATTCCAGGATGTGTTTGCATGGTCTCATGAAGACATGGTAGGTTTGTCCACCGACATTGTTCTTCATCGCCTTCCCATCAAAGAGGGATTCAAGTCAGTCAAGCAAAAACTCAGGCGATTGAAATCTGAGTGGAGTTTAAAGGTGAAAGAAGAAATTGTGAAATAATTTCAAGCTGGTATTATCATGGTGTCCACCTATCCTGAATGGATATCCAACATCGTTCCCATGCCTAAGCCTGGAGGAAAGGTGCGAGTTTGCGTGGATTATCGGGATCTGAATAAAGCTTGCGTTAAGGATAGCTTTCCCGTGCCATTTATCCACATTCTCATTGACAATACTGCTCAATACGGCATGTACTCCTTCACCGATTGCTTTGCGGGGTACCATCAGATCATGGTTGCTGAGGAGGATCGTGAGAAAATTGCTTTCATCACGCCTTGGGGAACCTTTTGCTACAGACGGTTGACTTTCGGCCTCATCAATGCCGGAGCTACCTATCAGAGAGCTATGATGGCTCTTTTCCTCGACTTAATGCACAAAGAGATAGAGATCTACGTGGATGACATCATTATCAAATCCCAGAAGGAGGAGGACCACTTAGACCATCTCAAAAAGCTTTTCAACAGTTTGCGTAAGTACAACTTGAAGTTGAATCCAGCCAAGTGCGCCTTTGGTGTTAAATCAGGCAAGTTGCTAGGATTTCTAGTCAGCCATAAAGGGATTGAGCTAGATCCCAACAAAATTCAGGCCATCATGGAAATGCCCATTCCTCAGACAGAGAAGGAAATACAGGGATTTTTGGAAAGAGTCAACTTCATTAGTATGTTCATTTCTCAACTCACAACAACCTGTAAGCCTATCTTTAAGTTGTTGAGGAAGAACTCCTCCATGAAATGGAATGATAAGTGCCAAAAGGTCTTCCTTGCCATCAAAGAGCAGCTAGTCAAAGCTCCTATTTTGGTACCACCCAGGGATGATGTTCCCCTGTTCATGTACATGTTTATAAGTGACAATGCCATGGGCTGCATGCTAGGTTAGAAAGATGATAGAGGTCGAGAACGAGTTATCTATTTCCTCAGCAAAAGATTCAGCAGCAGTGAACACAAGTACACTTTGATCGAGAAGACTTGTTGTGCTTTAGCATGGGCTTCCATGAGGTTACAACATTACCTCCATGGGCACACAACCCATCTCATATCCCACGTGGATCCTCTCAAGTATGTGTTCAGTAAACCCATACTGAATTGTCAGTTGTCTAGATGGCAGTTGATATTATAACAATTTGACATTATTTACGTGATACAAAAGTGCATTAGAGGTCAAGGAATTGCGGATCAACTGGCCGCCGTACCTTCAGGGGACTTCAAACCCTTGGAAACATACTTCCCCGATGAAGGGGTAATGACAA
The DNA here is from genome assembly GCA_016801055.1 of Panax notoginseng. Lineage (NCBI taxonomy): Eukaryota > Viridiplantae > Streptophyta > Magnoliopsida > Apiales > Araliaceae > Panax > Panax notoginseng. Next base: position 125,285,764 of record CM029021.1, read on the forward strand.
TTCAGCAACACCATCAGTACGATGCACGTCAAACATGGAAAATATATTTTGATGGAGCTGTTAACATGGAAGGTTCTGGAGCTGGAGCAGTTCTGGTATCCGGTACGGGGGAGCAGTATCCCGTCGTCGTCAAATTGCAGTTTATCAGCACCAACAACACAGCTGAGTATGAAGGTTGTATCATGGGGCTAAAATTTGCCCGTTCAATGGGTATCAGACGGTTAACTGTCTTTGGGGATTCAGAGTTGGTAGTCAAAAAATCCATGGGAATCTATCATGTGACGCCCCCAAAATTAGGTATACATCACCCATCTTGGGTCGTCAGATACATAGTACAGAATACAAATACAACTTAATAATACAACTGTCGTGTACAATACGACAAAACATAAACTGTGAGTTTGAATACAAATATTATCTTCTAGAGAGTATTCATACTCAAAAGGAGTCCTCATTACATTTATTAACACACCATTATATAAAATAGTGAGGACTACTAAGTAATACTATTCTTCGGACCATCACTCCGTTCCCCGACTTGCCCCAGCTACGTTCTCATTTCCTGAATAATGCAGAATAAATTATCATTAGCCTTCAACAATGTTAAACTGATAAAATATAATAGACATCAAGTTTAACTGTAGCGGAACAAGCAATCCATTAAAAGAGTCAAGTAGAAAATAAACTCTACTATCTTTTATGATTTAAAAAGTTTTTCAACACTGTGATCGCTGGGACTCAGCTTAATAAAATAATCCACATCATCGAATCACCCCTGCACTACGGCCAAGGATATTCGTATATTCATTAATGGTCATGATCATGCCAACAACTGTCCATCAATGCACTACGGGCCAATGAGGACTTTTACCACATCATTTGTAACATTACGGTCATGATTATACCGAATAATCCCTGGTCATAATCATACCAAGTCCATCTATGCACTACATGCCACAGATGACTTTCAACATTTTATAAACATGAGGATGATGACAATGATATAAGAATTCAATAAAACAAGTTCAAGAATTAATTTATCCAGGAATTAACAACGTCCAAATTGTCAACATGATACTGCATTGTGGAGTAAAATTCAAGAATGCTTAGAAGAATATTTTCTTGAAAAGATACTGGATGAAACGCAACTATCAAGGATATTCCACAAATTTCATGGAGTATAGAAGTCAAAACTTAACCAACTGAGTATAGTAAAGAATGGAATAACAAAAGAAATCACCATGCATGCGATAGACCGCACAGACAGGTTATTCCAATAGAATAATAAATAATAGAACCAGGTCCGGCGTAAACGCACAGACAGGATATTCCGACAGAATAATAAATAATGGAACCAGGTCCGGTGTAAAACACACAGACAGGATGTTCCAACAGAATAATAATAAAAACGGAACCAGGTCCGGTGTAAAACACACAGACAGGATGTTCCAACAGAATAATAGAAAAATGTCACCAAGTATAGGGTAGACCGCGTATACTGGTTATTCCAACAGAATAATAACAAATGGAATAACAGAAGTTCTCTTCATGAATATAAAAGAAATAATATTCCCTACCTTAAAAGAACTGGATATTGAAAAAGTGATGTAGCAGAATACTTTTATTCTCTCTCTCTTATTCTCTCTATACTTTCTCTCTCTATAGCTTGAATGAATTCGTGAAAAATAATGAAGCCCTAGGCCTCTATTTATAGAAAAACCGAGGGTGGCTCTTGGTCTTAACGAAGGGTCAAATGACTCTTGGTCTTAACGAAGGGTCAAATGACTCTTGGTAATATTGAAGGGACAACTACTATTGACGAAGGTAATTACTATTGACCAAGGTAAATACTATTGACGAATGTAATTACTATTGACCAAGGTAAATACTATTGACGAATGTAATTACTATTGACCAAGGTAAATACTATTGACGAAGGTAATTACTATTGACCAAGGTAAATACTATTGACGAAGGTAATTACTATTGACCAAGGTAAATACTATTGACGAAGGTAATTACTATTGACCAAGGTAAATACTATTGACGACGGTAATTACTATTGACGACGGTAATTACTATTGACGAAGAGACTCTTAGATGATGACATATGGCCCCCCATAAAATAACCAAACTTACCACAACGTCTCAATTATTGATTTAATAATATAACATATTATACAGATGATACTATGACAATAATTTAAGAGATATGATGCAGCAATTACTGTAGCAATAATTGAGTATAGCTGAGTGACTTCTCACGTAAGCATCAATAATCAATACCGTGTGCTACTATGCAACCACGCGTATTACTGTACTTTTACTACCGAGTAGTTCAACAGTTTTAACGGTTTTAACGGTAACACCTCAGCCGTTATTTTTATAGAAAGATAATTCTGTCGTTTTCTCAATCCGACAATAATTCCGTTGTGGGGTCCACCAATGATTGTGCCGTCGTACGAATATTCCTCGACAAAAAGAATATTCTCCGACCAAACGAATATTTTATAACAACTTGCTTACTTTGCAAAATTTATAAATATTACCCACAACTATAACATTATATCAAATTAACTCCATAATATTCAAAAATGATATTTATAGAAAATTCATCTTTATTTATAAAAATTGGGGTCTTACAACCTCCCCTTCTTATGAAATTTCGCCCTCGAAATTAGGGTACGTACCTGGTATGTCGAAGAGGTAAGGATACCTTGATTTCATTTCTGATTCTAACTCCCAAGTCATTTCCTCAACATCGTGGTTTCTCCACAAAACTTTGACTTGAGGTATAACCTTGGAGCGTAGAATATGTTCCTTCTTATCCAAGATTTGAACAGGAACTTCTTCATACGTCAAATCCTCCGCTATTTCGTCCGGTTCTAACTCAATAATGTGGTTCGGGTCTTCCACATATTTGCGTAACATGGATATGTGGAAAACGTTATGAACACGAGACATACTTGGCGGTAAAGCGAGTCTATAAGCCACAGTTCCTACTCGATCGAGGATTAAAAATGGACCGATGAATCGAGGATTTAGCTTTCCTCTCTTTCCAAATCTCGTAACTCCTTTCCATGGAGCAACACGTAAGAACACATGATCTCCTACATCAAATTCCACGTCCTTTCGATGAAGATCAGCATAACTCTTTTGTCGATCTTGTGAGGTTTTTATACGTTGTCGGATCGTTTGAATCTTTTCTGTAGTCATACGTACCAACTCCGGTCCCAACAACGTTGCTTCGCCCACCTCATCCCAGCATACTGGAGAACGACATTTTCTTCCATACAATGCTTCGAATGGAGCCATGCCAATACTTGCTTGATAACTGTTGTTGTAGGAAAACTCCACCAATGGTAAGAACTTGTCCCAACTTCCCTTGAAGTCAAAGACACAGAGTCTTAATAGATCTTCAAGAGTTTGAATAGTCCTCTCTGATTGTCCGTCCGTCTGAGGATGATATGCTGAACTAAATCGTAACTCCGTGCCCATAGCTTTTTGTAAACTAACCCAAAATCGTGAAGTGAATCTTGGGTCTCGATCAGAAATTATGGATACTGGCATACCATGCAGTCTTACAATCTCGTTTATGTACATACGAGCAAGACGTTCAAGTGTATAAGTTTCTCGTATCGGTAAGAAATGAGCAGACTTGGTCAATCTATCAACAATGACCCAAATCGCATCAATACCTTGAGAAACCCTAGGAAGACCGGTAACGAAATCCATGGTAATGTGCTCCCACTTCCATTCTGGAATTTCAAGTGGTTGCAATGGACCTTTTGGTACTTGATGCTCCGCTTTGACTCGTTGACAAGTTAGACACCTTGAGATAAACAACGCTATCTCTCTCTTCATATTGCTCCACCAAAATGTATGACGAAGATCATGATACATTTTGGTACTTCCAGGATGGATTGCAAACGGTGTGTTGTGCGCCTCCATCATGATTTCATACTTTAAATCAGGGTTGTTAGGAACACAAAGTCTGGAGTTGACTCGAAGTATTCCTTCTTCATCGATTCTTGCTTCCGGCATAACACCTTCTTGCACTTTCTTCCTCATACGCATCAGCTCCAGGTCTGTAGCTTGAGCAGCTTTAACTTTATCGATTAAAGTCGGTTCTACTCGTATATTCGCCATCATCACATGGGTCCCTGGAGTCTTCAACTCTATCTCCATCCTTTGCAAGTCACACAAAATGGGCCTTTGCGTTGTTAATATTGCACTTGTACCCGCATATGATCTTCTACTCAATGCGTCAGCTACCACGTTCGCTTTTCCAGGATGGTATTGAATGGTATGATCATAATCTTTCAACAGTTCAAGCCAACGTCGTTGTCGCATGTTGAGTTCCTTTTGAGTGAAGAAATATTTGAGGCTTTTATGATCCGTAAAGATCTCCACTTTCTCCCCATACAAGTAATGCCTCCAAATTTTAAGTGCAAAGACAACAGCTGCCAACTCTAGATCATGAGTAGGATAATTCCTCTCATATTCCTTGAGTTGTCTTGATGCATAGGCTATGACTTTTCCATGTTGCATGAGAACGCATCCCAACCCTTTGCTCGAAGCATCACTGTAGATGACAAATCCCTCCGAGCCAGATGGTATTGTTAGAACAGGTGCTGAAATGAGTCTCCTCTTGAGTTCTTGAAAACTCTGCTCACATTCTTCGCTCCAACCAAACTTTGTATCTTTCCGAGTCAGCTGAGTTAATGGAGTAGCGATTCGAGAAAATCCTTCCACGAATCTCCGATAATAACCAGCTAAACCAAGAAAGCTACGTACCTCGGTCACTGATTTAGGTTGCTCCCAGCTTTGAATAGCTTCAATCTTTGCCGGGTCAACCGATATTCCACGACTTGATACTACGTGCCCAAGGAATGCTACCTCCTCCAGCCAGAACTCGCATTTCTTCAACTTGGCATAAAGCTTGTATTCACGAAGCTTTTGGAGTACCAGCCTCAAGTGTTGCTCATGATCTTCACGGCTTTTGGAATAAATAAGGATGTCATCAATAAAGACGACCACAAAGTGATCCAAATATTCCTTGAATACCCGGTTCATCATATCCATGAAGGCAGCAGGAGCATTAGTCAATCCAAAGGACATGACTAGGAATTCATAATGCCCGTACCGAGTTCTAAAAGCCGTCTTTGGAATATCCTCAGTTCTAACCTTCAGCTGATGATATCCAGAACGAAGATCGATCTTTGAAAAGAATTGTGCTCCTTGCAACTGGTCAAACAGGTCATCAATACGTGGCAATGGGTACCTGTTTTTGATGGTGACATGATTCAACTCCCGATAATCAATACAAAGTCGCATACTTCCATCTTTCTTCTTCACGAATAGAACAGGAGCTCCCCAAGGAGAAGTACTAGGACGAATAAAGCCAATGTCTAACAATTCCTGCAGTTGGATCTTTAACTCCTGAAGTTCAATAGGAGCCATTCGATATGGGGCTTTGGAAATGGGTTTTGTACCGGGTTCAAGATCGATACAAAATTCAATTTCACGCTCTGGGGGTAGGCCAGGAAGTTCTTCAGGGAATACGTCAGGGAATTTATTAACAATAGAAATATCATTCAAAACTGACGTATTTTTGTTTAGATCTGTGACATGAGCTAAGAAAGCTTGACATCCGTTTTTCAATAAACGAATAGTTTTATGGCTTGAGATGACAGCGATTGATTTTAATGGTTTGGTTGCTTGAATTCGCATAATAGGTCGATTAGGAATATGAAAACTAACAACCTTACGAAAACAATCAATTTTTGCATAATGAGTAGTTAACCAATCAATCCCTAGAATCACGTCAAATGCAAGTATTTTTAATGAAATCAGATCGATAGGTAATGTGTGGGTACCAACTTGAACCAAACAAGACTTATAAACAGTGGAGGTAATGAAGGTTTCTCCCAACGGAGTTTCCACAGATAAGTCAAAGTCTAATTTCTCCGGAATCAAATTTAATCGATGAGCGCAAGTAGGAGAAATAAAAGAATGGGTTGAACCGGTATCAAATAAAGTATAAACTTCTTTAGAGTTTATAATAAGCTTACCCGTGATGACCTCATTCGGGTTCCTTGCTCTCTGGGAGTTCACAACAAACGCTCTCCCTTGCACAACCGGTTTTGACTTTTCTGGGACGGCTTTTGGTGCCTCCATCCTAGCTGAATTTGTCTTCGGTAAACGACAAAATCGGGCTAAATGACCTTCTCTTCCACAATTATAACATGCTTTGGACGGCATCGCGCAGTTTGGACTGATGTGCCCCTCCCCTCCGCATTTGAAACATATGATAGGTGGTCGTTCTCCTTCCTTAACGACAGGTGCTGGTGCTGACGTCTTTCCATCATTGTTGAATCTCCTCTTCTTGAAATGTCCATTCTTATTGTTTTGGCCCTGATTACCACCGAAGTGGTTACCATTTCTGGCCTGTTGATTCCCTCCACGCTTGTTGTCACCGCTTCGATGACTGCTCTCACTGGTATTATCATTTTGCCGGCTGCTCTCTTTTGGTTGCGTTGTCTCGTTATCGCGCTCCACCAACTGAGCCCTATTTACAACATCTGAATACAAACACAGTTTATGAGAAACAAGATGTTGACGTATCTCCGGCTTCAAACCTCTTAAAAACATCCGCGTCATTCTTTCTTCATTATCCACCAGGTGGGACGCAAACCGGGATAACTCCGCAAATTTTGCCTCGTACTGCGACACGGTCATATTATTCTGCTCCAATTTGATGAACTCCACCTCCTTCATGTGACGAATACTCTCGGGAAAGTATTTGTCGTTAAACAGCTCTTGGAACTTCTCCCAGGACATCTTCAGTGCGGCAGGTTGAGTACGCTTTATCGATTCCCACCAGTAATCTGCCTCTCCTCGCAACATAAAGGCGGCAAAGGGAACCTTTTGCTCCTCGGAGCAACCCAAGACATCAAATATCTTGGTGATCTGCTTTATCCATGTTTCAGCTACAAGTGGTTTGGGTTCTCCCTTAAACTCCGGTGGTCCCAGCTCCTTAAACTGTTTAGCGGTGACCGCCAGAGAGTTTCCAGTATTTCCACCTACGTTGTGGACAGGAGCCGCTTTCACCTGTTGTTGCATGAATTGCATAAAGCCTCTGAACATTTGATCATTCATCATTTGGTCAGTGTTGTTGTTTGCATGAGGATTGACACCTTCCTGATGCACATTATCCTGATTATTGATATGTGGTGAATCAACAGTCGTCTGTGCTCCATTGCTATTCTCAACGTTCTCAGATGCCATTTTCAGATACTGCCACAAAATAAAAATTAATTGATATGTCATATATTATCCTTATATTATGACCGACCAATTAAATACCATGCAAATAAACTTAGGTATGTCATACTAGCGAAGGAATTCCCCGTCTCTCCCCTCCTAGTTCTATTCTCACATCTTAGCCAGGGATCATATCCCTAAGCTCTGATACCAACTGTGACGCCCCCAAAATTAGGTATACATCACCCATCTTGGGTCGTCAGATACATAGTACAGAATACAAATACAACTTAATAATACAACTGTCGTGTACAATACGACAAAACATAAACTGTGAGTTTGAATACAAATATTATCTTCTAGAGAGTATTCATACTCAAAAGGAGTCCTCATTACATTTATTAACACACCATTATATAGAATAGTGAGGACTACTAACTAATACTATTCTTCGGACCATCACTCCGTTCCCCGACTTGCCCCAGCTACGTTCTCATTTCCTGAAGAGAACAGTGAAAGAAAGGGTGAGCTCAACTAGCCCAGTAAGAAATATTATGACTAAGATAATGCAGAATAAATTATCATTAGCCTTCAACAATGTTAAACTGATAAAATATAATAGACATCAAGTTTAACTGTAGCGGAACAAGCAATCCATTAAAAGAGTCAAGTAGAAAATAAACTCTACTATCTTTTATGATTTAAAAAGTTTTTCAACACTGTGATCGCTGGGACTCAGCTTAATAAAATAATCCACATCATCGAATCACCCCTGCACTACGGCCAAGGATATTCGTATATTCATTAATGGTCATGATCATGCCAACAACTGTCCATCAATGCACTACGGGCCAATGAGGACTTTTACCACATCATTTGTAACATTACGGTCATGATTATACCGAATAATCCCTGGTCATAATCATACCAAGTCCATCTATGCACTACATGCCACAGATGACTTTCAACATTTTATAAACATGAGGATGATGACAATGATATAAGAATTCAATAAAACAAGTTCAAGAATTAATTTATCCAGGAATTAACAACGTCCAAATTGTCAACATGATACTGCATTGTGGAGTAAAATTCAAGAATGCTTAGAAGAATATTTTCTTGAAAAGATACTGGATGAAACGCAACTATCAAGGATATTCCACAACTTTCATGGAGTATAGAAGTCAAAACTTAACCAACTGAGTACAATAAAGAATGGAATAACAAAAGAAATCACCATGCATGCGATAGACCGCACAGACAGGTTATTCCAATAGAATAATAAATAATGGAACCAGGTCCGGCGTAAACGCACAGACAGGATATTCCGACAGAATAATAAATAATGGAACCAGGTCCGGTGTAAAACACACAGACATGATATTCCAACAGAATAATAATAAAACGGAACTAGGTCCGGTGTAAAACACACAGACAGGATGTTCCAACATAATAATAGAAGAATGTCACCAAGTATAGGGTAGACCGCGTATACTGGTTATTCCAACAGAATAATAACAAATGGAATAACAGAAGTTCTCTTCATGAATATAAAAGAAATAATATTCCCTACCTTAAAAGAACTGGATATTGGAAAAGTGATGTAGCAGAATACTTTTATTCTCTCTCTCTTATTCTCTCTATACTTTCTCTCTCTATAGCTTGAATGAATTCGTGAAAAATAATGAAGCCCTAGGCCTCTATTTATAGAAAAACCGAGGGTGGCTCTTAGTCTTAACGAAGGGTCAAATGACTCTTGGTCTTAACGAATGGTCAAATGACTCTTGGTAATATTGAAGGGACAACTACTATTGACAAAAGTAATTACTATTGACCAAGGTAAATACTATTGACGAAGGTAATTACTATTGACCAAGGTAAATACTATTGACGAAGGTAATTACTATTGACCAAGGTAAATACTATTGACGAAGGTAATTACTATTGACCAAGGTAAATACTATTGACGAAGGTAATTACTATTGACCAAGGTAAATACTATTGACGACGGTAATTACTATTGACGACGGTAATTACTATTGACGACGGTAATTACTATTGACAAAGAGACTCTTAGATGATGACATATGGCCCCCCATAAAATAACCAAACTTATCACAATGTCTCAATTATTGATTTAATAATAGAACATATTATACAGATGATACTATGACAATAATTTAAGAGATATGATGCAGCAATTACTGTAGCAATAATTGAGTATAGCTGAGTGACTTCTCACGTAAGCATCAATAATCAATACCGTGTGCTACTATGCAACCACGCGTATTACTGTACTTTTACTACCGAGTAGTTCAACAGTTTTAACGGTTTTAACGGTAACACCTCAGCCGTTATTTTTATAGAAAGATAATTCTGTCGTTTTCTCAATCCGACAATAATTCCGTTGTGGGGTCCACCAATGATTGTGCCGTCGTACGAATATTCCTCGACAAAAAGAATATTCTCCGACCAAATGAATATTTTATAACAACTTGCTTACTTTGCAAAATTTATAAATATTACCCACAACTATAACATTATATCAAATTAACTCCATAATATTCAAAAATGATATTTATAGAAAATTCATCTTTATTTATAAAAATTGAGGTCTTAAATATCAAACCAAAGAGCTAGGTTTGCTGCCTTACCATCGGTAAGTTTTACAGATGGCTTCGGAGTTCGAAGAGATCTCTTTTCTACACATTCCTCGTAATAGGAATGACTTCGCAGACGCATTAGCATCTTTGACCTCCTTGATTCACATACCTGACAAGGAACACATGCCAAGCATCACATTTGCCCTACAAAAGGCATCAGCCTATGGAAACTATGTTGGAAAAATATTGGATGAGATACCTCCCATCCAACAACCTTGGCGTAAGCATATCAAGGAGTACTTGCGAGATAGATCTACACCCGCTGAGGCGAGCCTGACAGAGCAAAGGCAGATTCATCGACTTGCTATGAAATTTTACCTGAGCGGAGATGCACTCTACAAGAGAGATGCAGGATTAGGTCTCCTCAGATGCCTGGATAAGGATCAAGCTCAGAGACTCATGGATGAGGTTCATGGTGGAGTATGTGGCCCACACATGAGTGGCCCCCTCCTTGTTAAGAAGATCCTTAGGATAGGTCATTACTTGCTATCTCTCAAGGCTGACTGCAATGATCACGTCAAGAGATGTTATCAATGCCACATTCATAGGAATGCTATCCACGCCCCTCCACGTGAGCTCACCTTTGCCTTTCTCAATGTGGGGAATGGACGTGATCAGGCCCATCGAGCCCAAAGCCAGTAATGGACATCGCTTCATCTTTACCATGATCGACTACTTTACCAAGTGGGTAGAAGCAGCCTCCTTCCCCAGGGTTACCAAAGAAGTCATCATTGCTTTCCTCAGAAACAATGTCATTTGTCGATATGGACAACTCGAGGTAATTGTATCAGACAATGATAAGAACCTCAACAACAAAATGATAGAGGAACTATGTAGTAAATTCCACATCAAACACCTTAACTCCGTCATCTACCATCCAAAGATGAATGGTGCTGTTGAAGCGGCTAACAAAAATATCAAGAAGATTATGCAAAAGATGTCCGCCAATCACAAAGGATGGCCTGACTTATTGTCTCTTACTCTGTTAGCCTACAGAACATCAATGTGCACTTCAACTGGGGTAACCCCCTATGCATTAACCTATGGGATGGAAGCAGTACTCCCCATAGAAGTAGAAATGGAATCCCTCAGAGTGTTGATGGACGCTCAGCTGAATGAAGATCAATGGGTACAAGACAGGTATCACCAATTATCTCTAATAGATGAAAGGCAAACCGCGACTATCTTTCATGGTCAGTTATATCAACAAAGGATCGCCCGATCCTACAATAGAAAAGTCCGGCTACGGCAGTTTAAACAACATGACTTGGTTTTGAAGAAGATCCTCGACAACCAAGATCAGTCCAAGGGAAAATTCGCTCCTAACTGGGAAGGCCCATTTATTGTCAAGGAGGTATTGACATGAGGTGCTCTCAGATTGCAGGAAATGGACGGCGATGAATTTCCACATCTTATCAACCCAGACACCGTGAAACGGTACTATGTCTAAAGTTGATATCAAGCAAACATTCTGGTATTCGATCATCAGATCACCAGTCATTCTGGTTCTTTAACCCTTAACCACATACAACTCTTTTCCACACTTTGCCCCTCAGGGAAACATACTCTTTAAGCCAGCAGCCTGGCTTCACTGCACTCTTACAACTTTGGTCATCCCATTAGGGATTGAACCTCTAGCGTTTACAGTTTATCCCCCCAAACATGGGATCAAACTTTTTACACCTGCAGTTTATCCTCAACCAAGGATCAAACTTTTTCTTCTCCGCAGTTTACCCTGCACATGAGATCACGCTTTTCAACTCGCCCTGAGGGGTGAACTACGTCGACCTGATCTCCTTGACACACGGGAGTATGTAGGCAACCATATTCTATATGGTCCGGCCGCAATAAACAAAAAATAACAAAAACATTTCTACCCTTTCCTAAAAAAAACAAAAACCATAAAAACACTTCTACAACCTTCTTCATCAATAAAGCTTCTACACCTATCTGCCTTTCATAAATAGTGTTGAACCTCATACACCAGGTTCGAACTACGTAGACCTGATCTCCTCTGCAACAGGAGTAAATAGGCAGCCATTTATGGTTCAGTCTAACCCTCTACCAAAACACAAATACATGTCAACGGTACTGGGATTAAACTTTAATCCACCACATTTTTATTGGCTTCAAAAAAAATGGATGGAATTACCTGACCTCCTCCCAAATAGGAGATTCAGCGACCATCTAAGCTGCGGTTGTTCCTTGAAGAGCAATACCAATCCATAAGAGATGAAATTAACTAGGCTCCTCCTAAATAGGAGTACTAGCGACCATCTGTGGTGCGGTCAATCTCAGAGAGGAAACTCACACTCCTCTCCATATTTCCATACAGAAACCAGTCCCAAGACACCAAAGATGGTAGGGATACACATAAATCCATGATCTATTCTGAACTATCCAGAGACAACTCCATGTCTATCCAGCAAGGAAAAATTCAGAATACATCCAGATCACAAGCCCTAAAGAAGCAAGAAAATATCAAGCAAGTATAAGAGCATATCTAAAAGGGAAGTGATCAAAAAATATATTTCCCTACTATATATAATGCTGTTTGATATACACAATGTAAACTGTATATGACAAAATGGCTAAGCTAGTCTGTGCAGGAAAATACAAGCCCATCTACAAATCGGTGTATATGCGAGCTAACAAGCCCATCATGGCATCCCTCTCCGAAGAAGGAGGCAAAGCTGTGGTCTCCTGTACGAGGATATCCACACGACCCAACAGATCTGCAGCCATCTGCATGGTGACCATATGCTCATCGATATAAGTGCTCATCTCTGCAAGCATGCCAGTGGTAAGGGACCTCACTGCAGTACTATCTGTGACGGCTACGTCCCGGGTAGATATGGCGCTATCCCGCTCAACTATCACTACATCTCTGGCTGATCTGGCCTCATCCCGCTCAACAACAGCAACATCTCTACGAGCTAATGCCTCATCCCTCTTTAACAAGGCTGCATCTCTCCCATCAAGAGCTGTCAACATCAGGGATCTAGCCTTATCTCTCTCAAAGGTCATCAGATGAAGACTCTACTCAAAGTACTGTGCTGAATTTTAAATCACGACGGTGCTAGTACTGGGAGAATCTAAAGGAAATACTGGCAACCAGTAAATGGCTCCTCCTCGGTGTGAGAATCAATGTCCTCCATGGGCTCTCCACCATCTGAGTTAATACTAGGTAATATGGATACCACCTCAGCCGATGTAGTCTCTGCCTCCATCCATGCGGAATACTCTACAGAACAACCTAGATGACTAATGGAGAAAGCAGCTATCTCGCGCTAATCCCAACATACATACACACGGGATCGGCCCTCTACGGAAAGATAGCGAGAAGCTAAACGCTGGCCCAGCGCCCCCTCAAAAGGATGAAAATCCTAAAACTGGTCAAACTGCGACATCACGGCCAGTGGATGGTAAGTAGTCATGCCCCTCAAACCAGCCAGAGGGATGTAATCCATGCCCGGAGCATGAGTAAAAGGGCTGTAAGGTGAGCTGAGCCCTAAGCACGGTAATATACTAAACGGGTCTACAATATCAGCTAAGAAAGCGAACCAAGACATAGCATCCGTACACTCCGCGGGCTGAAATGAATATGACATGGCTATATCACGGGTGAAACAATACCCATGTCGTCTAAAAGTGTCAATCGGACTCAAGTGTGACATGAACCACACGTATAGCATAACCAAACTGCCCGTAAATACTCCTGTCGGATAAGTGTAGCAGTATGTAGCTGACCTCAATGTCTCGGCTATAATCATCGGTATGATGCTACGAACCTCCCTGAGAGCTCTCACTGCCATGATAACTCCTATGTCCAACTCATCCATATACCGTGGCATGTAGACATATGACAGTACGCACAATAGCAGTACATCAACCCTGACCAGACGCCAATGATCCTCCGGTGTGGTGAAATTTCCTAAATGTCGTCCATAACTATCCTCAGAGCCAAATCTGTCAAACAGAAAACGCTGGGATATAATGTGGCCAGATGTCAGCTCATCCTGCACCACCCTACGCCTCAATCTAGTGAGGGTCATGTACCATCGACTCATGTCCCCCAAAGCCATATACACGCAAGGTCATCCAGTGGTAGCATCGTCAACCGTGCATACTCCTCCAGAGTGGGAGTCAACTCATGGATCTCAAATCGAAAAACATGTCTCTCCAGTATCCAGTGCTCTAACATGCCCTCCACGAATCCTGTGGGAACCTGAAACATCAAAAGGGTCATGGTATACTGCAACAGCTGATCTACGGTCACCCTATCTGAGGGTGACATACTATCATACCAGTATCTCAGACGGGATGCCACCAATAATGGCGGGGTGTGATCTATGCGGTTGACTGTCGAAGAAGACATCTGTATGGGCCGTATCATAATACCATCCAGGGGTCAATGCTAAATATCTCTGGACATACATACATATGCATAACATGATACATGCATAACAGATAATAGATGGCAATATGATATAGGGAATGGAAAAACTATACATACATTCCTAAGTATATCATCATCTAATACATCATCTCTGTACAACTAAAAATACAGGGAAATGAGGCACAGACGCCCTACTACTAACAGAGGCCTATCAAAAGATATAGCGAGAATGGGGCACAACCACCCAATAGCTAACAGAGGCCTATCAAAAGATATAACAAGAATATACATTAGAAGAAGACAATTGTGTCAATATCTACATCATCAATCCTGTCCACCTGATGTAACTCCTCTTGAGTCACTGGATCTCTATCAACAGGGATGTCAGGCCTATACAAAGGAGGATCTGCGCTGACAAAGCTAAATAGGTCATCTGAGGGGCCAGCTCCTGCGCTGGAAGGATCAAACGAATCTGCCTCTGTTGGATCTCTGCCCAAATGCCAGATAAAGAAATATGCCTGGTCCAATCGCTGGGTTAAGCTATCAATATGTGTCACATGAGTCGAATCTCGGACACAGGCTAGCCAATCCGTTATCATCACAGATCCTGGAACCATATCCCCCATGAACTGAGTGGCGCGGGTCTGGGCTCTAATGTGACACCCCCAAATCCGAGTTACCTGACCCCCGAGTTTGGTGTTCACGATCTAAAATATAATAACAGCTAACTACCCATTTAAATATAAATAGGAATACATAACTCATTAACATAAGTTGTTAATACATAAGTCTCAGGTCCACTAACCTTAAAATTACAACATACCCCTTAAATAAATAAAAAGGGTTTACAAAACAACATAATAATAATGTTCATTATAACTACTTCAGCATCTTGCCTTTGCCTTTGTTCTTCTTTGACCCGCTGGCCTCTTCGTTCCTAGCTGAAATGTTTTATTTATAGCAAGTGTGAGCAACAAGTTTGCTCCGCAAGTTAATACATACAATAAATGTATACGAATTAATAAGAACATACTATCTATTTTGATAGAATGAAACCAAAGTTCGGTGAACTTTGAAATAGCTGAACAAATCGTTAATCAATAACAAGTTTTCTCGTATTTTAGGCAACACAATAATCTAATAATGAAATAGTACAACGCTTTCAAAGTTTCTACGATATTCTATTGAATAATCAGGATCAATTCTACGCAATAACAAAGTGGAATGTTTTCCAGATTTATGATGAACGATCACACTAGATCTAGAACTTATTTTCTCGGGTATCTATCAAAGATTTTCTTTGATACATACGCATGTGTATCAGATAACCATAAAGATTAAATCATACCCCTCTATAAGTACTTAGAGCCGGCCAACTCCTTATACCCTATATTATTCATAATACTTAGGTCGCGCGTAATTGTCGAATTATGACTTAAAAATTTTGTTCCTTTTATATAAAAGGTTGTTCTTCTCAGTCTCAGAATCAAGATTTTGATTTAACAACGAAATACTGTGATTTCAAATTCTATTTACTTATCGTTATAGCCGAAATAATTGGCATCGATCTATCAATAACAATTGAATTCTCTTCTTGAATTTATCAAGTTCTAACAAATGTTCGTCTAGCCAGAATAATTAGCTAAGACATTTCTTAACATAATTTGACAATAAACAGGAATTATTTGTACTGTCAATTCTATCTTCTACGAATATAAATATCCAACAACAGTTATTCTACAATGGTATATTCTCTGAATCAGTAATTCAATTTGAATTATTAAACATGCACTAACTGCGAATAATAAATAATAAATTCCCTGGACATGGTATAATTAACAATAATTAACCATTATAATAATTGAATGAGTATAACTCAAGCTTGAGTTAGGAAACTTGCCTTTCGCGTTGATTACAGCTACACAATATAATTAACTGCGTTCGTAAGACCTATAATCAACAATGTCGGTTTCACAATTAGCACAATCATTTATAACACGTAACACTGTATTCTACAGTCAAACTTCTCCTAGGCACATTACCACA
Organism: Panax notoginseng; assembly: GCA_016801055.1. NCBI lineage: Eukaryota > Viridiplantae > Streptophyta > Magnoliopsida > Apiales > Araliaceae > Panax > Panax notoginseng. Next base: position 125,302,138 of record CM029021.1, read on the forward strand.
TAATCACTTCAGTGTTTATAACCTATATTAACACTTATCCAATCTAACTATTTCGGTCTGGTTGGATTTCGGTCCATTCTCGGTGTTCTGGTCACACTATCCGACAATTAACACATTTATTGTCAATTAAACTTGGTCTCTAAGCTTCAATATTATTTTAGATAAGTCAAATATCGTTTATAATATTTTTCGGAAGCTTTTAATAATTTATAAACAATTATTATAATTTATAATAATTTTTTAAACACTTAAATCATTTTTAAATAATTTAATTATCAAATAATCTTATCATTATTAATATTTAATAATATAAAAATATTAATAACATACTTGTCAAAATATTAAAGTTATTATTAATAACTTAAAATATTTTTAAATCATCAATATTCTACTTAAATGATTTTTAAAATAATTAAAAACATTTTTAAATCATCAACATTAATATTTAAATATTAATGTAATTATTATCAAAATATTAAAAGTCATTAATTATAACTTAAAATACTTTTAAAACATTTTTCTCATTTTTAAATAATTTTTAAATTAATAAAATCATTTTTAATTTATTTATTTAATATCATAATTAAATAAATCTAATATCATTAATATTAATTTATTAATGAGAATTCTCCAAAAATATTGAAAATTATATTTTATAATTTAAAATATTTTCAAACACATTATTCTTATTTAAAATAATTTTTAAATTAATAAAATTATTTTTAAATTATTTATTTAATTTAATAATTAAATAAATCTAATATCATTAATATTAAATTATTAATGAAAATTCTCTAAAAATATTAAAAGTCACATTTTATAACTCAAAATATTTTTAAATACATTATTCATATTTAAAATGATTTTTCATAATATTAAATCATTTTTCTCTAATTTATTTAATACACTAATTAAATAAATTAAATATTTTTAATATTTAAATAATTATAAATATTAAAGAAAAATATTCCAATTGGTCAGCAATTATTTTTCATAATTTTAAATAATTTTTAAAACTATTTTTGGTAATTTTTAGAATTTATTTCTATTTTTAAATAATTTCAGAATATTCAAAAATTCAAAAATTAAATAAACCGTCGCTAAAGGGCTTTAGCGACAAAAAGCGTCGTTGTTGGTGTTCTTGAGCTCAAGAACACTGACAGCCGGCAGTGCAAGGGGTCAACTTTGACCGGATTTAACTCTCAACCAAAATTGTTTCTGTGAAATCTAAGACTTGGATATTGTAGAATTAAGGTAACTCTACAGCATACACCCATCACGTTGGTCAAATAACATCACAACAAAGAGATTCAAGTCTCCAAAGTTGCTGTCAGGTGGGTTCTGGGTTTTCCAGAAACCCAGGTTGTTCAACCAGTCACTTTCATGTACGATTTATTCTATGTTCCAGTTATCAAATGGATCGTTCTGGTCCACACATGTAGTACTCATGACAGTGAACACATAGAAATCAACAGAACATTTAAACAACAACACACCTGTTAGATTAATCCCGGTCAAACTCTGACAAAAACTGAGTTCATACCGATTCTGGGTTTTCCAGAAACGGCAACCATGATCGACAGGCCTAGTTTGACCATTCTCTTTGTTCGATATGATGATGGTTTAAAGTATATTAAGGTATGGATCTATACTCCAGACAACAGGCTACAAGTGTATTACAACAACATTAACAAATAACATCATAATGACCAGATCCGGGCCTTCCAAAAACTTGTCAGACACGGTTTTTAACTTTCTAGGTTGCCCAGATTTTCAGCAGGTCAAGCTCGGTCAACGTGGTTTGACCGTCTAAAACATGAGATCTATACATCCAATGACTGAAGTTTCACTTCCAGATGAAAGATCTCATACCAGGCTACAAATCCAAAATTTATAACAATAAAAATAACAAACGAACAAGAATCTGTGGCGCCTGATATTAGCTTGTCAGACCACAATTTCTGTTCTTGGGCAGTTTTGAAAATCAACACTTTTAAAGCCGTTTGATGTTATGGATCTATGGTATATCACCATAGATCATCATAAAACATCAAATAACACTTATAAAAACACAAAATCACAAACTCTAACTTAGCATACATGATCAACATATAAGTCTAGGGTTTATACCTCTCTTATCAAATCTTGATCTATGATCTCCTTATCTGTTTTTGTTGTTCTAGTAACTGATATTGGGACTGAATTGTTTAACAAAATCGTAGGTTTAGGAGAGAGAGAGAGAGTTGTGAGAGTGTTTTATAAGAAATGACCAAATACATGCATTTTCTCTCTCTTTAATCTCTTAAATAATGCTTGTATTGCTGCTAGATCTGCAAAATTCGGCTGAGTTGTTGATATTTTGGGTCACCAAAGTCAACTTAGTTGGTAAACCATTAAAGGTCTTGGACAATTTACAAGTTAACTAAATAAATAATGAAAAAGGGCATTTTAGTCACTTGAAAAATAAATTTAATGGCAAACATGGAATTTGTCCAAACACTTAGGATTTAGGGTTTGGGTTTAGGGTTTGAACCCTTTAGGGTTTAGGGTTTAAACCCTTTAGGTTTGCAATTAATTTCCAAATTTTTTGAATTTCGGTTTTCAAAATAGAAAATTAATATTCTAAAATTATAATTCGGATTCAATAATTATATTAATATTTCCTAATCATAAAATTCAATCTTGCTAATTAGGATTAATATTCCTAATTAAAATTTCTTAATTTAGCAATTAGGGTCAAAATGGTCATTAGAGTTTATAACCCACGAATTAGGGTTTTAATTAGAAAAATAATTTTTCTAAATTACAATTAGGGTTTGTAAAATAGAAATTAAGATAACTAAAATATAATTAGGATTTTCTAATCATATTTAAGTTTAATACACACATTAGGCTTGCCAATTAGGATTAGGGTTTCCTAATTAGGGTTTTAGGATTCCCGAATATGAAATTAGGGTTTCCCAGCGTACAATTAGGGTTTTCAACTGTACAATCGATTTTCTAAATCTGAGGTTAGGGTTTCTAATCCCTTATTAGGGTTTATTAATTACAAACCTTATACGATCTATTATTGATCAAAATTCTATTAAGTACAAACACGTACTCATTAATATAATTATTTTAATTATATTTTCTATCGAATCCCTTTTCAAAAATTAGGGTTAGGGTTTCTAAAGTTGTTAAGCGCAACTCTACTCTAATTTTATTAGTCAATACACAAATTAACTTTCTCGATACACGTATCACCGATACTTATCACATAAATGATAATTAATATTAATATTAATAAAAAAAAATTTATTCGCAAATTTTGGATTATTCGAAATCTCGGGTTATCACATTCATCCCTCCTTAAAAGGATTCTGTCCTCAGAATCACCGCTTTCTTAATCTCTACAATCATTTAAAGTTGTATCATCAATTCATTTTTATCAACACAATATTAAATTGTGTTTCCAATTCTAACATGTGAATTGAATCTATAAAAGAAAATAGTTCACAGAAATATCTGACTCATAATACTCGCGTAATAAAAATTCTAAACGAAATCATTACCTGCTGCCACCTCCTGAGTAGCCACAGTGTCCTGCGCCGTCATGTTGAATGTACGGGCTGTTGGTCTTCCTGGCTGTGCAGGTCCTCGAGTTGCCAAGGTTCTGCCACTGGGTCCCTTGTTGCCACTTTCTTCCTCAGCATTCTTCTTCGGACAGTTCCTAACCAGATGATCAGTTGATCCACAGGCATAACAAGCGTGTATCTTCTTCGGACTGGGACAATTAGGTTACATGTGCCCCTCTTGCTCGCAATTATAGCAAACTCCCTTCTTCTTCAGGAAAACTCCAGCATGATTCTTCCCACAATTCGAACATGGTTCCTTCCCTTTCCTATTATCTTCTGTTTTATTACCCGACTGGGTATTCTCACTCCATTTCCTCTTATTCGGATTACTACCGCCACTGCTTCCACCTTCATTGGTCTTCTTCTTCTTTTCCTGATGAAATCGAGATGCAGCCTCGCTCCCTCCTTCAGCAATTAAAGCTTTCTCCATCAAGGCCGCGAATTCTCAAACCTTCTTGCTTTTCTCGCTTCTGTGTCCACCTGATGAGGTGCAAATCTTGCCAACTCGTTGAATTTGGCAGCGTATTCTGTTACTGACATGTTCTCTTGCTTAAGTTCTAAGAATTTAACTTCCATTCTAGATTGCATACTCGGTGAGAAGTAGTTCTCAAAGAATAACTCCTTGATCTTGTCTACAACACCACCGCTGTACCAGCTCTGGCCTGATTAGTCTCCCACCAGTAATTGGTTTCTCCCTTCATTAAGTAAATTGCAAAAGCCGTCTTCTGCTCTTCTGCCACTCGCGCAATGACGAATGCTTTCTCTATCTCCTTCACCCATGTTTGGGCTTCAATCGGATCTGTGGTCCCTTTGAATTCAGGCGGTCCTACCGCTTTAAAATCCTTGAAGTTAACCAATCTATCAGCTGGCTGATTTCTCGCTCTTCCTTTTGCTAGAGCCCTATTTTCCATAGCTTCGGCTATCATATCTACAAAATTCTGCATTGGGTCCGCTTGACCTCCTTCGTTATTCACTGATTGTTCTTCTCTTTGGTTTCGATTCTGTCGTCTAGGCGGCATGATCTGATTTAAATAAAAATCTTATATTAATTCTCTTTCTTTACACATATTCTTAACACAATAAGAATTCAACACATAATTCTCATATAATTGCATATTCATTCAAATAGCACATAGTACATATAGTACTTAACATATTTACTATCCCTTTTTAAATCATACCAGGATTAACGACACAACTTTACACAAAAAGTTATAATTTTCTATTTACACATAGTTATTACCAATTCGTCAAACTTACCACACTTATGAGTTTAGGAACTTACCACAATTATATGAGTGTATGAACTTATCCTAGTCAGACCTTTGGTGTCCATTCGCTGAGGGGTTCAAAACATTTCATATAATTATGAGTCATTAACTTACCACAAGTATGAGTTTTAAGAACACACAAATTAATCTTAATCTTATATTCATATAAAAAATAAAGATTTCATTCATACAAACATATTTATATTTACATATGCTTAACATCGTTCTCGATATTACAACACTTAATATCATAAACTTCTACCCAAAAGATACTATTACATATATCTAAGTTATCTACCGACCACTCCCTTCACCAGTCTTCTTCTTGATGGGACACTTGTTGAATTCGTGACCCGTCTGCCCACATGAAAAATACTTCCTCAAATTCGGCTTAGGACAATGTAGAGAAATATGTCATTTCTGCTTGCAGTTAAAGCACACGTTCTTCCACATCATGCATTCTCCCGCGTGAGTCTTCCCACACTTGTTGCATGCTTGCTTCTTCCTTGGGTTTGACTTTTCAGAATTAGGGCTGTCGTTGTCCCTCTTCCTCTTCTTTTTGTCCTTCTTGCTGGTTCCTTCAGATGATTCATCACCTTCAGCCTTCATTCTGTCCACCTGCGCCTTGAGCTCGTTCCTTTCTTCAGTCATTTCGCGTAACGCTCGCTCCGTCTTCCACAGTTCCTCCAAGAGAAACACTTTGCTCCGGAGTTCTTAAACCTCTGCAGATTCGTGATCTTGTTCTCTAACTTTGACCTTATTCTTTAACTCTACCTTAGCTGGCTCAGACTCTGCCTCCTCATCTCCACTCAGATACATCTCAGGATAATCGTCATGATCGCTCCCCAGATTGACCATTGGTTCACCTTCTCCCACCTTCTCCACTGATTCGCTTTGCGCTGGCACCTCGGCTTCTAGCACCGGTGCAACAGCCGCTAGCATCTCCGCACTCTTTTGTTCTTCTCCAGACATCCTACAATCAGTTTAAATAACTTGATTAGTACTTCACCAGTACAAAATTCTCACACTATGTGACCACTTATCTCACTATTGATATACTTCGGCAATCTCTCACTTAGAACTCTAAATGAGTTTTCTCTATCTCGCGTATGGTTATAATCCTAGGGTTTTCCCCTACACCACTTAAAGTTTATAACCTACAGCTCTTCTACCAACTTGTGACACCTTGGTCACTACAGCTTTGATACCAACCTGTGACACCCCCAAATCCGGGTTACCTAACCCCCGAGTTTGGTGTTCACGATCCAAAATATAATAACAGCTAACTACCCATTTAAATATAAATAGGAATACATAACTCATTAACATAAGTTGTTAATACATAAGTCACAGGTCCACTAACCTTAAAATTACAACATACCCCTTAAATAAACAAAAAGGGTTTACAAAACAACATAATAATAATGTTCATTATAACAACTCCAGCATCTTGCATTTGCCTTTGTTCTTCTTTGACCCGCTGGCCTCTTCGTTCCTAGCTAAAATGTTTTATTTATAGATGTGACGAACGAGATTTTTGTAAATTAATTTTTAATATTTATTGAATTAAATAAATATTTTTCAATAATTTAATTATTAAATTAAATAATTAATTGATGCAAATGTGATTGATTAATTTAATTATATGTGTTACATTTATTAAATTAATGTGGAAAATATTTATTATTTAAGTATGTAATTATGTGAGCTTATTGAATTAAAAGAAATATTTTATAAGCCTGATGTTATTTATTTAATGTAATAATTAATTGGAGATTTAATAATTTGATATAATTAATTAACGAGAAAAATTAATTATATGACTATGTGAATTTATGAGAAGTTATTATATTTTATTTATATTAAATTAAATAAGATATTTGAATTGGGTGTGACATGATTTAAACTATATTATAAAGGCTTTATTAAAATAAATTGTTTTGTAATCTATTAATCTAGCCAAACATGACCTTAGGGGGAGTTATGGACAGTTAACCCATGATGGGTAATTGACCATAGTGCGCGTCAGTCAATTCTTATTATGCGTATTCTCTTTTCTCTTCTTCATTATTTTACTAAGTCTGCTAAAACATCACAGAGAGAAAATCAAAGAGAGTTTGTCAGAGAGAAATTGTGAGTCTGTGAAAGAGAATTGAGAGTGAGGAATCTAAGCCTACTAAATTATACTCTACAAGGTAATCTTCTCCTTCCCAAATGCTATTTTTTTTACGTTATTTGAGTTTTATGAAAATGGCTTTCATTCATACTGTAAAACATCTATAATTGGGATAGGAGTAATGATTATGGATTGTATATGTGTTATGTCATATCAAATCGTAATTGATTATATATTTGTTATGTAGACCATATCATCAGTATCATAAAACATGTCGCTATACGATGACTTGTTATTTCAAAATTTACAGAGTTTGGGTTATGGCCATATGGCCTTATACGTGATTTTAGTATGTCAAACATAAACGTTTTCGTAAAATTTACACTCTTATTTTATTATGCATGTTATTATGAAGAGACCAAAGTTTAAATGGTTGGATTTGGCCTTATAACGAATCCGTAGTATTAATTTTCATGGTTTTTGTTCAAAACCTTCAAGAACACAAAGAACAGTAAAATTTACATACTTTAATTCTGTAATTATATGTTTTAATAGGTTAAAATCATTCTATAATTGTTGGGTAATGATTATATATGTATTACAATGATTGGGTAAGTCTAAATTCGTGTAAAAATAACTAATTGAAAGTTATTGTCATATTCACGTATAATTTTACTTGTGATTGATTTTTGGCCTAATTTGGCCTTGTTATGTTCGCGAACTGCAGAAACTGTAGAAAATGAGCCTGGGTAACCCCGCCCCCGGTGGGCGTTATCAAACTACATTACCCCGCCCCGGCTGTCAAAAATAATAATAATAATAATAATAATAATAATAATAATAATAATAAATAAATAAATAAATAAATAAATAAATAAATATTCGATGAAAATTATTATTAAAATATTTATAAAATAAATTAATTATTTTAATTGAGATATTATGGAATAAAATAAATATTTGATGAAAATTATTATTAAAATATTTATAAAATAAATTAAATATTTTAATTGAGATATTTATGGAATAAAATAAATATTCAATGAAAATTATAATTAAAATATTTATAAAATAAAGTAAATATTTTAATTGAGATATTTATGGAATAAAATAAATATTCGATGAAAATCATTATGAAATAATTTATTCGAGTGTAATAATAGTAAGAGAATGAAAATATTCTAATTTCATTAAGTAATTAAATTAGAAGGGTAATGATTTGTTAAATAAAGTGGAGTTTATATTAAATAATTAAGTGAAAATGTAACTAATGAATGTCGTGAATACATATGGTAAGTGTGTAGGATTTGTGGTGAACGGAAGTAGTAATCGTTTAGCCTACGCACGAGGCAATTTTCCTAACCCTACTTGTTATCGTTATATAAGTTGATTAATTCACCTTTTTACATTGCGCAAGTTCTCATTATTATTGATCAAGTATGTTTTGTATATTAAAGTTTATTAATCTTTCAAGCATGATACTGTTATACAATAATTATTCCATTGTATACCTTTTGAGATTCTATTCAAGTTAAGTTATCAATTATTGTTAAACCTTGTTAGACTTGCGAACCCTTATCGATTCGACTAGTCCATAGTTGATGAGCGTTCTAAATTTCAGAACCCTTGATGAATTATCCAAACCAAACTTCCTTTGGTGCGGACTCGAATGTCAAATTGAGATGAACAACCCTGTATAGGGGATTATTTACGCTTTAGCATTAAGATATTGTGCACAGTATGGTACTAAGGGCTGATCCCCCTAAGTACGAGAAGAAAGGTCCATAGTCTTATGAATGTTAAAGGTTTCAAGTATAACCCTTGACAACCTAGGACATAGTTCAAGGTCTTATGACCCTCAGAAATTCTTTTGATTCTTGTTATTCATTCTTGATTCAAAAGTTGAACTTTTATATTCGAAGTTATTATTTTTCCTCGCATGTTATTATATTGTTGTTTTCATTATTATATTTATGGGCAATCGTGCTCACTCTTGCGTAATAATAACATTGCAGTTAAGAACGAAAGAGTAGACGAACCTTCCACTAGTAAAGGTAAGGGCAAGGTTAACAAGTGATGAATGTGACGCCCCCAGAATAGGTATACAACACCCATTCTGAGTCGCCAAATACATGGTACAGAAAGCAAACTACAACTTCAATAATACAATTGTCGTGCAAAATACGACAACACATACTGTGAGTTTAAATACAAATATTGTCTTCTAGACAATATCCACACCCAAATAAATCCTCATTACAATTATTCAAACACTATTTTACAGAAATAGTGAGGACTGCTAATACATCTTTCTAGAATCATCACTCCATACCCCGACTAGATCCTGCTATGTTCTCACCTCCTGAGAAGAAAAATGGAACAAAAAGGAAAAGGGTGAGCTCAACTAGCCCAGTAAAGAATATTATGACTAAAATAATATACAACAAATTATCGTTAGTCTTCAACAGGGAAAAATCTGATAAAATATAATCGACAACAAGTTTTAGATCAACAACTGCAGCGGAAACAGCAAACCATTAGAAGAGTCAAGTAGAGAAAGAATTCTACTATCTTCTAAGATTTAAAAGTCCATCATCAATATTTTATCCCTGTAACATCAATTAATAATCATCTTTAACCAAATATTCATCTTTGCACTACAGGCCAAAGATATTCATTTGTATCATCAGTCGGTCATGTTCATCTCAACACCTGTTCATCTTTACACTACAGGCCAAAGATATTCATCAAGTAATTATACATCTTTGCACTACAAGCCAAAGATATTCAGTAATATCATCATTTAGGACTGAGGATGATGAAAAATATCTTAATGAGAACGAATCCAATGAGACAGAAGGACAAATAGTAGGGATTCGTATAACAGTTTATCCAAGATCAATAATACTTCATAATAATCAATTGTGAAGCAGAATTCAAAAATAAAGATCAAAACATGGATACAATCAAAGATAGTAACCATAATAGACATCTTGGACAAAAAGGAAAAATTTTATTTTTCGGTGAATAGTGCCGTATTCGTGAATAGTGTCGTATACGTGAATAGTGCCGTATACGTAAATAGTAACCCCCGACACAAAAAGTTCCAAATTTGATAAAAACTCATATCAATATTTCAGCATAATGATATTGAAGAAAATAATATCATTAAGAAGAAAATAATATCCCTTACCTCAAAATATCAGTACTTCTGGTCGGAATACCGGTATAAGGCTGAAAGAAACTTGCTCTGATGAATAGAAACTCTCAAAGTATCTAAATACTCACAAAATACACTCAATAATCTAGAGAGAGAAAGAGAGAAAACTTGTTTCTGGTGTGATTTTCAATTCTAACTTAGCCCTCTATTTATAGGAAAATTTTGGTAGGTTTGACCTGCAACCTGATGGCTTTACCTGCTACTATTCCCACCCACCACATTTGAAATATAATTCAGCACATTTCTTCACCAACCACAAGCACTACAACAAAAAGGCTTATCAGCGACTGCACATCTGCGACCGCATATAGTCGCAGATGGGTATCAGCGACCGGATGCAGTCGCTAATAGTAGTCGCAGAAAATCTTGTCGCTAAAAAGACATCAGCGACCAACAATAGCGACCGCATTATTAGCGACCGCAATCAGCGACCTCAGCTGTCGCTATTCTGACTCATGCTGAGTCATGCGTCAGACGTGATGTGGTACACGTGTCAGCGACTGGTAATAGCGACCGCATGCGGTCGCTGAAGTAGACGAACCTTACTGGGTCGCTAATATTGTATCAGCGACCGCACGCGGTCGCTGACTTTGTTTTTTTTTTAAATATTTTTCCTGTTTTATTGATTTCCCAAAAATAACCTGCTTTGTACCTGCTTTTTATCCCAACACACAGCAGTATATATAAGCATCCATCCATGATAACTACTATATGATAAACATCCATCCATACATACAGTCCAAAGAATGAATCTAAATCAACACAACACAATACAATCGTAAACATCCATATAATAGAATCGTAAACCAATACAGTCCAAAGATAAGTAGTTTAAAAGATTACAAGGCTTTAAAAATCTAAAAAACAAGTCTAACAAGGCTTTACAAATCTAACATGCATGACTGGTCTAGCTCTTCATGGATCATTCAAATTAGTACCCTGTAATTAACAAAAGAATAAAACATATATGTTACATGTGTTGATACTGCTATGACTTGGGGAAAGCTAAATAATAGACAATGTACGTAATGAAACATTAAAAGTACCTGGTCGCCACCCTGATGCTGTGATGCTGCTGCTTCCGCCACTGCCTTTGCCAAGTCATCAGGATTCAGAGAATGCAGATGCCCGCCCAGTATAAGAAGAAGATCACGATTTTGACAGATCGCTCTCACACAGTCAGCAGGAGTATGATAGGCTGGATGACCTGATGACTGTGTAGACTGTGTAGACTGGGTAGCAGAGCTGCCTGTGCCACTGATGGTCGGGCGTCGTCTTTGTCCTTGACCTTTAACATAATTTTTCTTCACGACGGACGCCCTCTCCCACAATTCTTGATCAATCGCCGGACGCGGGGTGCCTTCAGGATAGCGCTCGTTCATTAAGCCCTTATAAGTGTCCTGTCAGAAGGTCAACAAATAAATAGTTAAAAATAAATACGAAATGCTAAAAAACATGACTATAATATATTTAAAGTTAACTTATTACCGCTATCTGAACAGCATCAGGCAGACCATCACGGGTGGCCACATACACATCTAACCAATTGATAGGTTGACCTTGAGACTCAGACTCCTACAGTTCATGTTCTCATATTAATATGTAAACATATGATATTTTAGCTACAAAACATGACTGTAAACATAAAGACAAATAACTAAGCCAATAAGCTTGTTATACATACGTACCCTAGCAGCAATATGTTGCAGCTGAGATATACTGCCGCCCTTGTACGTGCCTTTTGCCTTTTCGCCTTCAGATACACCTGAGGATCTGTTCGAGGCGGCAGTCTTACGTCTCTTGACCCAGCTCTCAGCTCTCCACTGCTCACACATCTGCACCCATATGGGATGTGCGCACCACCAGGGGCAATGCTCATGCATATACTGCTCACCCTGTCCTGGATGGTCAATCTCAGCATTGTGCAGGGCTTTCTGTCGTTCTTTGTTTAGATTATCTTTAGTCCGGACGGCGCACTTCTGCCAGAACAGTGCTTGAATAACTGATGCATGTGCGTCGTCCCATCTATACCGCTTCTGCAAATAAAACAACAATAATAATATTAAAACTACTATAATACCATAATCCAACATTACTAAACTATTAGTTGATTAACTATGTATTATCTATCAGAGTGATTAAATAAATATACCTGAAATTCAGCCCAAACTGCATCCTTATGGGCGAGAGGTGTGCTCGCCCATGTAATCACTGGCGTAGGCCAGTTCTGTAAGCATAATTGTGAAATGCACTTCACAATTTTACTATCTTGAAAATCACTACAATATACAATAATTTACATTAAAATATATTTATAACAATGGAAATATTAAACCCTTATATATACACGATGTTTAACTTACGTGCTTTCTGGAGGAGGACGGATCTGTATAAGAATGCGATCATCCGGATTAGCCGGGGCCTTCGGCACATGATTAGGGCCCCGACCCAACCCGCGCTTTCGTGCAACAGGTTCAGAAGACATCTATAAATAAAAAAAATTAGGATGTTAGTATGAAATTATGAATGACAATTAATTGTATGAAATAGTTAACTACGATTACCATAAGTGAAAGGTACATAAACATGACTGCAAAATAGTTAACTACAACAACTATAAATGATATAGTTAAGGATATAGAGAACATTCCTATATAGAGAACATAAATGAAAGGTACATAATTATGAACTAAACATGAACATGAACATAAACATACATTTTGTACAATTAAAACTAAACATACATTTTAATGAAAATCGTTGTCTGATGAGTCAGAATCATTTTGTACAAGTATCGGAGATTCATAACCATCTTCAGATTCTGTGTCAGTGTCAGTCAATAACTCTTTCTCAATATCACTGTCATCCTGCACAATAACTGTCTCGGGATCCAATTCATCAGGTTCATCTCCACCCTCTAACTGGATTACATCATTGTTGTCCTCTATATTTATTATAGGAGGTCTCTGAAGCATTTCCTCTTGGTAGAAATCCCCGTCTATTACTTGGACACGACTACGCGCGGGAGTATGAATTACAACTTGCCAATCTGTAGGCGGTCTATCCCTTTTCCTAACTGGACTAGGAGTATAGTATACTTGTATTGTTTGAGTTGGTAATACAAACGGTTCGTTGGAGTACGCAGACCTATGGAGGTCAATATCGACGATTCCATGTCTGTCAACACGTATCCCTTTTTCTGAATCAAACCAATGGCACTTGAACAAGTGAATATGACCACCGTACGTGCCCTTGTACGACAACTCTACGATTTCCTCCAACTCCCCATAAAAGGCACGACCAAGCTCATTGTAACAATCTCCTTGGACACACACTCCAGAGTTCGTTGTTCTTTTACCGTGCTCATATGCCTTTGTGTGAAATTCACAACCATTTATTTTGTAACCATTGCGGGTGACTTGGTCCCTGTCTGGTCCCATAGCTAGGACTTGTACATTAGCCGGAATCGTTGATCCCTTAGTCAAAGCCTACAAAAACTCCATCTTATTAAATGAAGTCATAGTTAACATGGAGTATATATATATATATTACGTGCTTAAAAATTAAACTTACTTTGTCCTTTAGCCAAAGTGCAAAGTTTTTATCCCGATTGATTTGAACATCTTTATCAGTTATGCCGGGATGCTTCACTTTTAACTCGTCATCGTACAATCTATACCATGTTATAAACATTAACATATTGGAATAAATTGTCAACTTAAAAGATAAATTATCAAGTTTACATGTGTACCTCACAAATTCGTCAATCTCCTCGCAATTGAGAAGAATGTAAGTATGTGCAGCATGTAATTCTTGCTCAGAGAGGAATATGCGCTTCCCTTTTCCATAAGCGCGGCCCGATAGACCAAATACAGATAGTCGACCATTTAGTTCAACATTTTCCCCATCATCATGTCTCGATACTCGATTGGCCTTTGTCAAGACTTCGTCCGGAAAATAGTCTGAGACAAACGTAGATATCTCATCGAAACTGTATGCCTCGCATATCGACCCCTCGATATAAGCTCTATTCTTAACCTTTCTCTTAAGGTTTCCCATCACCCTTTCGAAAGGGTACATCCATCTATATTGAACTGGACCCCCAACACGAGCTTCATAGGGAAGATGGATTTGCAAATGCTCCATGGAGTCAAAAAAACCAGGTGGGAATATTTTTTCCAGTTTACACGTGATCTCTATGATGTTCTTCTCAAGTACAGACATGTCCTTCTCATTTAATGATTTTGAACATAAGTCTTTGAAGAAACGACTAAGATCCGTCAAAGCATCCCATATTGGTTTATCAAGCAGATCCCGAAATGCTATAGGCATGAGCCTCTCCATGAACACATGACAGTCATGACTCTTCATCCCTTGCAATTTCCCACCCGTAACACACCTTGCAATGTTTGATGCATATCCATCTGGTAGTTTCAGAGACTTAACCCATATGCATACATCTTCAACTTGCTTTTTGGACAATGTGTACTTTGCATGCGGTTTGACAATCTTACCATTAGGAGATTCGTAAAGTTCTAATCCGGGACGCTTACAAATATCTTTCATGTCCAAACGTGCCTTATCGTTATCTTTTGTCTTCCCCGTAACATTCATCACAGTGTTAAACACATTGTCAAACACATTCTTCTCAATATGCATCACATCTAGATTATGACGAATCAAATTTGTAGACCAATAAGGCAGTTCCCAAAAGATGCTTCTCCGAACCCAGTTATGAGATTCGCCAAACCCATTGATTATATTTGTGGCATCAACCTTACCAAATGGGATAACCGGCAATCTCATCACACGATCTCGCATCTCCGTTCCCGAAAATCGCGGTGCAGGTATATCATTGTCTACTTTCCCTTTCCTGAAGTGTTCTCTATTTCTTCGAAATGGGTGATCTACCGGTAAGAACCGACGATGACAGTCAAACCAACAAGGCTTTCGACCTTTTGATAGATTAAACGACTTTGTATGCTCCATACAATACGGACAAGCCAACTTCCCGTGTGTACTCCATCCAGCTAACATACCATAAGCTGGGAAGTCACTTATAGTCCACATAACCGCTGCCCTAAGGTTGAAATTTGTTTTCGTTGCAACATCCCAAGTCTGTACTCCATCCTCCCACAATACCTTCAACTCGTCTATAAGAGGTCTCAAGTAAACATCTAAGTTCTTTCCAGGACTCTTAGGACCAGGAACCAAGAGTGAAAGAAATAAGTATGGCTGTTTCATACACATCCAAGGTGGCAAGTTGTACGGAGTAACAATCACAGGCCAACATGAGTACGGAACAGCTGAGTGGCCAAACGGATTGAAACCATCGGTGGACAATCCAAGCCTCACATTTCTAGGTTCCAATGCAAATCCAGGATGTGCTAAGTTGAAATCTTTCCAAGCCTTCCCATCTGCGGGATGATTTAGTTCTCCATCTTTAGCTGGAGATTTCGCATGCCAACTCATATGTTCAGCTGTTCTTGAAGACATGTACAATCTTTTTAGCCGATGTGTTATTGGAAAATACCTTAGAATCTTAAACGGTATACTTGATTTTTTTGTAGTCACACCCTCTTTATTAGGCCTAAACCGATCATGACTGCAAAACGTGCACCTTGTCATCTGTTCATTTTCCTTATAAAACAACATGCAATCGTTGGGACATGCATCGATCTTTTGGTATCCAAGACCCAACTTCTTCACCATTTTCTTACAAAAGTAATAGTTACCAGGTAATTTCTCACCGTCAGGCAACATACTCTTAATGGCCTTCAAGAGCGACTCAAAACACTCATGGCTCATGTTGTGATCAGCCTTGATGTTAAGTAATGTCGCCACTGCAGACAATATAGTGTGTTTGGTGCAACCATGCCACAATGGCTCGCTACCCTCGTTTAACAACTTAAAGAATTCTTTGGCATCAGAATTCATAGGTTGTTCTCTGCCTTGCTCCCAATCAAAATCTGGCCATGCAATATCATGAACCATTTCATTCATACGATGAGTACTACTGCCAGAATTATGTACTTGTGTGATGCCACCATCTCTTCTCTGCCCATGTGCCCACCAGCATTCTTCGTAATTTCTCATGAACCCAGAAACAAGTAAATGATAGTTTATCATGTCTCTATCCATATAATTTACATTCTTACACTTCAAACATGGACATCGTATCTGCGACTTACCATTCATACATTCCGGGTGACTATACGCATACTCCAAAAATACTTGGCAACCAGCTCTAAATTCAGCTGTAGCACCTATCTGGGCACTTGACTTTCGTCGTGCCATCCAACTACGGTCTAAATAGAGGTCCATGATTGCACGGTACCTATGTTGACATGAATTTATTGTATTCCCTTGTTAGAGATTTACAATTCAGCTCAATCCCATTTATGATGCTTATAAATACATATAGATGTATATATACATATATAACATGAGTGTGCATCATATATGATTATTCGGGAATTGAACAAGGATACATGCCAAAACAAATTTACACCGCTTGAGATCGACTACCCAAAGGCATGGTATATTGTTATGGATCTTAAATTAGAGTATGGTCTTATGTCATCCTACATATTTTAACTAACACCAACCTAAAGCCAATAGATTCATAGGGGTAGAATACGAATCATTACATCATATATGGTCTGCATATGCTGCGTATATCAAGATTGCAGAAGAAGGCATACTATTAGTCCCTTAATGTGGGACTATTAGTCCTATTAGTCCCTTATATAGGATATATCTTGCTTTAAGTACGGTTCTAACGTATGTTTCAGTTTCAGTTTTCAAGCGCTGCGTGTACATTTGATTAGTTACTAAGCATTTGATTAGCTCGTTGTACTTTATAAATGTTCGCAACTACCCGACCAACAAAAAAATTTCGCCAGAGTCTCCCCTATAATATGGACTAGCCACATGCACGACGGCATGCATATATTGTCATTTCTAGGCACCCAAGACACAAACCAAGAGAAATATATAAATAATCATAACATTATCCCTACTTGGCAAGACTTGAAACTTTGTTTTTGTTAGGAATTGAAATTTAATGCAGATTACAAGTTGAACTAATAATTGATTATTTTTCATAGCAGTCAGTCAAACACTGCTCTTGCTATTACATGTAACATCACACCTTTATAATTGCTTCAGTTTCTTTTTTCATCATTATATCCCATCTAATTTTTGCTTCTGTATTTAGTTGTCAAGTTACTTATTGCTCATTAGTATTGTCAAGTGACTTATTGCTCATTAAGTTGAAATTCTTAGATTATTATTCTTTGAAGTTAGAAGGGAAAGAAATAAAATAGTTTGTCATTCTTTACTGCTGCTCACTCTTTGTAGTCACAGTTTTAGATATATCTCAGAAATTATGAATCCTACTATATCAATACATAAAATTAACCCACTACATCAATTTAGTTGCAATATATACTATTTTTCTTAAATTATTACCACTATTCAATAAAAAGATTCAACAAAAATCAGATTGATTACGCACCCTACCTACAGTAGTCTGAATTACAAAAGAAAATGAAGGGGTCCCTACATCACAATGAACAATGCATATAAATATATACATGCATATGTAAAGAAGAAGCAAGACCAACACAGACATGGTCACAGTTGATTGCATCTTTCACAATACACGAGATTTTACTAGTATATCCACGACAATCTATCAAATCCAGCCCCCCTCCTCAATGTCAGTCATCACTGTCCAAGTACTTCTAACATATCATTAAATCAAACACTAGTATTTACAAGCTAACGAACTAGGTTAATACAATTGAACATACCTTTCAAAAGATTTGTAGGTAACGGTGGCGCCGGCGGCGACTGAGGTAGTGGTGGGTGGCGGCAGCGGTTTTCCCCTCTTCTCCCTCTTCTTTTCTCCCCCTTCTCGGTGGCGTCGGCGGCGGCTGAGGTAGTGGTGCACCTTGGCAGCGGTTTTCCCCTCTTCTCCCTCTTCTTTTCTCCCCCTTCTGCCTCTTCTCCCTCTTTTTTTCTTCTGTTCTGGTCGACAGTGACGAACTGATACTGGTTTATTGAAATACATTTGCGACCGCTATCAGCGACCGCATGCGGTCGCTGATTTTTAATGATGTGGAAGTATTCGCGACCGAATGCGGTCGCTGTTACTTATTGGTGGCAAATAAGCAGCGCGCCAACATTTCCAGCCAATTTTTTGGAGGCAAAAATGAGTCTGCGACCGAATAGCGACCGATATCGGTCGCTAACATAAACTAGCGACTAAATTCAAGTGCGGTCGCTAAAGGTGGTCGCTAAAAATCCTATCTGCGACCAAAAAAAGCGGTCGCTGATAAGATTGGTCGCTGTTAGAGCATTTTCTTGTAGTGAAGTGGGGCCCACCAATTCTAGAATTTTCCACCAAAATGATAAACTCCGAAAATTCAACAATTTCTGAACCAGTCATCTTGTAAAATTCGTAATAAATCATACGTTCATTTTTAACGGTTCAAAATTTGTGGACATATACTCAACTTATATATGTATAACATATCCAAAAATTACCACGATCCAACGGTCGGATTAAAAATTATAACCCCCGCAAACTATCTCAAAAACTCTGATTTTTAATACCTCCATTCCGACAAAAATACTGACAAAAACCTCAACATTAACTCCTTCATTTTTAACCACAAAAATATATCCCTCATTTATATCCACATAAAATAAATATTTCCTTATCATATGAATCAATAATTAATTATTCACAAATAATATTACAGAATCACATTTATGACAACCAGGCCGTTCCCAGGAAAGAGGGGGCTTTCCAATAAGGATTTCTCCTTACTGGCGCGCAATTAGATGACCAAACCTCTCCTTAGACAGAACTTTCTAGACATTGCCAATAATGTTATCTAATAATATTATTCAAATAATATGAATTATTGATCTGATAAATGAAAATACTGTGCAGCAACAATTATTGAAACAACAATAATATAAAATATCAACGCAGCAATTATTGAATCAATAAAATAAAATATTGAATAATAACTACTGTAACAATTATTGAGTAGTGCCTTCTTACGTAAGAATCAATAATTGGTGCAATACCGTGTGCTACTGTATTTTAACCACCGGGTATTCCAACAGTATTAACGGTAACAACTACGCCGTTATTTATAAACAACTTATACTTGTCGTTTTCTTCATCCAATCGCTTTCCGTTATGGGGCCCACACAAGGCTGCGTCGTCGTACGAATATTCCCCGACAGCAAGAATATTCCACGACCAACCGAATATTCACCGACCAAAAATAAATATTTTATAACCACTTGCTTATTTTGCAAAATTTGCACATTTCACCCATAACCAAAGTATTATATCAAATTAACCCCTTATTATTCACAATAATATTTAGAGAAAATTTGATTTTATTCATTAATAAGTTGGGGTCTTACAACCTCCCCTCCTTATGAAATTTCGTCCTCGAAATTGACGTACGTACCTGATGTTTCAAAAAGGTGAGGATACCTCGCTTTCATTTCTGATTCCAACTCCCAGGTCATTTCTTCAATAGCATGGTTTCTCCACAAAACCTTAACTTGTGGTATAACCTTCGTGCGTAGGACATGCTCTTTCCTATCCAAGATCTTAACAGGTACCTCCTCGTACGTTAAATCTTCAGCTATCTCGTCTGGTTCTAACTCAATAATGTGGTTCGGGTCTTTAACATATTTACGAAGCATAGATATGTGAAAAACATTATGAACACGAGACATGCTTGGAGGTAATGCGAGTCTATATGCCACATTTCCTATTCGCTCAAGAATCTCAAATGGACCAACAAATCTTGGATTGAGCTTTCCTCTCTTCCCAAATCTTGTAACTCCCTTCCATGGTGCAACACGTAACAATACATGATCCCCAATATTAAATTCCACGTCCTTCCGATGAAGATCCGCATAACTCTTTTGTCGATCCTGTGCCGTTTGTATACGTTGTCGAATCGTTTGGATCTTCTCTGTAGTAATGCGTACCAATTCTGGTCCCAACAATGTTGCTTCACCCACCTCGTCCCAGCATACTGGAGAACGACATTTTCTTCCATACAACGCCTCAAATGGAGCCATACCTATGCTCGCCTGATAACTGTTGTTGTAGGAGAATTCCACCAATGGTAGGTACTTATCCCAACTCCCTTTGAGATCTAAGACACAAAGTCTTAATAGATCTTCAAGAGTTTGAATAGTCCTCTCTGATTGTCCGTCCGTTTGAGGATGGTATGCTGAACTGAATCGTAAATCCGTGCCCATAGCTTTCTGCAAGCTAACCCAAAATCGTGAAGTGAATCTTGGGTCACGATCCGAAACTATGGATACTGGCATGCCATGCAATCTCACAATCTCGTTCACGTACATACTAGCAAGACGTTCAAGGGAATAAGTCTCACGTATCGGCAAGAAATGAGCGGACTTGGTTAATCTATCAACAATAACCCAAATCGCATCTATGCCTTGAGAAACCTTGGGAAGACCTGTAACAAAATCCATAGTAATGTGTTCCCACTTCCATTTCGGAATCTCAAGTGGTTGCAATGGACCCTTTGGTACTTGATGCTCCGCTTTTACACGTTGACAAGTTAAACATCTCGAGATAAACTCCGCGATCTCTCTTTTCATATTGCTCCACCAAAATGTATGTCGAAGATCGTGATACATTTTGGTACTCCCAGGATGGATTGCAAACGGTGTGTTGTGTGCCTCCATCATTATTCTATGCTTCAAGTCAAAATCGTTAGGAACACAAAGTCTGGAGTTGACTCGAAGTATTCCTTCTTCATCGATTCTTGCTTCTGGAATAGCACCTTCTTGCACTTTCTTCTTCATACGCATCAGCTCTATATCCGTAGCTTGAGCAGCTTTAACTTTATCGATTAAAGTCGGTTCTACTCGTATATTTGATATCATCATGTGGGTACTTGGAGCCTTCATCTCTATCTCCATCCTTTGCAAGTCATACAAAATGGGCCTTTGTGTTAAAAACATTGCACTCGTACCCGCATATGATCTTCTACTCAATGCGTCAGCTACTACGTTTGCTTTTCCAGGATGGTATTGGATGGTATGATCGTAATCTTTCAACAGCTCAAGCCAACGTCGTTGCCGCATGTTGAGTTCCTTTTGGGTGAAGAAATATTTGAGGCTTTTATGATCTGTATAGATCTCCACTTTCTCCCCATACAGGTAGTGTCTCCAGATCTTCAACGCAAAAACGACTGCTGCCAACTCCAAATCATGAGTAGGATAATTCCTCTCATATTCTTTGAGTTGTCGTGAGGCATAGGCTATGACTTTCCCATGTTGCATGAGAACACATCCTAACCCTTTGCCTGAAGCATCGCTGTAGATAACAAATCCATCCGAACCAGATGGTATTGTCAAAACAGGTGCCGAAATGAGTCTCCTCTTGAGTTCTTGGAAACTCTTCTCGCATTCCTCACTCCATACGAATTTTGTATCTTTCCGAGTCAGCTGAGTTAACGGAGTAGCGATTCGAGAAAATCCTTCCACAAATCTCCGATAATAACCAGCTAAGCCCAGAAAGCTACGTACTTCGGTTACCGACTTCGGTTGCTCCCAACTTTGTATGGCTTCAATCTTCGCCGGGTCGACAGATACTCCATGTTTTGACACCACGTGCCCAAGGAATGCTACTTCCTCAAGCCAGAACTCGCATTTCTTCAGTTTGGCATATAGCTTGTTTTCACGAAGCCTTTGCAGTACCAGCTTCAAATGGCGCTCATGATCTTCACGGCTTTTGGAATAGATGAGGATGTCATCAATAAAGACAACAACGAACTGATCCAAATATTCTTTGAATACACGGTTCATCATATCCATGAAGGCAGCAGGAGCATTAGTCAATCCAAAAGACATTACTAAGAATTCATAATGCCCGTACCGAGTTCTGAAGGCAGTCTTTGGAATATCCTCAGTTTTAATCTTCAGCTGATGATATCCAGAACGAAGATCGATCTTTGAAAAGAATTGTGCTCCTTGCAACTGGTCAAACAGGTCATCAATGCGAGGTAGCGGATACCTATTCTTGATGGTGACATGGTTCAATTCTCGATAGTCAATACAAAGTCGCATACTCCCGTCTTTCTTCTTTACGAATAAAACAGGAGCACCCCAAGGAGACGTACTAGGACGAATAAAACCGATGTCCAACAACTCCTGTAGTTGGACTTTTAACTCCTGAAGTTCAATAGGAGCCATTCGATATGGGGTTTTAGAAATGGGCTTTGTACCGGGTTCAAGGTCAATAAAGAATTCAATTTCTCGTTCCGGGGGTAGACCGGGAAGTTCTTCAGGAAATACATCGGAAAATTCTCTAACAATAGAAATATTATTCAAATCTGACTTGTCTTTGTTCAAATCCATAACATGGGCTAAGAAAGCTTGACATCCGTTTTTCAATAAACGAATAGCTTTGTGGCTTGATATGACAGTGACTGATTTTAGTGGTTTAGTAGTTTGAATTCGTATGACAGGTTGGTTAGGAATATGAAAACTAACAACCTTACGAAAACAATCAATTTTAGCATGATGAGTGGTTAACCAATCAATTCCTAAAATCACATCAAAAGCAAGTATCTTTAAAGAGATAAGATCAACAGGTAATGTGATAGTGCCAACTTGGATCATGCAAGATTTATAAACTGTAGATGTAACGAAGGTTTCACCCAACGGAGTTTCAACAGATAAGTTAAAGTCCAATTTCTCCGGAGTCAAGTTTAAACGTTGAGCACAAGCAGGAGAGATAAAAGAATGGGTAGAACCGGTATCTAGTAAAGTATAAACTTCGCAAGAATTCAAGATTAGCTTACCCGTGATCACCTCGTTCGGGTTTCTCGCGTTTTGGCCAGTAACGACAAACGCCCTTCCAGGAACCGCTGATTTCGACTTATCCGGGATAACTTTTGGAGTCACCATCCCCGCTGAACTTGGTTTTGCTACAGAACACTCTCGAGCTATATGACCTTCCTTTCCACAGTTATAACATACCTTGGATTGTTGTGGGCAGTTTGGGCTGATATGTCCCTCTTTCCCACATTTGTAACATACGACCGGTGGTCGTTCTCCTCCCCTAGAAACAGTTGATGTTTGTGCTGACGTCTTCACGTTATCATTGTTGTACCTTCTCTTCTTGAAATCTCCTCCCGACTCGCTCCTTCTATTATCACGACCACGATTACCACCAGAGTGGTTACCGCTTTTGTCCGAATGTTTTCCTCCCTGCTGGTTTTCATTGCTTCGATGACTGCCGCCACCGGTATGACCCTGGTTGTGGTCCCTCGGTTGCACATACTCATTATCTCGCTCTAATAATTGAGCCCTGTTTACAACATCTGAATATAAAGAAAATTTATGAGAGATAAGATATTGCCGAATCTCGGGTTTTAGACCTCTCAGAAACATCCTTGTCATTCGTTCCTCATTTTCGACCAAATGAGGTGCAAACCTGGATAACTCTGCAAACTTCGCCTCGTACTGGGACACCGTCATGTTGTTTTGTTCCAGTCTAATAAACTCAACCTCCTTCATATGACGAATACTTTCAGGAAAGTACTTGTCATTGAACAGTTTTTGAAATGTTTCCCAGGACATGTTGAGTGCGTCAGGCTGGGTACGCTTCACAGACTCCCACCAGTAGTCTGCCTCACCGCGGAACATAAATGTGGCGAATGGAACCTTCTGTTCCTCCGTGCATCCCAAGACATCAAATATCTTGGTAATTTGCTTGACCCACGTTTCCGCCATGATCGGATCCGGCTTTCCCTTAAATTCTGGTGGTCCCAATTCTTTGAACTGCTTAGCTGTGACAAACCGCGCGTTGTTATCATTTCCACCCGTATTCTGCACACGAGTCTCCCTCGTCTGATTTTGCATGAACTGCAAAAAGCTCCTAAACATTCCATCATTCATCGTTTGCTCGGTAACGTTGTTTACAGGAGGAATATTGCCTTCCTGTTGCACGTTCCCCTGGGTAGTGATCAAAGGTGTCTCCACGGTCTGATTTACTCCATTATTAACGTTCTCAGCTGCCATTCTTAAATACTGCCATAAAACAAGGGTTAATAGTCATGTCATATATTATCCCTATACTCTGACCGACCAAATAAACACCAAATAAACTTAGTCAGGTCATACTAGCGAAGGAATTCCCCGTCTCTCCCCTCCTAGTTCTTGTCTCACATCTCAGCCAGGGATCATATCCCTAAGCTCTGATACCAACTGTGACGCCCCCAGAATAGGTATACAACACCCATTCTGAGTCGCCAAATACATGGTACAGAAAGCAAACTACAACTTCAATAATACAATTGTCGTGCAAAATACGACAACACATACTGTGAGTTTAAATACAAATATTGTCTTCTAGACAATATCCACACTCAAATAAATCCTCATTACAATTATTCAAACACTATTTTACAGAAATAGTGAGGACTGCTAATACATCTTTCTAGAACCATCACTCCATACCCCGACTAGATCCTGCTATGTTCTCACCTCCTGAGAAGAAAAATGGAACAAAAAGGAAAAGGGTGAGCTCAACTAGCCCAGTAAAGAATATTATGACTAAGATAATATACAACAAATTATCGTTAGTCTTCAACAGGGAAAAATCTGATAAAATATAATCGACAACAAGTTTTAGATCAACAACTGCAGCGGAAACAGCAAACCATTAGAAGAGTCAAGTAGAGAAAGAATTCTACTATCTTCTAAGATTTAAAAGTCCATCATCAATATTTTATCCCTGTAACATCAATTAATAATCATCTTTAACCAAATATTCATCTTTGCACTACAGGCCAAAGATATTCATTTGTATCATCAGTCGGTCATGTTCATCTCAACACCTGTTCATCTTTGCACTACAGGCCAAAGATATTCATCAAGTAATTATACATCTTTGCACTACAGGCCAAAGATATTCAGTAATATCATCATTTAGGACTGAGGATGATGAAAAATATCTTAAAGAGAACGAATCCAATGAGACAGAAGGACAAATAGTAGGGATTCGTATAACAGTTTATCCAAGATCAATAATACTTCATAATAATCAATTGTGAAGCAGAATTCAAAAATAAAGATCAAAACATGGATACAATCAAAGATAGTAACCATAATAGACATCTTGGACAAAAAGGAAAAATTTTATTTTTCGGTGAATAGTGCCGTATTCGTGAATAGTGCCGTATACGTGAATAGTGCCGTATACGTGAATAGTAACCCCCGACACAAAAAGTTCCAAATTTGATAAAAACTCATATCAATATTTCAGCATAATGATATTGAAGAAAATAATATCATTAAGAAGAAAATAATATCCCTTACCTCAAAATATCAGTACTTCTGGTCGGAATACCGGTATAAGGCTGAAAGAAACTTGCTCTGATGAATAGAAACTCTCAAAGTATCTAAATACTCACAAAATACACTCAATAATCTAGAGAGAGAAAGAGAGAAAACTTGTTTCTGGTGTGATTTTCAATTCTAACTTAGCCCTCTATTTATAGGAAAATTTTGGTAGGTTTGACCTGCAACCTGATGGCTTTACCTGCTACTATTCCCACCCACCACATTTGAAATATAATTCAGCACATTTCTTCACCAACCACAAGTGGGGCCCACCAATTCTAGAATTTTCCACCAAAATGATAAACTCCGAAAATTCAACAATTTCTGAACCAGTCATCTTGTAAAATTCGTAATAAATCATACGTTCATTTTTAACGGTTCAAAATTTGTGGACATATACTCAACTTATATATGTATAACATATCCAAAAATTACCACGATCCAACGGTCGGATTAAAAATTATAACCCCCGCAAACTATCTCAAAAACCCTGATTTTTAATACCTCCATTCCGACAAAAATACTGACAAAAACCTCAACATTAACTCCTTCATTTTTAACCACAAAAATATATCCCTCATTTATATCCACATAAAATAAATATTTCCTTATCATATGAATCAATAATTAATTATTCACAAATAATATTACAGAATCACATTTATGACAACCAGGCCGTTCCCAGGAAAGAGGGGGCTTTCCAATAAGGATTTCTCCTTACTGGCGCGCAATTAGATGACCAAACCTCTCCTTAGACAGAACTTTCTAGACATTGCCAATAATGTTATCTAATAATATTATTCAAATAATATGAATTATTGATCTGATAAATGAAAATACTGTGCAGCAACAATTATTGAAACAACAATAATATAAAATATCAACGCAGCAATTATTGAATCAATAAAATAAAATATTGAATAATAACTACTGTAACAATTATTGAGTAGTGCCTTCTTACGTAAGAATCAATAATTGGTGCAATACCGTGTGCTACTGTATTTTAACCACCGGGTATTCCAACAGTATTAACGGTAACAACTACGCCGTTATTTATAAACAACTTATACTTGTCGTTTTCTTCATCCAATCGCTTTCCGTTATGGGGCCCACACAAGGCTGCGTCGTCGTACGAATATTCCCCGACAGCAAGAATATTCTACGACCAACCGAATATTCACCGACCAAAAATAAATATTTTATAACCACTTGCTTATTTTGCAAAATTTGCACATTTCACCCATAACCAAAGTATTATATCAAATTAACCCCTTATTATTCACAATAATATTTAGAGAAAATTTGATTTTATTCATTAATAAGTTGGGGTCTTACAATGAAGACCTGTTATTTTATATGATGATGTATTTTGTTTAAGACTTAAGTTAATGATGTTGTTTAAGACTTATTTGTATATGATTCCGCACAGATGTTTAAGGTTAGAGTAACTTGAGATTTATTTATTATGTAGTTGATGTAACCCCATAAGGGGAGATTTATTATTATTTCTATCTATTGCATGGTTTGCATTTATTTATGGGTAGATAGATGGATGATGTTGTATCGTGAACACCAAATCCTGTGGAAATGGAAGTACCAAATTTGGGGGTGTCACAGGTTGGTATCAGAGCTGTAGATTATGAACCTTAGGTGGGGGAACAACTTTAGGTAATAGCCTTATAGGAAGAACACAGTGAAGGAAAACTCTTATCGAGTTCTAAGAAATGAATTTCTTAATTCATTGAAGATAATAAAAGACTTTATATGTTTATGTGTTAAATTATATTCTCACTAGTACGACTTAGTAACTAAAACTTAAAACTATGTTGTCAGGATGTCAGAAGTTGGAGGAGCTAGTCGAGCTGGGGAGGAGGACCCCCGAGTGCCTATTGAGGAGGAGCCCCGAGACATTCATATTGTCAGGGAGTAGTTGATTCAGAGGGAGCCATCTCCATTGATCACTGTTGTTGGTCAGGAACATGAGCCTGAGACTGATCCAGAGGAGGATCCTGAGGAGGAAGAGGAAGAAGAGGAGTTCCCACCGAACTCCATTGATGCTGAGATGTACGACGCGTTATATGATCGTAACATAGAGTTGCAGGATACTATTCAGGATTTGACTGAGCGGG
Organism: Panax notoginseng; assembly: GCA_016801055.1. Lineage (NCBI taxonomy): Eukaryota > Viridiplantae > Streptophyta > Magnoliopsida > Apiales > Araliaceae > Panax > Panax notoginseng. The sequence continues at coordinate 125,329,920 of CM029021.1, forward strand.
TGGTTAGTCAGCAGATTACTATTGAGCAGAGGGATAGGGAGATTGTGACTCTTCACACACGTTTGGGAAATGTAGAATGAGATTTGGTCCACGAGAAGGGTCAAAATGAGGAGAAGTCTGAAGAAATAGAGAAGTTAAAGAAGGAACTGAAGGAAAGCTCAGAGAGGCTTGCCATAGCAGATGAGGACTGGGTACGAGAGTCACGTCGTGCTAATCTTGCAGAAGACGATCGCCGTGCCAAGAAGGCTAAGCTTGGAGAGACATACTCTACATTTAATAACGCAATGGATGAAGCCCAGGATCGAGTTTTGAGGTACCCAATCCAGTTTGAAGGTCTACCATCGTACATACTAGATCGCAGGACGATGTCTCGCATCATAGAAGAGGAGCGTAGCAAGGCTATTCGGAGCCTTAACAGACAGTGATAGCATTAGTTAATTATGTGAAACTATTTGGTAGTTAATGATGTAAATTCTGATGTGATTATAAACAAAGGAATATTTTGATGTTTTAAATCCTGTAGATTCTTTATCTCGGGATAGTTGATGTAAATAGCAGTGATGCTATCGTTTGATGTTAAAACTTTTGATTTGAATAAGTATATCAAGTTGTTTGAGATAATGTGTTAAGTGATTATGTTAAATTGTTGAGTTAAGCCTTAACTATTTAGAGAATTTAATAAAGACCTAATAAGCGTATATTCTTAACAGAAATATGCCACCGAGAAGAAGACAAAATCGTCAACCAGCTCAGGAAGAGTCAACAAATAACAACAATAGCACCAATGCTAATCCCGTCCAACAATTAGTGAACCTTCTAGCTGGAGCAATGAATAATTAACCTTAAGCTCCACCGAATACTTCATTCAACGATTTCAAGGCGGTGGGACCACCAGAGTTTAAAGGATCCATGAACCCGATCGAAGCTTAGACTTGGGTTATGGAGATGGAGAAGGTTTTTGAGGTCGCAAGAGTCAGAGAGGACCAGAAGACTGCTTTTGCAACGTTTATGCTGAAATCTGAAGCCAGTTTTTGGTGGCAAGCAAACAAGGTCCGTGGAGGAGAAGGTATGATAACCTGGGAGAAGTTTAAGGAGATATTTTTCGAGATGTATTTCCCGACTACTTTGCAGAACCAATTGGAGGTTTAGTTTCTAGAATTGAAGCAAGGGAATATGTCTGTATCGGATTATGCGGCTAGATTCAACGAATTGGCAAGGTTCGCCATGTATCAAGTGCACACGGATGAGAGAAAAGTAAGAAGATTCGAACAAGGACTGAATCCGTGGTTGTATAGTAAGGTGTATTTGTTTCAGTTGAAGACATTCGCCGGGTTACTAGAGAAAGCCATACTCGCTAAGGGTGGAAGCGATGCAGTAACAAAGTATAACCAGGATCAAAAGAAGAAGAAGAATGAAAGTGAAGGAAATAACAAGGCTGGTGGGAGTAGCACTGGGGGTAGCCATAATCAGAAAAGGAAGTGGTCTGATAACTCATCGGCTGGAAGTCAGCAAGGAGGGCAGAAGAAGAAGATCGAAGCGTGCTCAACCTGCGGAAAAGCACATTTGGGAGTTTGCATGAAAGGAAAGCATGTGTGCTACAATTGTGGTCAGGAAGGCCGCATAGCACCAAACTGTCCAAACCCAAAGAAGGGTGCATGTTTCACTTGTGGCTCAAAGGATCATCTGGCAAGGGATTGTCCCAAGAAGGGATTTGGAGGAACGAGTTCAGGAGGAAATAGAGGAAATACCGGTGGAAGCACTCTGACTATCGCAGCACCAACCGTAACCAATTGACCAACTGCCAGGACATTTAACATGACAGTGCAGGACGCAGTGCAGTCTCGCGATGTGGTGTCAGGTATCATTCCGATCAATAGAGTTAATGCTTACGTATTATTTGATTCGGGTGCTACTTGTTCATTTATATCCGATGGCTTTGCTAAGAATTTAGAATTGCCTAAGGACGAGTTAGAATACCCCATGAACATAGAAATTGCGAATAGAGAAATTATCCCTGTTAAGTACGTGCACAAGAACTGTAGAGTGGATATTAAGGGTAATATCATTAACGTAGATCTTATCCCTATTCGACTTGGAGAATTCGACGTTATTTTAGGTATGGACTGGTTATCCAATTATAGAGCGGTAATTGACTGCCAAAAGAAGCGTATTAACCTTATGACTCTGTCAAAGGTTGTGTTTTATGGTAGCAAGTCACCTAGACAAGCGAGTTGTCTGAAGATGATGCAGGCCAGGAGGTTATTAAGACAAGGCTGTGTAGGATATCTAGCTTACATAGTCTATAGTCGTAAAGAGAATCCAAAAATAGATGAGATACCAGTAGTGCGAGATTTTGCAGATGTATTTTCGGACGATTTGTCGGGACTTCCTCCAGATAGAGTAGTTGAATTCGTGATCGATTTGGCTCCAGGAACGGCTCCAATATCGAAGGCACCATACCGAATGGCGCCAGTAGAAATAAAAGAATTGATGGTACAACTACAAGAATTATTGGACAAGAAATACATTCAACGAAGTGTATCATCGTGGGGAGCGCCGGTTTTATTTGTAAAGAAGAAGGATGGTACAATGCAGCTTTGCATCGATTATAGAGAACTGAATAAGGTCACGATTAAGAATAAGTATCCATTACCGTGAATTGACGATCTATTCGATCAGTTAAAAGGAGCAAGATACTTTTCAAAGATAGACTTGAGAAGTGGTTATCATCAACTGAAGGTGAGACCAGAGGATGTACCGAAGACAGCATTCAGAACATGATATGGTCACTACGAATTTTTAGTAATGTCGTTTGGTTTAACGAATGCTCCTGCAGCATTTATGGGACTAATGAATGGTGTGTTCAAGCCGTTTTTGGATAAGTTCGTAGTGGTATTTATAGATGATATTTTGGTATATTCAAAAACCAAGGATGAACATGAAGAGCATTTGAGATTAACGTTGGAAGTGTTGAGAAGAGAAAAGTTGTATGCCAAGTTTTTGAAATGCGAATTCTGGATCGAACGAGTACAATTTCTTGGACATGTAATCGATAGGGACGGAATTTCAGTGGATCCCTCCAAGGTTGAAGTTGTGATTAACTGGGATCAGCCGAAGACGCCATCGGAAGTAAGAAGTTTTCTTGGATTGACAGGTTATTACAGAAGATTCATTCAAAATTTTTCCAAGATCGCAACTCCGTTGACAAATTTGACTAGGAAATCGGTGAAATTTGTTTGGACGGAGAAGTGTGAGGAAAGCTTTCAAGAATTGAAGAAGAGGTTGAGTTCAGCACCTGTGTTGTCTCTTCCGGACGATACAGTGAATTTTGTGGTTTATAGTGATGTGTCGCATAAGGGACTTGGCTGTGTGCTTATGCAGAACGGTAGGGTTATTGCGTATGCGTCACGACAACTGAAAGATTATGAGAAGGGGTATCCAACCCACGACTTGGAGTTAGCTGCAGTGATTTTCGCTTTGAAAATCTGGAGGCACTATCTCTACGGGGAGAGGTGTGAAATATATACAGACCACAAGAGTTTGAAATATATTTTCACACAGAAAGAATTGAATATGCGTCAAAGAAGATGGTTGGAACTAATTAAAGATTACGACTGTGAGATTTTATACCATCCGGATAAGGCAAATGTGGTTGCCGACACATTAAGTAGAAAAGGTCGTGAGAAATTGATGATGTTGACTGCTCAGGAGGAGCTAATTACAGAAATAGAGAAACTGGAGTTGGAAGTGAAGTATCATATGGAGATTGATGAAAAGCTATTTCAGATGCAATTTGGTACAACTCTACTAGATAAAGTAAAGGAGGCTCAGCTTCAGGACGAAGAATGCAAAAAGGTGACAAAGAAGTTATCTGAAGGAACTGAACCGAGATTTAAGATGGATAAGAAAGGAATATTGAGATTTGAAAGTAGAATTTGGGTTCCGCCAATACAAGAGATTAAGAAAGAAATTTTGAGCGAGGCTCATAGTTCAAGATATTCGATTCACCCTGGTAGTACCAAGATGTACCAAGATCTTCGACAACATTTCTGGTGGCCGAATTTAAAACGTGATGTTGCAGAATGTGTTGCCAAGTGCTTGACCTGTCAGAAATTAAAGCAGAACATCAGAGACCGAGTGGGTTGCTACAACCGCTAGAGATCCCAGAATGGAAATGGGAACATATTACAATGGACTTCGTGGTTGGCCTTCCGATGACTCAGAAAAGCTATGACGCAGTATGGGTTATCGTTGACCGACTGACGAAATCCTCACACTTCCTACCGATCAAAATCAGATTCAACTTAGATCAGTTGGCAAAGTTATATGTAAAAGAGATTGTTTCGAGGCATGGAGTGCCGGTGTCAATCGTTTTCGATAGGGATCCGCGCTTTACGTCGAACTTCTGAAAACGTCTATAAGAATGCATGGGTACACAGTTGCGAATGAGTACGGCATATCACCCTCAGACAGATGAACTGAGTGAAAGAACAATTCAGACATTGGAAGATATGTTAAGAGCTTGTATAATGGACTTTAAAGGAAATTGGAATGATCATCTACCACTCGTAGAGTTCGGTTACAACAACAGTTACCACACTAGTATTGGAATGCCACCTTATGAAGCGTTATACGGTAGAAAGTGCAGAACTCCGCTTTACTGAGATGAAGTCGGCGAAAGACAATTGCTAGGGCCAGAATTGGTACAGCAGACTGTAGAAATAGTCAAAGTGATCCGAGTACGACTGGCAGTAGCTCAAGATAGACAAAAGAAGTACGCAGATCCACACCGTAAAAATGTTGAGTTCGAACCAGGCAGTTATGTGTTCTTAAAGGTCTCTCCCTGGAAGGGAAAGATCAGGTTTGGAAAGAAAGGGAAATTAAGCTCAAGATTCATTGGACCCTTCGAAGTTCTGAGAAAGGTCGGAGAAGTTGCTTATGAGGTAGCCTTACCTCCAGCTCTAGAGAATGTTCACAACGTCTTCCATGTATCAGTTTTACGACCCTACAAACCCGATTATAAGCATGTAATTGAATACGAACCCCTACATTTCGACAAAGACTTATCTTACGAAGAAATTTCTGTTCAAATTGTCGACCGAAAAAAACAAATTCGGAGAAATAAAGTAATACCTTCTCTTAAGATAATTTGGAGGAACCACAACGCTGAAGAAGCTACGTGGGAACTCGAAGAGAATATGATGAAGAATTATCCTCATTTATTTACTTAGATTATGTGTAAGCGATTTTGGGGACATAATCTTTGTAAGGGGGGAGAATGTAACGAGTCGAATTTATTGAGTCGTGATTCTGGGGACAAAATCCTTTTAAGGGGGGGGGGGGAAGATGTGACGAACGAGATTTTTGTAAATTAATTTTTAATATTTATTGAATTAAATAAATATTTTTCGATGATTTAATTATTAGATTAAATAATTAATTGATGCAAATGTGATTGATTAATTTAATTATATGTGCTACATTTATTAAATTAATGTGAAGAATATTTATTATTCAAGTATGTAATTATGTGAGCTTATTAAATTAAAAAAAAATATTTTATAAGCCTGATGTTATTTATTTAATGTAATAATTAATTGGAGATTTAATAATTTGATATAATTAATTAACGAGAAAAATTAATTATATGACTATGTGAATTTATGAGAAGTTATTATATTTTATTTATATTAAATTAAATAAGATATTTGAATTGGGTGTGACATAATTTAAACTATATTATAAAGGCTTTATTAAATTAAATTGTTTTGTAATCTATTAATCTTGCCAAACATGGCCTTAGGGGGAGTTATGGACAGTTAACCCATGATGGGTAACTGACCATATATAGTGCGCGTCAGTCGATTCTTATTATGCGTATTCTATTTTCTCTTCTTTATTATTTTACTAAGTCTGATAAAACATCACAGAGAGAAAATCAAAGAGAGTTTGTCAGAGAGAAATTGTGAGTCTGTGAAAGAGAATTGAGAGTGAGGAATCTAAGCCTACTAAATTATACTCTACAGGGTAATCTCCTCCTTCCCAAATTCTATTTTTTTTTACGTTATTTGAGTTTTATGAAAATGGCTTTCATTCATACTGTAAAACCTCTATAATTGGGATAGGAGTAATGATTATGGATTGTATATGTGTTATGTCATATCAAATCGTATTTGATTATATATTTGTTATGTAGACCATATCATCAGTAAAATAAAACATGTCGTTATACGATGACTTGTTATTTCAAAATTTACAGAGTTTGGGTTATGGCCATATGGCCTTATACGTGATTTTAGTATGTCAAACATAAACGTTTTCGTAAAATTTACACTCTTATTTTATTATGCATGTTATTACGAAGAGACCAAAGTTTAAATGGTTGGATTTGGCCTTATAACGAATCCGTAGTATTAATTTTCATGGTTTTTGTTTAAAAACCTTCAAGAACACAAAGAACAGTGAAATTTACATACTTTAATTATGTAATTATATGTTTTAATGGGTTTAAATCATTCTATAATTGTTGGGTAATAATTATATATGTATTACAATGATTGGGTAAGTCTAAATTCGTGTAAAAATTACTAATTGAAAGTTATAGCCATATTCACGTATAATTTTATTTGTGATTGATTTTTGGCCTAATTTGGCCTTGTTATGTTCCCGAACTGCAGAACTGCAGAAACTGCAGAAAATGAGCCTGGGTAACCCCGCCCCCGGTGGGCGTTACCAAACAATATTACCTCGCCCCAGCGGTCAAAAAATAATAAATAATAATAATAATAATAATAATAATAATAATAAATAAATAAATATTCGATGAAAATTATTATTAAAATATTTATAAAATAAATTAAATATTTTAATTGAGATATTATGGAATAAAATAAATATTTGATGAAAATTATTATTAAAATATTTATAAAATAAATTAAATATTTTAATTGAGATATTTATGGAATAAAATAAATATTCAATGAAAATTATTATTAAAATATTTATAAAATAAAGTAAATATTTTAATTGAGATATTTATGGAATAAAATAAATATTCGATGAAAATTATTATGAAATAATTTATTCGAGTGTAATAATAGTAAGAGAATGAAAATATTCTAATTTAATTAAGTAATTAAATTAGAAGGGTAATAATTTGTTAAATAAAGTGGAGTTTATATTAAATAATTAAGTGAAAATGTAACTAATGAATGTCGTGAATACATATGGTATGTGTGTAGGATTTGTGGTGAACGGAAGTAGTAATCGTTTTGCCTACGCACGAAGCAAGTTTCCTAACCCTACTTGTTATCGTTATATAAGTTGATTAAATCACATTTCTACATTGTGCAAGTTCTCATTATTATTGATCAAGTCTGTTTTGTATATTAAAGTTTATTAATCTTTCAAGCATGATGCTGCTATACAATAATTATTCTATTGTACACCTTTTGAGATTCTATTCAAGTTAAGTTATCAATTATTGTTAAACCTTGTTAGACTAGCGAACCCTTATCGATTCGACTAGTCCATAGTTGATGAGCGTTCTAAATTTCAGAACCCTTGACGAATTATCCAAACTAAACTTCCTTTGGTGCGGACTCGAATCTCAAACTGAGATGAACAACCCTGTATAGGGAATTATTTACGCTTTAGCGTTAAGATATTGTACACAGTATGGTACTAAGGGCTGATCCCCCTAAGTACGAGAAGAAAGGTCCATAGTCTTATGACTGTTAAAGGTTTCAAGTATAACCCTTGACAACCTAGGAAATAGTTCAAGGTCTTATGACCCTCAGAAATTCTTTTGATTCTTGTTATTCATTCTTGATTCAAAAGTTGAGCTTTTATATTCGAAGTTATTATTTTTCCTCACATGTTATTATATTGTTGTTTTCATTATTATACTTGTGGGCAATCGTGCTCACTCTTGCGTAATAATAACATTGCAGTTAAGAACAAAAGAGCAGACGAACCTTCCACTAGTAAAGGCAAGGGCAAGGTTAACAAGTGATGAAGACTTGCTATTTTATATGATGATGTATTTTGTTTAAGACTTAAGTTAATGATGTTGTTTAAGACTTCTTTGTTTATGATTCTGCACAGATGTTTAAGGTTAGAGTAACTTGGGATTTATTTATTATGTAGTTGATGTAACCCCATAAGGGGAGATTATTATTATTTCTATCTATTGCATGGTTTGCATTTATTTATAGGTAGATAGATGGATGATGTTGTATCGTGAACACCAAATCCTGTGGAAATGGAAGTACCGAATTTGGGGGTGTCACAATAGCAAGTGTGAGCAACAAGTTTGCCCCGCAAGTTAATACATACAATAAATATATATGAATCAATAAGAACATACTATCTATTTTGATAGAATGAAACCAAAGTTCGGTGAACTTTGAAATAGCTGAACAAATCGTTAATCAATAACAAGTTTTCTCGTATTCTAGGCAACACAATAATCTAATAATGAAATAGTACAACGCTTTCAAAGTTTCTACGATATTCTATTGAATAATCAAGATCAATTCTACGTAATAACAAAGTGGAATATTTTCCAGATTTATGCTGAGCGATCACACTAGATCTAGAACTTATTTTCTCGGGTATCTATCAAAGATTTACTTTGATACATACGCAGGTGTATCAGATAACCATAAAGATTAAATCATACCCCTCTACAAGTACTTAGAGCCGGCCAACTCCTTGTACCCTATATTATGCATAATACTTAGGTCGCGCGTAATTGTCGAATTATGACTTAAAAATTTTGTTCTCTTTATATAAATGGTTGTTCTTCTCAGTCTCAGAATCAAGATTTTGATTTAACAACGAAATATTGTGATTTCAAATTCTATTTACTTATCGATCTAGCCGAATAATTGGCATCGATCTATCAATAACAATTGAATTCTCTTCTTGAATTTATCAAGTTCTAACAAATGTTCGTCTAGCCAGAATAATTAGCTAAGACATTTCTCAACATAATTTGACAATAAACAGGAATTATCTGTACTGTCAATTCTATCTTCTACGAATATGAATATCCAACAACAGTTATTCTACAATGGTATATTCTCCGAATCAGTAATTCAATTTGAATTATTAAACATGCACTAACTGCGAATAATCAACAATAAATTCCCTGGACATGGTATAATTAGCAATAATTACCCATTATAATAATTGAATGAGTATAACTCAAGTTTGAGTTAGGAAACTTGCCTTTCGCGTTGATTACAGCTACACAATATAATTAACTGCGTTCGTAAGACCTATAATCAATAATGTCGGTCTCATAATTAGCACAATCATTTATAACACGTAAATACTACAGTCAAACTTCTCCTAGGCACATTATCACAAAATCACATCAGTGTTTATAACCTATATAAACACTTATCCAGTCTAACTATTTCGGTCTAGTTAGATTTCGGTCCATTCTCGGTGCTCTGGTCACCCTATCCGACAATTAACACATTGATTGTCAATTAAACTTGGTCTCTAAACTTCAATATTATTTTAGATAAGCTAAATATCGTTTATAATATTTTCCGGAAGCTTTTAATAATTTATAAACAATTATTATAATTTATAATAATTTTTCAAACACTTAAATTATTTTTAAATGATTTAATTATCAAATAATCTTATCATTATTAATATTTAATAATATAAAAATATTAATAACATACTTGTCAAAATATTAAAGTTATTATTAATAACTTAAAATATTTTTAAATCATCAATATTCTACTTAAATAAATTTTAAAATAATTAAAATTATTTTTAAATCATCACCATTAATATTTAAATATTAATGTAATTATTATCAAACTATTAAAAGTCATTAATTATAACTTAAAATACTTTTAAAACATTTTTCTCATTTTTAAATAATTTTTAAATTAATAAAATTATTTTTAATTCATTTATTTAATATCATAATTAAATAAATCTAATATCATTAATATTAATTTATTAATGAGAATTCTCTAAAAATATTGAAAATTATATTTTATAATTTAAAATATTTTCTAACATTTTATTCTTATTTAAAATAATTTTTAAATTAATAAAATTATTTTTAAATTATTTATTTAATTTAATAATTAAATAAATCTAATATCATTTGTAAGACCCCAACTTTTATAAATAAAGATGAATTTTCTATAAATATCATTTTTGAATATTATGGAGTTAATTTGATATAATGTTATAGTTGTGGGTAATATTTATAAATTTTACAAAATACGCAAGTTGTTATATAATATTCGATTGGTCGGGGAATATTCGTTTTAACAGGGAATATTCGTACAACGACACAATCATTGATGGACCCCACAACAGAATTATTGTCGGATTGAGAAAACGACAAAAATATTTTATTAAAAATAACGGCGGAAGTTTTACCATTGTTACTGTTGAACTACTCGGTAGTAAAAGTACAGTAATACGTGTGGTTGCATAGTAGCACACGGTATTGAGTATTAATGCTTATGTGAGAAGTCACTCAGTTTGATTCAATTATTGTCAGTTAATAATATGAATTATTTAGCGATAATGACGTTTTGTTTTATTCGTATTATTAACGTAATAAAACAGAAACATCTTTTTATATAAAACAGAATACTTTATTAAAGTTATTCTATAAATAGAATATATTATATTTTATTTAAAAGATTTTTCTTTAAATATGGACCGTCAGATTAAAGTAATCAATCTGGACCGTTCATGGATTAGTTACTATGCATTCTATTTTTCTATAAATAGCAGCTCATTCCTTCATTATTTCTTACGAATTCACTGAACTCTAGAGAGAGAAACTATAGAGAGAAACTATAGAGAGAGAGAAGAAGAGTATTTAGCTACTTAACTACTTCCTTATTTCAGCTCTTCTTTAAAACGGTAAGGGGTGTTATTCTTTCTTATTCATGAAGAGAACTGTTGTTATTCCATTTCTTATTATTCTGTTGGAATAACCTGTATACGCGGTCTACCCTATACTTGGTGACATTCTTCTATTATTTTGTTGGAACATCCTGTCTGTGTGTTTTACACCGGACCTGGTTCCGTTTTTATTATTATTATGTTGGAACATCCTGTCTGTGTGTTTTACACCGGACCTGGTTCCGTCTTGTTATTATTCTGTTGGAACATCCTGTCTGTGTGTTTTACACCGGACCTGGTTCCATTATTTATTATTCTGTCGGAATATCATGTCTGTGCGTTTACGTCGGACCTGGTTCCATTATTATTATTCTGTTAAGAATAACCTGTCTGTGCGGTCTATCGCATGCATGGTGATTTCTTTTGTTATTCCATTCTTTATTATATTTAGTTGATTAAAACTTTGACTTCTATTCTCCATGAAATTAGTGGAATATCCTTGACATTTGCGCTTCATCTAGTATCTATTCATGAAAATATTCTCCTGATCAGTCTTGAAGTTTACTCCACAAAGCAGTATCATGTTGACAATTTGGACGTTATTAATTCCTGGATAAATTAATTCTTGAACTTGTTTTATTGAATTCTTATATCATTGTCATCATCCTCATGTTTATATTCTGTTGAAAGTCATCTGTGGCCTGTAGTGCATAGATGGACTTGGTATGATTATGAACAGGGATTATTCGGTGTAATCATGACCGTAATGTTACAAATGATGTGGTAAAAGTCCTCATTGGCCCGTAGTGCATTGATGGACAGTTGTTGGCATGATCATGACCATTAATGAATATACGAATATCCTTGGCCGTAGTGCAGGGGTGATTCGATGATGTGGATTATTTTATTAAGCTGAGTCCCAGCGATCACAGTGTTGGAAAATCTTTTAAATCATAAAAGATAGTAGAGTTTATTTTCTACTTGACTCTCTTAATGGATTGCTTGTTCCGCTACAGTTAAACTTGATGTCTATTATATTTTATCAGTTTAACATTGTTGAAGGCTAATGATAATTTATTCTGCATTATCTTAGTCATAATATTTCTTACTGGGCTAGTTGAGCTCACCCTTTCTTTCACTGTTCTCTTCAGAAAATGAGAACGTAGCTGGGGCAAGTCGGGGAACGAAGTGATGGTCCGAATGATAGTATTAGTTAGTAGTCCTCACTATTCTATGTAATGGTGTGTTAATAAATGTAATGAGGACTCCTTTTGAGTATGAATACTCTCTAGAAGATAATATTTGTATTCAAACTCACAGTTTATGTTTTGTTGTATTGTACACGACAGTTGTATTAGTAAGTTGTATTTGTATTCTGTACTATGTATCTGACGACACAAGATGGGTGATGTATACCTAATTTTGGGGGCGTCACATCATTAATATTAAATTATTAATGAAAATTCTCTAAAAATATTAAAAGTCACATTTTATAACGCAAAATATTTTTAAATACATTATTCTTATTTAAAATAATTTTTCATACTATTAAATCATTTTTCTCTAATTTATTTAATACACTAATTAAATAAATTAAATACTTTTAATATTTAAATAATTATAAATATTAAAGAAAAATATTCCAATTGGTCAGAAATTATTTTTCATAATTTTAAATAATTTTTAAAACTATTTTTGGTAATTTTTAGAATTTATTTTTATTTTTAAATAATTTTCAGAATATTCAGAAATTCAAAAATTAAATAAACTGTCGCTAAAGGGCTTTAGCGACAAAAAACATCGTTGTTGGTGTTCTTGAGCTCAAGAACACTGACAGTCGGCAGTGCAAGGGGTCAACTTTGACCGGATTTAACTCTCAACCAAAATTATTTCTGTGAAATCTAAGACTTGGATATTGTAGAATTAAGGTAACTCTACAACATACACCCATCACGTTGGTCAAATAACATCACAACAAAGAGATTCAAGTCTCCAAAGTTGCTGTCAGGTGGGTTCTGGGTTTTCCAGAAACCCAGGTTGTTCAACCAGTCACTTTCATGTACGATTTATTCTATGTTCCAGTTATCAAATGGATCGTTCTTTGGTCCACACATGTAGTACTCATGACAGTGAACACATAGAAATCAACAGAACATTTAAACAACAACACACCTGCTAGATTAATCCCGGTCAAACTCTGACAAAAACTGAGTTCATACCGATTCTGGGTTTTCTAGAAACGGCAACCATGATTGACAGGCCTAGTTTGACCATTCTCTTTATTCGATATTGTAAGACCCCGAATTTTATGAAATAAAAGTATTCAATTTTTCTTATAATTACTATTCAGTAAATGGTTAAATTGATAAAAGTTTAAAGTTACGGGTGAAATATGAATTTTTTTCAAAATAAGCAAGTGGTTATAAAATAATCATTGTTGTCGGGGAATATTCGTTTGGTCGTGAAATATTCTTTCTGTCGGGGAATATTCGTAAGACGGCGCAGCTATTTGTGGGCCCCATAACGAATAATTGTCGGGTGAAGAAAACGATAAATTTGAATTTTTATAAATAACGGCGTAGTTGTTACCGTTAACACTGTTGGAATACCCGGTGGTTAAAATACAGTAATACGCGTTATTGCACAGTAGCACACGGTATTGCATAGTATTTTTGAAATTATTGATTCTTACGTAAGAAGGCACTACTCAATAATTGTTACAGTAGTTATTGTTCAATATTTTATTTTATTAATTCAATAATTGTTGCGTTGATATTTTATATTATTGTTGTTTCAATAATTGTTGCTGCACAGTATTTTCCATTATCAGATCAATAATTTATATTATTTGAATAATATTATTAGATAACATTATTGGCAATGTCTAGAAAGTTCTGTCTAAGGAGAGGTTTGGTCATCTAATTACGCGCCAGTAAGGAGAAATCCTTATTGGAAATCCCCCTCTTTCCTGGGAACGGCCTGGTTGTCATAAATGTGATTCTGTAATATTATTTGTGAATAATTAATTATTGATTCATATGATAAGGAAATATTTATTTTATGTGGATATAAACGAGGGATATATTTTTGTGGTTAAAAATGAAGGAGTTAATATTGAGGTTTTTATCCGTATTTTTGTCGGAATGGAGGTATTAAAAATCAAGATTTTTGAGATATTTTACGGGGGTTATAATTTTTAATCCGACCGTTGGATCGTGGTAATTTTTGGATATGTTATACATATATAAGTTGAGTATATGCCCACAAATTTTGAACCGTTAAAAATGAACGTATGATTTATTATGAATTTTACAAGATGACTGGTTTAGAAATTATTGAATTTTCGGAGTTTATCATTTTGATAGAAAATTCTAGAATTGGTGGGCCCCACTTATGGTTGGTGAAGAAATGTGCTGAATTATATTTCAAATGTGGTGGGTGAAAATAGTAGCAGGTAAAGCCATCAAGTTGCAGGTCAAGCCTACTAAAATTTTCCTATAAATAGAGGGCTAAGTTAGAATTGAAAATCACACCAGAAATATAAGCTTTCTCTCTTTCTCTCTCTATATTATGAAGCATATTTTGAGAGTATTTAGATACTTTGAGAGTTGCTATTCAGTGCAAGTTTCCTTCGGCTTTGCATACCGATCAGAAGTACTGCTCTTTTGAGGTAAGGGATAGTAAGGAATTTTAAGGGTTGTTATGTTTTTTAGTTTCGTAATTTTTCTGACCTTCAAAAATTCTGAAAAAAATTTAAAATGATATTTTGATGAGTTTTCTTGATTGTGTCCAAAAATGGTAATTTTTGGATGTATAGATTGAGAGTTATGAATTTTATGAGAAAAAACTATTTTAAAAGTAACCGCTTATAATTCCTTGTGGTTAACTCCAAAATTGATGAAATTTTTATTGGGAGTACATGTATATGATAGAAGTATACTCTGTAAATTTCAGAATTTTTGGACAAAAGTATAATTTTTGATAAATGTCTAAATATTCGGCTGTTTTGGCCATATGAAAAATAGTAAATGACTTTTAAAAATTCTGAGAAAAATATATGTTCACTATGAGACTATATTATGCTAAATTTCAGAAAAAAAATATTTTTAGAACTGATTTGGTATTTTTCATGAAAATAGTTTAGTTATGAGTAAATGAATTACATATGTTTTGTGAAGTAAGAAAATTAGAAAATAGGATTCTATGACTTTGAGAATCCTATATGAGGTATATGCAGATTTTTGATGAGGGTTTTGATTATTGGTGATAAAATCTTATGAGTTTGGTATTTTAGAATGATTAAATGCATTATTTAGTAAAGTGTAAACAATTTAAATAAATTGTTTATAAGCTTAAGAAATATTATTCTTTCAATATCATTATACCGAAATACTGGTATGAATTTTATTGTGGAATTTCTACCTTTTTGTGTCGAGTTTACTATTTATGAGTTACTATTCACGAGTTACTATTCACGATAAAAATTGGTTTCTTTTTTCTAACCAAATTATAGTTGATTTACGAATATTATTCTTGAGATTAAAACTAGATGTTGATCATATTATTTTTATTATTATATATAACATTTTTATAACCCTAATGATGATATTTCTCTTTGACTTGAGTGTAAAGATGTGTAGATTTTTGGTATGATCATGACTATGGGTTATCTTTGGCCAGTAGTGCAAAGTTGAATCGTTGATTGGTATGATCATGACCATTGAATTTATAAGTGAATATCTTTAGCTTAAGTGCAAAGGTAAATTGATCAACATGGTTATAATTATTGTTTATATAAATTCTGA
Organism: Panax notoginseng; assembly: GCA_016801055.1. Lineage (NCBI taxonomy): Eukaryota > Viridiplantae > Streptophyta > Magnoliopsida > Apiales > Araliaceae > Panax > Panax notoginseng. Next base: position 125,345,624 of record CM029021.1, read on the forward strand.
AATGATTATATATTTCTTTGAGATATTAATATCTTTGGCATGTAGTGCAAAGATGAAATATTGATGAATATCTTTGGCCTATAGTGCAAAGATGAATTGTTGATGAATATCTTTGGCCCGTAGTGCAAAGATGACATATTGTTGAATATCTTTGGCCAGTAGTGCAAAGATGAACAGATGTTAAGATAAACATGACCAACTGGTGATACAAATGAATATCTTTGGCCGTAGTGCAAAGATGAAGTTATTAGTATGATTATGAACAGAAAATGTGATTTGGTGTAACCATGATCTTTGATATTTTAGGTAAAGATAGGTGATGAAAATTATCTTCGTCCTGGATGAGAAGAGGAATTTAGAACTACAGTTATGATTATGAGTTATTCATATGATTGTGGACCATAATTGTTGATTGATGTTACAGGGATAAAACATTGTTGATGGATTTTTAACATGGAGAAGATAATAGACTTTATAGTCTATTTGACTCTTCTAATGGATTGCTCGTTCCGCTGCAACTATGGTTAAAATTTTTATCATTTACCATATGTTCTAAATCTCTGATTTATTATTGATGAAGGCTATTGATAATTTAATTATCTTTAGTCATGATATTCTTTACTGAGCTAGTTGTGCTCACCCTTTTGCTTCACAATTCCTTTCAGGTAATAAGTGTGTAGCTGGGTCGAGCGAGGGTAACGGGGAAATAGAACGGTGGTCTCTAGCTATGGATGTTCTCCCGAAGCAGTATAGAAAAGTTCATTTAGTAGTTTTATTTGGTGAATCCAATAGGGTAAGGTGTACCCAATGTTGGAAGGGTGGTTTGCCACTATCATACAAGATGTCTAACGACATACAACCTCGTGTCATCATAAGACAGGGATGTGCTCATCCACTTGCTGAGAATATATACGAGCACTACCTATATAATCTTGGTGTTTGTTTGAAGTATAATTCTCAATTAGAGACAGTAGAGATAATGATATGTCAAGAGAAGACTCACCATTGGGAAGAATATGATAGTAATCTTCTCGTTTTTCTTTGGGGTCTATTGGGTCAACCAAGAATAATTCTGTGGCAATATGATATCTATCATAACCTAGACGCATGGCCTCCCATGTACGAAGGTTTCCTTGAGAACTTCCCAAAGATTCTAATTTCTAAAACAGTTTTTGACTATACCTTTATGTAAGGTGTCATTGTGAGGTGATGTCCACGGTTGGAACATGAGTCACATTTGGTATATATTTGTATCCAAACTCACAGCATATGTGTTGTTGTATTTTGCACGACAATTGTTGTAATAAAGTTACAGTTATTTTCTGTACCATGTATTTGGCGACTCAGAATAGGTTGGATGGAATGGACCTATTTTAGGGTCGTTACATTTGGTATCAGAGCTTAGGGATATAATCTCTGGCGGAGATCGGGGAATACAACTAGGAGGGGAGAGATGAGTAAATCCTTCGCTAGTGTGTCCTACCTAAGCTTATTTTTGGGTCAGTCATAATATTGGGATATTATGTGATATGTTAATTTGTTTAATTAACCCTTGTTTTATGGCAGTATTTGAGAATGGCAGCTGAGAATGCTAACAATGGAGTGAATGAGACTGTGGGGATACCTCTAATCACTAACCGTGATAATGTGATGTCAGACGAAGAAGGAATTAGAGATATCCATGTGGTGAGTGAAGAATTGATAGTTACACCAGAGATAGTCGCAGAGGTAACAGCTGAGATTGAGGAAGAAGAAGTACCAGAGGAGAGTTTATTAGAGGTATTATATGATCAAAATGTAGAATTTCAAAATCGTATTCATGAGTTAGAAGAGCAGGCAGAAGAACGACAGGCGGTCGTGGAACAAAAGGATGCAACAATTCAAGCTTGTGTTACCCGATATGTGATGCTTGAACAGAAGCATTCTTTGCCAGAGTATAAGATGATAAAAATAGAATCTGAGCTGAAAGAAGAAAAAACTGAACGAGTGAGAATAAGTGATGCATGGGCAAAAGCCGCACGACACATGGATATTTTGGAAAGAGATGTTCGATCTAAGAAGGCTAAAATAGATGATATGAATTTCTCTTTTTGGAAAGCAATTGGGAGAACCCAACATCGAGTTTTGAATTACCCTGTACATTGCGGTCAACCTGAATCCGATATGGATCGAAGATTGATGATTCAGATCATGAATGAGGAGTACGAAGAGGCAGTTGAGGGAGGAATATGTCCTATAGAAAGGTATATTCCAACGGTAATGATGACGCCAAATGCTGCTCCAGACAAGTCAAAGCCGAGTAGTTCGAGGGATGGCGGTTGTCATGACTTCCCAACAAATGAGGAACCCAAATGAAGTTATCATGGGAGATGAGCAATGGAGAAATCATGATGATCTGAGAGATAGAATCTGAAAATGGAAGCAAGGTATTCTCAACTCTTCGAAATACCAGGTACGTAAATTTCGGGGATGAAATTTCATAAGGAGGGGAGATCGTAAGACCCCGAATTTTATGAAATAAAAGTATTCAATTTTTCTTATAATTACTATTCAGTAAATGGTTAAATTGATAAAAGTTTAAAGTTACGGGTGAAATATGAATTTTTTTCAAAATAAGCAAGTGGTTATAAAATAATCATTGTTGTCGGGGAATATTCGTTTGGTCGTGGAATATTCTTTCTGTCGGGAAATATTCGTACGACGGCGCAGCTATTTGTGGGCCCCATAACGAATAACTGTCGGGTGAAGAAAATGACAAATTTGAGTTTTTACAAATAACGGCGTAGTTGTTACCGTTAACACTGTTGGAATACCAGGTGGTTAAAATACAGTAATACGCGTTATTGCACAGTAGCACACGATATTGCATAGTATTTTTGAAATTATTGATTCTTACGTAAGAAGGCACTACTCAATAATTGTTACAGTAGTTATTGTTCAATATTTTATTTTATTGATTCAATAATTGTTGCGTTGATATTTTATATTATTGTTGTTTCAATAATTATTGTTGCACAGTATTTTCCATTATCAGATCAATAATTCATATTATTTAAATAATATTATTAGATAACATTATTGGCAATGTCTAGAAAGTTCTGTCTAAGGAGAGGTTTGGTCATCTAATTGCGCGTCAGTAAGGAGAAATCCTTATTGGAAAGCCCCCTCTTTTCTGGGAACGGCCTGGTTGTCATAAATGTGATTCTGTAATATTATTTGTGAATAATTAATTATTAATTCATATGATAAGGAAATATTTATTTTATGTGGATATAAACGAGGGATATATTTTTGTGGTTAAAAATGAAGGAGTTAATGTTGAGGTTTTTATCCGTATTTTTGTCGGAATGGAGGTATTAAAAATCAGGATTTTTGAGATATTTTACGGGGGTTATAATTTTTAATCCGACCGTTGGATCGTGGTAATTTTTGGATATGTTATACATATATAAGTTGAGTATATGCCCACAAATTTTGAACAGTTAAAAATGAACGTATGATTTATTATGAATTTTACAAGATGACTGGTTCAGAAATTGTTGAATTTTCAGAGTTTATCATTTTGATGGAAAATTCTAGAATTGGTGGGCCCCACTTGTGGTTGGTAAAGAAATGTGCTGAATTATATTTCAAATGTGGTGGGTGGGAATAGTAGCAGGTAAAGCCATCAGGTTGCAGGTCAAGCCTACTAAAATTTTCCTATAAATAGAGGGCTAAGTTAGAATTGAAAATCACACCAGAAACATAAGCTTTCTCTCTTTCTCTCTCTATATTATGAAGCATATTTTGAGAGTATTTAGATACTTTGAGAGTTGCTATTCAGTGCAAGTTTCCTTTGGCTTTGCATACCGATCAGAAGTACTGCTCTTTTGAGGTAAGGGATAGTAAGGAATTTTAAGGGTTGTTATGTTTTTCAGTTTCGTAATTTTTCTGACCTTCAAAAATTCTGGAAAAAATTTGAAATGTTATTTTGATGAGTTTTCTTGATTGTGTCCAAAAATGGTGATTTTTGGATGTATAGATTGAGAGTTATGAATTTTATGAGAAAAAACTATTTTAAAAGTAACCGCTTATAATTTCTTGTGGTTAACTCCAAAATTGATAAAAAATTTATTGAGAGTGCATGTATATGATAGAAGTATACTCTGTAAATTTCAGAATTTTTGGACAAAAGTATAATTTTTGATAAATGTCTAAATATTCGGCTGTTTTGGCTATATGAAAAATAGTAAATGACTTTTAAAAATTCTGAGAAAAATATATGTTCACTATGGGACTATATTATGCTAAATCTCAGAAAAGAAATATTTTTGGAACTGATTTGGTATTTTTCATGAAAATAGTCTTGTTATGAGTAAATGAATTACGTATGTTTTGTGAAGTAAAAAAATTAGAAAATAGGATTCTATGACTTTGAGAATCCTATATGAGGTATATGCAGATTTTTGATGAGGGTTTTGATTATTGGTGATAAAATCTTATGAGTTTGGTATTTTAGAATGATTAAATGCATTATTTAGTAAAGTGTAAACAATTTAAATAAATTGTTTATAAGCTTAAGAAATATTATTCTTTCAATATCATTATACCGAAATACTGGTATGGATTTTATTGTGGAATTTCTACCTTTTTGTGCCGGGTTTACTATTTATGAGTTACTATTCACGAGTTACTATTCATGAATTACTATTCACGAGTTACTATTTACGATAAAAATTTGTTTCTTTTTCTAACCAAATTATAGTTGATTTACGAATATTACTCTTGAGATTAAAACTAGATGTTGATCATATTATTTTTATTATTATATATAACATTTTTATAACCCTAATGATGATATTTCTCTTTGACTTGAGTGTAAAGATGGGTAGATTTTTGGTATGATCATGACTATGGGTTATCTTTGGCCAGTAGTGCAAAGTTGATTCGTTGATTGGTATGATCATGACCATTGAATTTATAAGTGAATATCTTTAGCTTAAGTGCAAAGGTGAATTGATCAACATGGTTATAATTATTGTTTATATAAATTCTGAAATGATTATATATTTCTTTGAGATATTAATATCTTTGGCATGTAGTGCAAAGATGAAATATTGATGAATATCTTTGGCCTGTAGTGCAAAGATGAATTGTTGATGAATATCTTTGGCCCGTAGTGCAAAGATGACATGTTGTTGAATATCTTTGGCCAGTAGTGCAAAGATGAACAGATGTTGAGATAAACATGACCAACTGGTGATACAAATGAATATCTTTGGCCGTAGTGCAAAGATGAAGTTATTAGTATGATTATGAACAGGAAATGTGATTTGGTGTAACCATGATCTTTGATGTTTCAGGTAAAGATAGGTGATAAAAATTATCTTCGTCCTGGATGAGAAGAGGAATTTAGAACTACAGTTATGATTATGAGTTATTCATATGATTGTGGACCAGAATTGTTGATTGATGTTACAGGGATAAAACATTGTTGATGAATTTTTAACATGGAGAAGATAATAGACTTTATAGTCTATTTGATTCTTCTAATGGATTGCTCGTTCCGCTACAACTATGGTTAAAATTTTTATCATTTACCATATGTTCTAAATCTCTGATTTATTATTGATGAAGGCTATTGATAATTTAATTATCTTTAGTCATGATATTCTTTACTGAGCTAGTTGTGCTCACCCTTTTGCTTCACAATTCCTTTCAGGTAATAAGTGTGTAGCTGGGTCGAGTGAGGGTAACGGGAAAAATAGAACGGTGTTCTCTAGCTGTGGATGTTCTCCCGAAGCAGTATAGAAAAGTTCATTTAGTAGTTTTATTTGGTGAATCCAATAGGGTAAGGTGTACCCAACGTTGGAAGGGTGGTTTGCCACTATCATACAAGATGTCTAACGACATACAACCTCGTGTCATCATAAGACAGGGATGTGCTCATCCACTTGCTGAGAATATATACGAGCACTACCTATATAATTTTGGTGTTTGTTTGAAGTATAATTCTCAATTAGAGACAGTAGAGATAATGATATGTCAAGAGAAGACTCACCATTTGGAAGAATATGATAGTAATCTTCTCGTTTTTCTTTGGGGTCTATTGGGTCAACCAAGAATAATTCTGTGGCCATATGATATCTATCATAACCTAGACGCATGGCCTCCCATGTACGAAGGTTTCCTTGAGCACTTCCCAAATATTCTAATTTCTAAAACAGTTTTTGACTATACCTTTATGTAAGGTGTCATTGTGAGGTGATGTCCACGGTTGGAACATGAGTCACATTTGGTATATATTTGTATCCAAACTCACAGCATATGTGTTGTTGTATTTTGTACGACAATTATTGTAATAAAGTTACAGTTATTTTCTGTACCATGTATTTGGCGACTCAGAATAGGTTGGATGGAATGGACCTATTTTGGGGTTGTCACAGATATGATGATGGTTTAAAGTATATTAAGGTATGGATCTATACTCTAGACAACAGGCTACAAGTGTATTACAACAACATTAACAAATAACATCATAATGACCAGATCTATGCCTTCCAAAAACTTGTCAGACACGGTTTTAAACTTTCTAGGTTGCCCAGATTTTCAGCCGGTCAAGCTCGGTCAACGTGGTTTGACCGTCTAAACATGAGATCTATACATCCAATGACTGAAGTTTCACTTCCAGATAAAAGATCTCATACCAGGCTACAAATCCAAAACTTATAACAACAAAAATAACAAACAAACAAGAATCTGTGGCGCCTGACACTAGCTTGTCTGACCACAATTTCTGTTCTTGGGCAGTTTTGAAAATCAACACTTTTAAAGCCGTTTGATGTTATTGATCTATGGTATATCACCATAGATCATCATAAAACATCAAATAACACTTATAAAAACATAAAATCACAAACTCTAACTTAGCATACATGATCAACATATAAGTCTAGGTTTTATACCTCTCTTATCAAATCTTGATCTATGATCTCCTTATCTGTTTTTGTTGTTCTAGTAACTGATATTGGGACTGAATTGTCTAACAAAATCGTAGGTTTAGGAGAGAGAGAAAGTTGTGGGAGTGTTTTATAAGAAATGACCAAATACATGCATTTTCTCTCTCTTTAATCTCTTAAATAATGCTTGTATTGCTGCTAGATCTGCAAAATTCGGCTGAGTTGTTGATATTTTGGGTCACCAAAGTCAACTTAGTTGGTAAACCACTAAAGGTCTTGGACAATTTACAAGTTAACTAAATAAATAATGAAAAAGGGCATTCTAGTCACTTGAAAAATAAATTTAATGGCAAACTTGGAATTTTTCAAACCCTTAGGGTTTAGGATTTGGGTTAGGGTTTGAACCCTTAAGGGTTTAGGGTTTAAACACTTTAAGTTTGCAATTAATTTCCAAAATTTTTGAATTTCAGTTTTTAAAATAGAAAATTAATATTCCAAAATTATAATTCGGATTCAATAATTATATTAATATTTCCTAATCATAAAATTCAATCTTGCTAATTAGGATTAATATTCCTAATTAAAATTACTTAATTTAGCAATTAGGGTCAAAATGGTCATTAGGATTTATAACCCACGAATTAGGGTTTTAATTAGAAAAATAATTTTTCTAAATTACAATTAGGGTTTGTAAAATAAAAATTAAGATAACTAAAATATAATTAGGGTTTTCTAATCATATTTAAGTTTAATACACACATTAGGCTTGCCAATTAGGATTACAGTTTCCTAATTAGGATTTTAGGATTCCCGAATATGAAATTAGGGTTTCCCGGCGTACAATTAGGGTTTTTAACTGTACAATCAATTTTCTAAATCTGAGATTAGGGTTTCTAATCCCTTATTAGGGTTTATTAATTACAAACCTTATACGATCTATTATTGATCAAAATTCTATTCAGTACAAACACGTACTCATTAATATAATTATTTTAATTATATTTTCTATCGAATCCCTTTCCAGAAATTAGGGTTAGGGTTTCTAAAGCTGTTAAGCACAACTCTACTCTAATTTTATTAGTCAATACACAAATTGACTTTCTCGATACACGTATCACCGATACTTGTCACATAAATGATAATTAATATTAATAAAAAAAATTATTCGCAAATTTTGGATTATTCGAAATCCCGGGTTATCACATCCAATGGTGCAAGGGATCCACCAATGCTGGAATACATCCTGAGTGCAAGGACCTTCTGACAATGCAAAACCATCAACACCCAACATTGGGATATCAATGACGGGTGACTGTGACACAGGCCAATAACGCCTGGCAGGAGGCAAGATCGGTATACGGATCTCCCCTGTGGTGCTCCTAATAGCACTCTCTCCTAAATAGAGCTCCCATCCTCCATCTGTGAAGAGAGGAACCCTACGGGTGGAAATCACGTACTCGACACTAGTCGGGTACTCATCCTCAAATCCAACGGCCAAATGCTCCCCAGAATATGGAATCCATGTGATGACATCTACTGTCAACAACTCCAACAACAGGAAATAATGAGTGAAACCCTCAGCTACGGGGACCTCTGCTAGTATGGAATGATGCCATCGTCGTCCTCGTGGGTAGGTATCCAACCCTAACACACTCATTAGACGTAAACATGGAAGCCTCTCATAGGCCCAAAACTGCCAACACAAAGGCAAACATCTGCTATCAGTTAACACTCTTAACCTGTACATGGTAAATGACAAGAGAAATACTTACCAGCAGAAATGGGTAAAATCCTAACCAAGCCTCGGTCAAGCGCTGCGAGCTCATACACATGCCTCTGAGGAAATAGGCAAAGGTATAAGAACCCCAATCGTACTCTCCTATATGGTCCACATGTCGAGTGGCGCTAATCTAAGCAAACGACACTGTAGAAGAGTTATCTGCTATGAAGCAGCCCCTAATGATCATCAGAAACAATCGCCGAAGAATGCAATCCCTGACTCTGACATCATCTGGTATGGGCTCATTCAACAGTCCACTCATAGCATCCACGCTCAAAGGACCCGCACGGACAGTCCTGCCCTTGAGCGCCTCCGTCGGAACTCCTAACAAGGATCTGACGGTAGTCGGGGTAATATCCGTCGTGCAAGGCACTGGCTCCCCTCCAAACTCCATACCTGTGATAAATTGCCAATCCATCGGCGTCATCATCACCCCACAGTTCAATAAATAGAGAGACTGGGTCTGGTGAAACTAGCACTCAGACAATGCCCTGAGGTAACCCCAGGGACAGCGGCGGGGAAGGATGGAAAAGAATGCTCCAAATCCCCAGTCATACACAATCGCTCTATAGTCAGGATGAAGCGCCTGGTACAGGGAGTGAATGCTGAACCAGTTTCCTCGAGGTTGTGTAAAGTCGGGAACCTGCAAGATGTAGATCGACATCAGAATCTTTACTCCACATCAATAGGACAGAAGGAAGATTAAGTTCTAATGTTATACCTCGTTGGCATGCAAATACATCAAGGGATGTCTGCTCAAATCACCCAGAAGCTCTGGGTTTGCCACCTAAATACTCGGGAGGTCCCTATGGGGAGCATGTGCAGCAGGAGCAGGGTCCGTAATCGGAACATCCTCCTCCTCATCCTCGACGTCCGGTACATCAACCCGGACTGGACGTATCACCGCCTCCACCAACCGACGAGGCTGTCTAACGGAACGGGGTCGAGGCACTTCAGAAGCCCTCCTCCGTACACTAGAAGTGGTCCTACGAGAACTACTCGGCTGATCCGAATCTATAATATCTAGACAAAAAGTCTCCAAATCACCTCAGAAAGGGTGTGGTATTTTCTAACCTGGAGCTTTTCAAAATGTATTTAATAACTATGTGCATGCATGCATCATTTTAACATACAGTAGAGTTAAACATGCATGACTACTCAATGCCTACGTTTTGGAAAAAATTTGCCATGGTTTCCTCTATAAATAGGACTATCCACATGCACATAGGCATGACTAGGTGGCCATTCAGTAGCACACTTGTCCACAGTCACATAAATCCTATTTGCATCAAAAAATCAAAGTCATCAATCCATAAAGGTAGCCTAATTACCAAAATTACTTTGCTTTTTCACCTTTGCTCATTTGTCCTCAAATAGGATAAGAAATAGCAGAAAAAGGTGCCAATTTGACTCTCTCAAAAGTTAAATTTTTTCGCATCATTATGTTCAACATGGTTTAATACTGACGTTTACTATGTTGAATATTTTTTATCAAGTCATTTGATCATACATAATCACTACTATGTATTTAGATGCATTTCATATGATAAGTCATTTTCTAACGGATAAAAACTTGAAAAAAGTACATGCATACGTTACCAGGATAGTGTTGAACACTTGAACGGTGACAGAATTTGCAGAAAGATGTCCGAACTTAGCAAATCTGAAGAAGAGCTCTCAGATTTCCTTCTCGGTGCAACTTGAAAATGACTTATGAAAGCAACCTGCAGGACTTTAATGTCCACAGTTGGTCGCATGTCCATCTGCGGCTACAGCAGGTGTACCTATGGCACCCCTACATGGGTCCCACCCCTTCGGCTCGATCCAGTTCGAGTTGCAAAGGAGTCCTCACAAGCTGAAAAGGCCAAATCATGGATAAAAACGCTACGCGATTGAGCAGAATTGCCTGAAACCCTGGGTTTTTCTGGACCTGGCTATGACTTTCTTTTCATTCGTTGGTATTCGCCCGAACGCAGGGTTTACTATATCGATGATATAAGTCATTGTAGTTCACATTCGGTAATATCGTACAGAGGTCCAATGCCGTCAATACAGGGTTGTCACCCTAATCTTTTCAACAACAATCCCCGACGGGGGTTACAACGCATGTTCTAATGATACACACATCAGCAAGGATCAAACAGATCCCAGGCGGGGTTAAAACGCATATTTTCTGTTAATACGTACGTCAGCGAAGGTCAAGCAACCTTGACGTCAGTTCACCTATTGTGCTATACTTCATTGAACTTCCTACCCTTCTCTCTTTGGTCTTAGTGGTCACGACAGTTTGTCGACCGAGAACACACAAGTGATCATACACCTCTTTCGAGGTATGTACAAATATATCCTCTCTAGATCCACCCAAAAGGTAATAGAACAGAAAAGAACATCCAAGCTAGGTGATAATCCTACACATGTCTATATGAATTAACCATGATAAGGATCTAAGCATAAGTTCTCAATTAGGTCACACGTGGTGCACATATATATGTCTATTCTATACACAACTTATGACAACTCATAATCACATGTCAATATATTACTGTGTAAATCTACAATCCCTCTTTCAACATCATGTAGATTACCAAAATCATCACTAATGTCTTAACAAGAATCATTAAGCATGAATATATTAAAGCAAACCATATGGTTCCAACTAAAGAGATAAGACATTCAATTCAAATAGCAAAGGGTTCCATTATAACCTTAGAGCCAATAATTAGTTCATAGCTCTTAAACAAAATATATGTAGCAATAAAGACAACATTTATGGATTATAAAATAAGAGGACATAAATGGATAAGAATATACTCTGTCAAAGCTCTTCAGTCTCCAAGCATTCCACTCCTTTCAAGCTTTCCAATCCGTATTGCTCGCTGCTCTTGTTGCTCCAAGGAATCCCAAACTTCTCCCTAAACTAGCTAATCTATACTTACAAACATTACCTAAGAGATGGAGAAGAAATTACAAGAGAGAAACTAAAAACTATCCTAGAGGGGGAACTATCTATTTCTAGCCGATTATATCTGTGGAGGCTATCCTTAGCATATATATATATATATATATATATATATATATATATCAATTTTTCCTTTAAGCGAGGTCAAAGCCAGTCCACTACTGCCTGGAGACCGGAGGTCGCGCTGCAGCACGAGGAGTTGAGCTTGGGATGGCGTTGTAGTGCCACGTCAGCATTTAAAACACAAGAGATTACGCTGTAGCGCCAGCTTACAAAGGAGCTGGGGCGCTGCAGCACCAAGGTGACGTCAGTATGGACCAGGAGGTCGCGCTGCAGGGCCAGGCTAAAGCTTGGAATCCGCGCTGCAGTGTTAGTGTATGGAAATTGCCCGTTTTACCCCCTAAAAGCTAGAAAAAACCTGTTACGCCCTGCAACACATCAGTTACGTAAAACAATACTAATATAATATAAAAGCAATATAAGATCTATGAAGATCAAGTAACTATTTAAGCAACACAGGATCCGATTTGCGGGTATCAATCCCACTCATCATGGGGAACGGAGTGATGGTCCGAGTTGGTGGTTGTAGTAGTCCTCACTATTCTATGAAATAGTGTGATAATAAATATAATGGAGACTCCATTTGAGTTTGGATATTGTCTAAAAGACAATATTAGTGTAAAAACTCTCAGTTCATGTTGTATAATTAAGTTTGTATTTGTATTTTGTACCATGTATTTGGCGACTCAGAATGGGTGATATATACCTATTTTGGTGGCGTCACATATAACCTTGGAGAATATGTTCCTTCTTATCCAAGATTTTAACAGGTACCTCTTCATACATTAAATCTTCCGCTATCTCGTCTGGTTCTAATTCAATAATGTGGTTCGAATCTTCCACATATTTACGTAACATAGATATATGAAAAACATTATGAACACGAGACATACTTTGCGGTAAAGCGAGTCTATATGCCACCGTTCCTACTCGATCGAGGATTTCAAATGGGCCAATGAATCGAGGATTGAGCTTTCCTCTCTTTTCAAATCTTGTAACTCTTTTCCATAGAGCAACACGTAACAACACATGCTCTCCAACATTGAATTCCACGTCACTTCGATGAAGATTAGCATAACTCTTTTGTCGATCTTATGAGGTTTTTATACGTTGCCGGATCATTTAAATCTTTTCTGTAGTCATACGTACCAACTCTGATTCCAAAAACGTTACTTCATCCACCTCGTCCCAGCATACTGAAGAATGACACTTGCGTCCATACAACGCCTCGAATGGAGCCATGTCGATACTTACTTGATAACTGTTGTTGTAGGAGAATTCCACTAATGGTAAGAATTTATCCCAATTTCCTTTGAAGTCAAGGACACAGAGTTTTAATAGATCTTCAAGAGTTTGAATAGTCCTCTCTGACTGTCCGTCCGTTTGAGGATGATATGCCGAACTGAATCGTAAATATGTGCACATAGCTTTTTACAAACTAACCCAAAATCGTGAAGTGAATCTTAGGTCTCGATCAGAAACTATGGATACTGATATACCATGCAGTCTTACAATCTCATTTATGTATATACGAGCAAGACGTTCAAGTGTATAAGTTTCTCGTATAGGTAAGAAATAAGCATACTTGGTCAATCTATCAACAATGACCCAAATTGCATATATTCCTTGAGAAACCTTGGGAAAACCAGTAACAAAATTCATGGTAATGCGCTCCCACTTCCATTCTGGAATTTTAAGTGGTTGCAATAGACCTTTTGGCACTTGATGCTCCGCTTTGACTAGTTGACAAGTTAAACACCTTGAGATAAATTCCGCGATCTCTCTTTTCATATTGCTCCACCAAAATTTATGTTGAAGATCACAATACATTTTGGTAGTCCCAGGATGGATTGCAAACGGTGTGTTGTGTGCTTCCATTATGATTTTATACTTCAAATCTGTAACGACCCCAAAATTCCTACAACTCATTTATCGACTTCGGTCGTTAATAACACGTCTAATTTATGAATTTACATCATTATTCGATGTTAAACTTTATAAAATGCGGAATAATTTAAACTTTTATGTCTTCTTACTTTAATTCTCTGAATCAAAACCTTTATCATCTACATGTCTTTGAATCAATCTTATTTTATGATTCACTTTATCATTATCGTTCTATAAAATTTTACATTTCAATCCGATAAACTTTACATATCAGATAACTCTAACTTTAGCTTTACAACTCAACATAAAACTATACATCATAAAACATTTAATACATCTCATGAATCTTAATCATGTTATAAAGAAATAACAACTTTAGCTAAAATATTAATCTTCGTGTATTATTTCTGGTCCACGTCATTCAAGTAGTTCATAGTGTTATCTTCAATCTTTAACCTGCAAAAATGGTTATTTGCAAGGTTGAGCTCGACAGCCCAGCAAAAATCTAACAGTTTTCATACATCACATAGCATATAATAACATGCTCAACATATAACATACATGCTGCAGTTCATATAACAAGTATAAAGATTGAGTTCCTTACTTAATCAGCATGCTTTAATCAATCAACGTAGTCATAAGTTGACTTTAATATTTTATACATTCAACATATATATAACACATCATGCTCTTCGCAATAAAGATTTAAAACAGTTAATCACCAAATTCACATAGCAAATAGGAACTGAAAGACTTGCCTGTTTCGTAGTTTATGAACTACGACTTAACTGCTTATCGCTTATCTGCACTTCGTGTATTCCTACACAGTTATATCATTATTCACATTAACTATTAGTCACATAGTAACGCATAGTAGCTATAATGTAAACTTTACTCTACATCTCATAACACTCATTTCTAGTTATTTCAGTACAAGTCTTACATTACCATTTACATTTCAGAAATTCCAAGTGTTGACTTCGCAACACTTGTCTAACATTCATTGTGTATACTAAGTTATCACATAACGCGTTTGTAACTTACTAATCATTCTCATAACTTTGAATTTATCAATTACATATCACGGTTTTGTTTTAACCTCCTTGTCACATGTTTGACACATTGACATAACCTTAAACCAAGTTATAGCGGTATCCCTGGTCTGCAGCAATAGCAGAAGCCACTGCCTCAGATCAGTGTATGGCGCAGCTGCGCCATACATAAGCCTGGTACCGGCGCAGCTGCGCCGTTTCTGGCCTTGGCACCGGCGCAGCTGCGCCAGTGCACAGACAGAACCAGAAAGGCTATGAACAGTAGCCGACTTTAGCCCAACTAACACGAATTTCACCCACAAAATAATAAATTTAACACAAACAATTGATATAGAACTATTACAAACATGTTTCCTCACATATTCATCAACATAGAACAATTTAACAACAACTTTTACTAACTTAATTCCTCAAATTCTATGTTTTGATAAAAAAAACTCCATTTTCGAGTTCCTTTACAAAATTCATCACTGTGATTTCAATTCTTCACCAAATCACTTCGTTCAAACTACGTTTTATTCGTTTCTTAATGAACTAACATAATCAAGCCTTAATTTGCATATTAACATACGAATTGATCACTAAAATTGGTACTTTTACAAGCCATATGAAAAAATATACTGTAAATACTTTTCTTCCTTTTTGAACGAAATTAGCATAACAAATTCTTATCTAAATGCAAACTTTAACATCATAAACACGTATAATCACAATTACCTGTTATATATATCAATAATCCAATAAATTGAATTCACAGAATTCGAAAACTTAACAATTTTGCCGTAAAACCTATATATATATATATATATATATATATACACACACACACACACACACAATAAGATATAAAAATTATAGAGAAATACCTTCTTATGCGCAAGCAATCCCTGCTAATCAACTGATAATCACTTTGAAATCACTTGTTTTCCCTCACTCTCTCTCAATTCTTAGCTTCTCTCTGTATTTCTATTATCTAGCCTTAGGGAAATATAATATGTAGAATAACTGAAACTCCCCACGATCATCAGTTAAAACAAATAATACGCCTATCAATTATGTCAGGCCAAAAGCCACAAGGCTACGTTTGGCTATACACAAATCTCATACTAGTTTATTTTTATAATATTATATTATATAGTTTCATGTGTCACACCTTTAGTTATTTTAAATAACTTATAATAATAATAATAATAATAATAATAATTATAATCTCATTATAATTATACTTATAATTAATACATAATTATATATCTAACTTAATTAATAACTTAGAAATATCACTTTATTTAATTTAATAACTTTTTTAAAATTAAACAATTCATTTAATTTAATTAATTCATTAAATTAAATCTTCAGAGAATAAAATTTACCTTTGCTTTAATTTAATTATCATACACACGTAACTAAATTATTATACCACAATTTCATAAATTATTTATTTTTCTCAATACATAAATTATTTAAAATATTTATTTAATTCAATAAATATTTAAAATAATTACCAAATTCATTTAATTTCTTCAATAGTTAACTTAACTATTAAACCTCACTTTTTCAATATATGAAAATATATTTCTCTTCACACCATACCACATATTTCAAAATATATAGCACGTATATATATATACATACTCAAACTCAAAATATCTCATAATAAGAATTTTAATTATTAAATTTCTATTTTAATAACTTATAAAAATTCGGGTTGTCACAAAATCAGAGTCGTTAGGAACACAAAATCCAGAGTTAACTCGAAGTATTTCTTCTTCATCGATTCTTGCTTCCGAAATGGCACCTTCTTGTATTTTCTTCCTCATACACATCAGCTCTAGGTCTATAGCTTGAACAGCTTTAACTTTATCGATGAAAGTCGGTTCTACTCTTATATTTGCCATCATCACATGGGTCTCTAGGGTCTTTAACTCTATCTTCATCCTTTGCAAGTCATACAAAATGGGCCTTTGCATTGACAATATCACACTCGTACCCGCATATGATCTTCTACTCAACGCGTCAGCTACCACGTTCACTTTTCCATGATAGTATTGAATGGTATGATCGTAATCTTTCAACAGCTCAAGCCAACGTCGTTGTCGCATGTTGAGTTCCTTTTGAGTGAAGAAATATTTGAGGCTTTTATGATCTGTATAGATCTCCAACTTCTCCCAATATAGGTAATGCCTCCAGATTTTAAGCGCAAAAATGATAGCTGCCAACTCTAAATCATGAGTAGGATAATTCCTCTCATATTCTTTGAGTTGTCATGAGGCATAGGCTATGACTTTCTCATGTTACATGAGAACACATCCTAACCTTCTGCCTGAAGCATCGTTGTAGATGACAAATCCCTCTGAACCAGATGGTATTGTCAGAACAGGTGCTGAAATGAGTCTCCTCTTAAGTTCTTGAAAACTCTTCTCACATTCCTCGCTCCAACCAAATTTTATATCTTTCCGAGTCAGCTGAGTTAATGGAGTAGCGATTCGAGAAAATCCTTCCACGAATCGCCGATAATAACCAGCTAAGCCCAGAAAGCTACGTATTTCGATCACTGTCATAGGTTGCTCCCAGCTTTGGATTGCTTCGATCTTTGCTGGGTCTACAGATATTTTGTGATTTGATATCACGTGCCCAAGGAATGCTACTTCCTTAAGCCAGAACTCGTATTTCTTAAACTTGGCATATAACATGTTCTCACGAAGTTTTTGGAGTATCAGCCTCAAGTGTTGCTAATGATCTTCACAAATTTTGGAGTAAATGAGGATGTCATCAATAAAGACAACCACAAAATGATTCAAATATTCCTTGAATACTAGGTTCATCATATCCATGAAGATAGCAGGAGCATTAGTCAATCCAAAAGACATGACTGGGAATTCGTAATGCACGTACCGAGTTTTGAAAGTAGTCTTTAGAATATCATCAGTTTTAATCTTTAACTGATGATATCCGGAACGAAGATCGATCTTTGAAAAGAATTTGGCACCTTGCAACTGGTCAAACAGGTCATTAATGTGAGGCAACGGGTACCTATTTTTGATGGTGACATGATTTAACTCTCGATAGTCAATGCCAAGTTGCATACTCCCATCTTTCTTCTTTACGAATAGAACAGGAGCACCCCAAGGAGATGTACTAGGACGAATGAAACCGATGTCTAACAATTCCTGCAGTTGGGTTTTTAACTCCTGAAGTTCAATAGGAGCCATTCGATATAGGGCTTTGGAAATGGGTTTTGTACCGGGTTCAAGGTCGATACAAAATTTAATTTCACGCTCTGGGGGTAGGCCAGGAAGTTCTTCAGGGAATACGTCAGGAAATTTATTAACAATAGGAATATCATTCAAATCTGACGTATTTTTGTTTAAATCCGTGACATGGGCTAAGAAAGTTTGACAACCATTTTTCAATAAACGAATAACTTTATGGCTTGATATGACAGTGATTGACTTTAGTGGGTTGGTTGCTTGAATTCGCATAATAGGTTGGTTAGGTATATGAAAGCTAACAACCTTACAAAAATAATCAATTTTAGCATGATGATTAGTTAACCAATCTGTGACACCCCCAAAATAGGTCCACACAACCCATTCTGAGTCGCCAAATACATGGTACATAAAACAACTACAACTTCATAAAACAACTACAACTTTATTATTACAATTATCGTGCAAAATACGACAACACATATGTTGTGTGTTTAAATACAAATATTATCTTCTAGACAATATCCAAACTCAAATATGTCTTCATTATAATTATTGATACACTATTTTACAAAATTATGAGGACTACTAAAATAACTGCCTTGAAACACCACTCCACACCCCGACTAGTTCCCGCTATATTATCGCCTCTTGAGAAGAAAATTAGAACAAAAAAGAAAAGGGAGAGCTCAACTAGCCTAGTAAAAAATATTATGACTAAAATAATATAGAACAAATTATTATTAGCCTTCAATAAATCAGATAAAATATAATGGACAACAAGTTTTAGTTCAATATTCACAGCAGAAATAACAATTCATTAGAAGAGTTAAGTAGAGAATGAAGTCTACTATCTTCTATGATTTAAATGTTCATCATCAATATTTTGTCCCTGTAACATCAGTCAATATACATCCTGAATCATATATTCATCTTTGCACTACAGCTAAAGGTATTCATTCGTATCACCAGTTGGTCATGTTCATCTCAACACCTGTCCATCTTTGCACTATGGGCCAAAAATATTCATCAGATAATCATTCATCTTTGCTTTACATGCCAAAGATATTTAGTTATATCACTATTTAGGACTGAGAATGATAAAAATATTTTCAAGAAAACGAATCAAGAGAGATAAAAAGACAAAGATTAGGAATTTGTACTTTAGTTTATCCAAGTTTAAAAATACTCCATAATAATCAATTGTGAAGCAAAATTCAAGAATGAAGATCAAAACATGGATATAATCAACGATAGTAACCAAAATAGACAACTTGGACACAGAAAAGAAAACTTAATTTTTTTGTGAATAGTGTCGTATTCGTGAATAGTACCGTATACGTGAATAGTAATCCCGACACAAAAAGGTAAAAATTTTATAGGAAAAATCATACTTCGTGAACAGTACTCGTGAATAATATCGTATTCGTGAATAGTGTCATATACATGAATAGTATCGTATACGTGAATAGTAACCTCGACATGAAAAGGTAAAAATTTCATAATAAAATTCATACCAATAATTCGGTATAATGATATTAAAAGAAATAACATCATTTACGAAGAAAATAACATCCCTTACCTCAAAAACAAGTACTTCTAACTGAAATATCAGATATAATGCTGAAGAAAACTTGCACTGCTTATCAATTCTCAAAGTATCTAAATACTCACAAAAATACGCTCGCTATTATAGAGAAAGAAACTTCTGATTCTGGTGTGATTTTCATTTCTAACTAAGCACCCTATTTATAGGAAAATACCAGAATACCAATGTAGACTAACCTGCTACCAGTGGGTTCCACCCTTTGCTATTCACGCATGCCACACTTTGAAATTTCAGTAATTTTCCATAAAAAACAAAAGTGGGGCCCACCCATGTTTTTAATAAAAATATTTATTTTTGAAACTTCAATAATTCATAATAAATAGCCCTTCTATAAGAAAAATATGAACCTTATGTCCATTCCATATAAAATTTAATTCTCTACAACTTTGTAAAAGAAAGTTTTTCCAAATTTCAAACAGAAAATGATCGAAATCTACATACGGATGATTTTCAACACCTCTATTCTGACAAAATACTGATATAACACATCAGCATTAATTTCATCATTTATATCCACATAAAATAAATATTTCCTTATAATATAAATTAATAATTAATTATTCATAAATAATATTACATAATTACAATAATGATAATCAGGTCGTTCCAAGGAAAGAGGGGACTTTTCGATAAGGATTTCTCTTTACTGGCACGTAATTAGGTGACCAAACCTCTTTATTAGACAGAACTTTCTTAGACATTGCCAATAATGTTATCTAATAATATTATTCAAATAATATGAATTATTGATCTGATAATGGGAAATACTGTGTAGTGACAATTATTGAATTAACAATAATATAAAATATTAACGTAGCAATTATTGAATCAATAAAATAAAATATTAAACAATAATTAATGTAGCAATTATTGAGTAGTGTCTTCTTACGTAATAATTAATAATTAGAATTATTGTGCAATACCGTGTGCTACTGTGCAACCACGCGTATTACTGTACTTTACCCACCGGGTATTCCAATAGTGTTAACGGTAACAACTACGTTATTATTTATAAAAAACTCAAACTTGTCATTTTCTTTATCCGACAATTTTTCGTTGTGGGCCCGCAAATGGCAGCGCCATCGTACGAATATTCCCCTATAGCAAGAATATTCCACAACCAAACGACTATTCCCCGACAACAATGAATATTTTATAACCACTTGTTTATTTAAAATATTTGCACATTTTACCCATAACTAATCACATTAATCAAATCAACCCCTTACTATTTCAAAATAATGAATAGAGGAAATTCAATTTTATTTATAAAAAAAATTTGGGTCTTACAACCTCCCCTCCTTATAAAATTTCGTTCTCAAAATTGACGTACGTACCTGGTGTTTCAAAAAGGTGAGGATACCTCACTTTCATTTCTAATTCCAACTCTCAGGTCATTTCCTCAATAATATGGTTCCTCCACAAAACCTTGACTTATGATATAACTTTTGTGCGTAGGACATGCTCCTTCTGTCTAAGATCTTGACAGGTACCTCCTCGTACGTTAAATTTTCGGTTATCTCGTCTGGTTCTTACTCAATAATGTGATTTGGGTCTTTCACGTATTTATGAAGCACAGATATGTGAAAAATATTATGAACACGAGATATGCTTGGAGGTAATGCGAGTCTATAGGCCATATTTCCTATTCATTCAAGAATCTCAAATGGACCAACAAATCGTGGATTGAGCTTTCCTCTCTTCTCGAATCTTGTAACTCCCTTCCATGGAGAAACGCGTAACAATACATAATCCCCAATATTAAATTCCACGTCCTTTCGATGAAGATCCACATAACTCTTTTGTCGATCCTGTGTCGTTTGTATACGTTGTTGGATCATTTGGATCTTTTCTGTAGTCATACGTACCAACTCTGGTCCCAATAATGTTGCTTCACCCACCTCATCCCAACATACTGGAGAGCGACACTTTCATCTATACAATGCTTCGAATAGAGCCACACCTATACTTGCCTAATAACTGTTGTTGTAGGAGAATTCCACCAATGGTAAGTACTTATCCCAACTCCCTTTGAAGTCTAGAACACAAAGTCCCAATAGATCTTCAAGAGTTTGAAAAGTCCTTTCTAATTACCCATCCGTTTGAGGATGGTATGCGGAATTGAATCGTAAATCTGTGCCCATAGCTTTCTACAAGCTAACCCAAAATTGTGAAGTGAATCTTAGGTCTCGATCAGAAACTATGGATACTGGCATACCATGCAATCTCACAATCTCATTTATATACATACAATAAAGGCGTTCAAGTGAATAAGTTTCTCGTATAGGCAAGAAATGAGCAGACTTAGTTAATCAATCGACAATGACCCAAATTGTATCTATGCCTTGAGAAACCTTGGAAATACCAGTAACGAAATTCATGTTAATATGCTCCCACTTCTATTCTAGAATCTCAAGTGGTTGCAATGGACTTTTTGGTACTTGATGCTATGCCTTGACACATTGATAAGTTAAACATCTTGAGATAAACTCCACGATCTCTCTCTTCATATTGCTCCACTAAAATGTATATCGAAGATCATAATACATTTTGGTACTTCCAAGATGGATTTCAAACGATGTGTTGTATGCCTCCATTATGATTTTGTACTTCAAATCAAAGTCCTTAGGAACACAAAGTCTGGAGTTGACTCGAAGTATTCCTTCTTCATCGATTCTTGCTTCTGGAATAACACCTTCTTATACTTTCTTCTTCATACGCATCAGCTCTGGGTCTGTGGCTTGAGCATCTTTAACTTTATTGATTAAAGTCGGTTCTACTCGTATATTTGATATCATCACGTGGGTACTTGGAGCCTTTAATTCTATCTTCATCCTTTGTAAGTCGTACAAAATGGGTCTTTGTGTTAACAATATCGCACTCGTACCCGTAAACGATCTTCTACTCAATGCGTCAGCTACCACGTTTGCTTTTTCAAGATGTTATTAAATGGTATGGTCGTAATCTTTCAACAGCTCGAGCCAATGTCGTTGTCGCATGTTGAGTTCCTTTTGGGTGAAGAAATATTTAAGGCTTTTATGATCTGTATAGATCTCAACTTTCTCCCCATACAGGTAGTGCCTTCAGATCTTTAGCGCAAAAATGATTGCTGCCAACTCTAGATCATGAGTAGGATAATTTCTCTCATATTCTTTGAGTTGTCTTGAAGCATAGGCCATAATTTTCCCATATTGCATGAGAACACATCCTAAACCTTTGCCTGAAGCATCGTTGTAAATGATAAATCCATCCGAACCTGATGGTATTGTCAAAACAGGTGCCGAAATGAGTCTCCTCTTGAGTTCTTGGAAGCTCTTCTCACATTCCTCGCTCCATTCAAATTTTGTATCTTTTCGAGTCAACTGAGTTAATGGAGTAGCGATTCGAGAAAATCCTTCCACAAATCTCCGATATTAACCAGCTAAGCCTAGAAAGCTACGTACTTCAGTTACTAACTTAGGTTGCTCCCAACTTTATATTGCTTCAATCTTTGTCGGGTAAACTGATATTCTATACTTCGATACCACGTGCCCAAGGAATGCTACTTCTTCAAGCCAGAACTCGCATTTCTTCAACTTGGCATATAGCTTGTTTGCACGAAGCTTTTGGAGTATCAGCCTCAAGTGTTGCTTATGATCTTCACGACTTTTGGAATAGAGGAGGATGTCATCAATAAAGACAACCACAAAATGATTCAAATATTTCTTAAATACTCGGTTCATCATATCCATGAAATTCGCAGTAGCATTAGTCAATCCAAAAGATATGACTAGGAATTCGTAATGCCCATAACGAGTCCTGAAAGCAATCTTTGGAATGTCATCAGTTTTAATCTTTAACTGATGATATCCGGAGCGAAGATCGATTTTTTAGAAGAATTTATCACCTTGTAACTAGTCAAACAGGTCATTAATGCGAGGTAGTGGGTACCTATTTTTAATGGTGACATGGTTCAACTCCTGATAGTCAATGCAAAGTCGCATTCTAACATCTTTCTTCTTTACGAATAAAATAGGAGCACCCCAAGGAGATGTACTAGGACGAATGAAACCAATATCCAACAACTCCTGTAGTTGGGTTTTTAACTCCTGAAGTTCAATAGGAGCCATTCGATATGGGGTTTGGGTTTTGTATCGGGTTCAAGGTCAATACAAAATTTTATATCATGCTTTGGGGGTAGGCCAGGAAGTTCTTTAGGAAATACGTCAAGAAATTCACTAATAACAAAAATATTATTCAAATATGACGTATTTTTGTTCAAGTCCATGACATGGGCTAAGAAAGCTTGACATCCGTTTTTCAATAAACGAATGTCTTTATGGCTTGATACGATAGTGATTAACTTTTGTGGTTTGGTTGCTTGAATTCGCATAACAGGTTGGTTAGGAATATGAAAACTAACGACCTTACGAAAATAATCAATTTTAGCATAATGAGTGGTTTACCAATCAATCCCTAAAATCACATCAAATGAAAGTATCTTTTAAGAGATGAGATCACAGGTAATGTGATGGTGCTAACTTGAATCAAGTAAGATTTATAAACAGTGGATGTAATAAAAGTTTCTCCTAACGGAGTTTTAACAGATAAGTCAAAGTCTAATTTCTCTAGAGTCAAGTTCAAATGTTGAGAACAAGTAGGAGAGATAAAAGAATAGGTAGAACCGATATCTAGTAAGGTCTAAACTTCACAAGAATTTATGATTAGCTTACCCGTGATCACCTCGTTCGGGTTCCTCGCATTTTGGACAGTCACGACAAATGCTCTTCTAGGAACCACCGACTTTGACTTGTCCGGGACAGCCTTTGGAGTCACAATCCTCGCTGGACGTGGTTTCGATCCAGGACAATCTCGAGCTATATGACCTTCCTTTCCATAGTTATAACACACCTTGAATTTTTATTGGCAGTTTGGGCTGATATGTGTCCCTCTTTTCCGTATTTATAACATACGACGGGTGGTCATTCTCCTCCCCTAGGAACAGTTGATGTTGGTGCTAACATCTTCACATTGTCATTATTGTACCTTCTCTTTTTGAAATCTCTCCCCGACTCGTTTCTTCTACTATCATGGCCACGATTACCACCAGAGTGGTTACCGCTTTTGTCCGGATCTTTTCCTCCCCGTTGGTTGTCATTGCTCCGATGATTGCTGCCACCAGTATGACCCTGGTTGTGGTCCCTCGGTTGAATAGACTCATTATCTCGCTCTAATAATTGAGTCATGTTCACAACATCTGAATATAGAGAAAATTTGTGAGAAATGAAGTATTGACAAATTTCAGGTTTCAAACCTCTTAGAAACATCCGCGTCATACGTTCCTCATTCTCTACCAAATGAGGTGCAAATCTGGATAACTCCGTGAACTTAGCCTCGTACTAGGATACAGTGATGTTGTTCTGTTCCAGTCTAATAAACTCTACCTCCTTCATATGACGAATACTTTCAGGAAAATACTTTTCATTGAACAGTTTCTGAAACGTTTCCAAGACATATTGAGTGCGACAGGCTGGATACGCTTCATAGATTCCCACCAGTAATCTGTCTCACCACAGAACATAAAGGTGGCGAATGAAACTTTATGTTCCTCTGTGCATCCCAAGACATCAAATATCTTGATAATTTACTTAACCCACATTTTCGCCTTGATCGGATCCGGCTTTCCCAAAAACTATGGTGGTCCCAACTCTTTGAACTGCTTGGCTGTGACAAGTCGCACGTTGCCATTGTTTCCACCTGCATTTTGAATAAGAGTCTCCCTCGTCTGGTTTTGCATGAACTGCAGAAAGCTTCTAAACATCCCATCATTTATCGTTTGATCGGTGGTGTTGTTTATAGGAGGAATATTACTTTCCTTATGTACGTTATCCTGGTTGTTGATTGCTGGTGTCTCAATGGTCTCATTTGCTTTATTGCTCATCTCAACATTTTCATGTCATTCTCAAATACTGCCACAAAACAAGGGTTAATTAAAGAAATTAACATGCCACTTATTATCCTTATATTTTGACCGACCAATTAAATACCAAATAAGCTTAGGTAGGACACACTAGCGAAAGATTTACTCATCTCTTCCCTCCTAGTTCTATTCCCCGATCTCCGCCAGAGACCATATCCCTAAGCTCTGATACCAACTATGACGCCCCCAAAATAGGTCCACACAACCCATTCTGAGTCATCAAATACATGGTACAGAAAATAACTTCAACTTCATTATTACAATTATCGTGCAAAATACGACAACACATATTTTGTGAGTTTAAATACAAATATTGTCTTATAGACAATATCCAAACTCAAATAAGTCCTCATTACAATTATTGATACACTATTTTACAAAGTAGTGAGGACTGCTAAAACAACTGCCTTGAAACATCACTCCATACCTCGACTAGTTCCTGCTATATTCTCGCCTCCTGAGAAGAAAAATGGAACAAAAAGGAAAATGGTGAACTCAACTAGCCCAGTAAGAATATTATGACTAAGATAATGTAGAACAAATTATCATTAACCTTCAATAAATCAGATAAAATATAATGGACAACAAGTTTAAGATCAATATTCACAGCGAAAATAACAATTCATTAGAAGAGTTAAGTAGAGAATGAAGTCTACTATCTTCTATGATTTAAAAGTCCATCATTAATATTTCCCTGTAACATCAATCAATATACATCCTGAATCAAATATTTATCTTTGCACTACAGCCAAAGATATTCATTCATATCACTAGTTGGTCATGTTCATCTCAATACATATCCATCTTTGCACTACGGGCCAAAGTTATTCATCATATAATCATTCATCTTTGCAGTACAGGCCAAAGATATTCAGTTATATCACCATTTAGGACTGAGGATGATAAAAATATTTTAAAAAAACGAATCCAGAGAGATAAATGGACAAAGATTAGGGATTCGTACTTTAGTTTATCCAAGTTCAAAAATACTCCATAATAATCAATTGTGGAGCAAAATTCAAGAATGAAGATCAAAATATGGATACAATCAAAGATAGAAACCAAAATAGACAACTTGGACATAGAAAAAAAAACTTAATTTTTCTGTGAATAGTGCCATATTCGTGAATAGTGTTGTATACGTGAATAATGTCGTATACGTGAATAGTAACCCGACAAAAAAAAGGTAAAAATTTCATAAGAAAAATCATACTTCGTGAATAGTACCGTATTCGTGAATAGTGTTGTATACGTGAATAGTATCGTATACGTGAATAGTAACCTCGACATGAAAAGGTAAAAATTTCATAATAAAATTCATACAAATATTTCGATATAATGATATTATTTACGAAGAAAATAACATCCCTTACCTCAAAAGACAAGTACTTCTGACTAAAATATCGGATATAATGCTGAAGAAAACTTGCACTGTTTATCAACTCTCAAAGTATTTAAATACTCACAAAAATACGCTCGATATTATAGAGAAAGAAACTTCTGATTCTGGTGCGATTTTTGTAACGACACGATATTTTCTATATAAATTAAATCAGAAATTTTGCATATAAATTTTTTTTTATTTTAAGGATGAGGATTTGTACAAGATATTGTGTATATGTATTTATGTGATAAATAAAAATATATTTATTACATGAATATTTATAAATAATTTTATTTTAGAATTATTGATTATTATAAAGTATATTCTTGTAATAATTATTTTTATAGTAGAAAGGTTTTTATTAATTATTTTCTATGAAAATATAGTTATATATTATTTAAATAATATATGAAATGATTTTCTTAGAATAGTTATAATAATTATTTTTATTATATGAATTTTTGTACAGATTATTAAGTTAATTATTTTACCTTAATTATTAAAGTTAAATATGGAAGAATAAATCAGATATGGAATTCAAAACCCTAATTTTGGATTTTTATCAAGGAATGAGAATAATAATATAATAATATTATATTTTAATTTTTCAGTGCTATATATGTACTGTATGTACGTATTGAGGATAGTTGGTCAATTATGGTTTATATTTTTTCAAAACCCTATTATTAATTGGTTAAACTCTAGTTCAAAAGTTAATACGCGTTCAAGACGGTGTAGTAATGGTGTTATTTGATTTATGTTGTGTTTTATAGGATTTTATGTTAATTTTGAAAACCCTAATTCTAAAATTAGTAACCCTAATTAATATTTTGAAAACCCTAATTTCTGAAACGAGAAACCCTAATTTGAAACTCAAATTAGAGTTCGAGATTGTTTGTAATTGTGATAAGGTGATTAATTTACATGTATTAGAATTATAATTGTTAATCATGAAAATCCTAATTACTAAATTAGAAACTCTAATTTCTATATTTAGTAACCCTAATTAGTAATTTTAAAACTTAATTACTAATTGTAAACCCTAATTGCTAAATTAGCAAAGTTAATTAAAATTAGTGATATTAAACCCTAATGTTCCTGTATAAAGTAATTAGACAACTAATTTAATTAAGAAAACCCTAATTACAAATTTTAGAAACTAAGATTTTTATTTTTTTTTATTTTGTGCAAACCTTAATTGCTAGATATTACAAATATTTTGTGCTAAATCTTAGGATCAAACCCTAAGGGTTTACAAGGATGACAAGAATGCCATTAAATTGGAAATTCAAATGACCATTATGCCCTTTGTATTATTGAAGCTAATTTATAGGTTTTGACCTTAGGCTTAGTTGGTGAACCACTTCAACCACCCCATATGCTAGCAACTCCAGCAAATCAGTCTCTATATTAGCCAAATACATTGTATATTAGTTGTATAAATAGATTTGGAGAGAGAGAAAATCATTTGTTAGCCTAAATTTTGCTCAACACTCAAACTAACTCTCTCAAGCCCCACACCTCCGAAAATATCAAGATATATCAGTCACAAACAAAGCCCCACGATCACCCTTGGCAAATCATAAGTATAGAATCAAAGATTGAGCATAGAAGGTATAAACCCTAGCCCTGAAATCTGACTTTAATCTTGTGTTAGATGTTATGTTTGAGTGTTAGAATATGTTATTTGTAGTCCATATAGTTGATCTGGGTTGACACATACTAGAACCATAACTTTAATATGCTCAAAATCAAGTTTTTGAAAAATCTGGAAATTTTATTTTGAGGTCTGACAACCGAATGTCAGGTCTTGTAGATCTCTGACTGTTAAAGATTTTAGTGTTTTTGATGTTTGAACTTGTAGTGTGTCATGAGATCTGTGTTATGGAACTCATAGAAAGACCAGATCAAGCATAGATTGATAGATATTATTTGTAAGATCCTGAATTTTATGAAATAAAAGTATTCAATTTTTCTTATAATTACTATTCAGTAAATTGTTAAATTGATAAAAGTTAAAGTTAAGGGTGATATATAAAAAAAATTTTCAAAATATGCAAGTGGTTATAAAATATTCATTGTTGTCGGGGAATATTCGTTTAGTCGTGGAATATTCTTTCTGTCGGGGAATATTCGTACGACAGCGCAGCCATTTGTGGGCCCCATAACAGAATAACTGTCGGATGAAGAAAATGACAAATTTGAGTTTTTATAAATAACGACGTAGTTGTTACCGTTAACACTGTTAGAATACCTGGTGGTTAAAATACAGTAATACACGTAGTTACACAGTAGCACACGGTATTGCACAGTATTTTTTCAATTATTGATTCTTGCGTGAGAAGGCACTACTCAATAATTGTTACAGTAATTTCTGTTCAATATTTTATTTTATTGAGTCAATAATTGCTGCGTTGATATTTTATATTATTGTTGTTTCAATAATTGTCACTGCACAGTATCTCCATTATCAGATCAATAATTCATATTATTTGAATAATATTATTAGATAGCATTATTGGAAATGTCTAGAAAGTTCTGTCAAGGAGAGGTTTGGTCACCTAATTGCGCGTCAGTAAGGAGAAATCCTTATCAGAAAGCCCCCACTTTCCTGGGAACTCCCTGGTTGTCATAATTGTGATTCTGTAATATTATTTGTGAATAATTAATTATTGATTTATATGATAAGGAAATATTTATTTTATGTGGATATAAATAATGGATTTATTTATGTGATTATAAATGAAAGAATTAATGTTGAGGTGTTTTATCAGTATTTTATCGGATTGGAGGTATTATTAGATCAAACTAGTGTTCTTGAGCTATATTGCGTGAGTTATATTTTTTAATCTGACCGTTGGATCGTTGTTATTTTTGGATATGTTATACATATATAAGTTGAGTATATGTTCACAAATTTTGAACCGTTAAAAATGAACGAATGATTTGTTATGAATTTTAAGAGGTGACTGATTCGAAAATTAGGTTTATAAATGATTTTGGTGGAAAATTCTAGAAATGGGTGGGCCGCACTTTTGGTTGTTGGGGAAGATGGCTAATTTTTGGTGGGTGGATTAGTAACAGGTAAAGCCATCAGGTAGCAGGTCAAGTCCGCTTCGGCGTGCTAACATTTTCCTATAAATAGATGTCTAAGTTAGAATTAAAAAACACACCAGAATTCATAAGTTTTCTCTCTTTTTCTCTCTAGATTATCGAGTGTATTTTGTGAGTATTTAGATACTTAGTGAGTTGCTATTCATCAGTGCAAGTTTCCTTCAGCGTCATATCTGATATCCAGTCAGAAGTGCTGCTCTTTTGAGGTAAGGGATAGTAAGAGATTTTAAGGGTTGTTATGTTTTTCAATTTCGTAATTTTTCTGACCTTCAAAAATTCTAAAAAAATTTGAAATGATAATTTGATTAGTTTTTTTGATTGTGTCCAAAAATGGCGATTTTTGGATGTATAGATTAAGAGTTGTGAATTTTATGAGAAAAGACTATTTTAAAAGTAACCGTTTATAACTCCTTGTGGTTAACTCCAAAATTGGTGAAATTTTTATTAAGAGTACATGTATATGATAGAAGTATACTCTATAAATTTTGAAATTTTTGGATAAAAGTACAATTTATGATAAATGTCTAAATATTTGGCTGTTTTGGCCATATGAAAAATAGTAAATGAATTTTAAAAATTCTGAGAAAAAATATATGTTCAATATGGAACTATATTCTGCTAAATCCCAGAAAAAAAAATTGTTTGTACTGATTTAGTATTTTTCATGAAAATAGACTAGTTATGAGTAAATGAATTAAATATGTTATGTGAAGTAAGAAAATTGGAAAATAGGATTTTATGGCTTGAGAATCCTATATGAGGTATATGCAGATTTTTTATGAGGGTTTTGGTTATTGGTGTAAGACCCCAGCTTATTAATGAATAAAATCAAATTTTATCTAAATATTATTGTGAATAATAAGGGGTTAATTTGATATAATACTTTGGTTATGGGTGAAATGTGCAAATTTTGCAAAAATAAGCAAGTGGTTATAAAATATTCATTTTATCGGAGAATATTCGTTTGGTCGTGAAATATTCTTGTTGTCGGAGAATATTCATACGACGGCGCAGCCTTGTGTGGGCCCCATAACGGAAAGCGATTGGATGAAGAAAACGACAAGTATAAGTTGTTTATAAATAACGGCGTAGTTGTTACCGTTAATACTGTTAGAATACCCGGTGGTTAAAATACAGTAGCACACGGTATTGCACCAATTATTGATTCTTACGTAAGAAGGCACTACTCAATAATTGTTACAGTAGTTATTATTTAATATTTTATTTTATTGATTCAATAATTGTTGCGTTGATATTTTATATTATTATTGTTTCAATAATTGTTGTTACACAGTATTTTCCTTTATCAGATCAATAATTCATATTATTTGAATAATATTATTAGATAACATTATTGGCAATGTCTAGAAAGTTCTGTCTAAGGAGAGGTTTGGTCATCTAATTGCGCACCAGTAAGGAGAAATCCTTATTGGAAAGCCCCCTCTTTCCTGGGAACGGCCTGGTTGTCATAAATGTATTTCTGTAATATTATTTGTGAATAATTAATTATTGATTCATATGATAAGGAAATATTTATTTTATGTGGATATAAATGAGGGATATATTTTTGTGATTAAAAATGAAGGAGTTATGTTGAGGTTGTTATTAGTATTTTTGTCGGAATGGAGGTATTAAAAATCAGGATTTTTGAGATATTTTACGGGGGTTATAATTTTTAATCCGACCGTTAGATCGTGGTAATTTATGGATATGTTATACATATATAAGTTGAGTATATGTCCACAAATTTTGAACCGTTAAAAATGAATGTATGATTTATTATGAATTTTACGAGATGACTGGTTCAGAAATTGATGAATTTTCGGAGTTAATCATTTTGGTGGAAAATTCTAGAATTGGTGGGCCCCACTCTTGGTTGGTGAAGAAATGTGCTGAGATTTTTATTCAAATGTGGTGGGTGGGAATAGTAGCAGGTAAAGCCATCAGGTTGCAGGTTAAGTCTGCTTCGGCGTGCTAACATTTTCCTATAAATAGAGGGCTAAGTTACAACTAAAAATCACACCAGAAATAAGTTTTCTCTCTTTCTCTCTCTAAATTATTGAGTGTATTTTGTGAGTATTTAGATATTTTGAGAGTTTCTATTCATCAGAGCAAGTTTCTTTCAGCCTTATACCGGTATTCCGACCAGAAGAACTGATATTTTGAGGTAAGGGATATTATCTTCTTCTTAAATGATATTTTCTTCAATATCATTATGCCGAAATATTGATATGAACTTTTTATCAAATTTGGAACTTTTTGTGTCGGGGTTACTATTCACGTATACGTTACTATTCACGTATACGGCACTATTCACGAATACGACACTATTTACCGAAAAATAAAATTTTCCCTTTTTGTCCAAGATATCTATTATGGTTACTATCTTTGATTGTATCCATGTTTTGATCTTTATTTTTGAACTCTGCTTCACAATTGATTATTATGAAGTATTATTGATCTTAGATAAACTGTTATACGAATCCCTACTATTTGTCCTTCTGTCTCACTGGATTCGTTTTCTTTAAGATATTTTTCATCATCCTCAGTCCTAAATGATGATACTACTGAATATCTTTGGCCTGTAGTGCAAAGATGTATGATTACTTGATGAATATCTTTGGCCTGTAGTGCAAAGATGAACAGGTGTTGAGATGAACATGACTGACAGGTGATACAAATGAATATCTTTGGCCTGTAGTGCAAAGATGAATATTTGGTTAAAGATGATTATTAATTGATGTTACAGGGATAAAATATTGATGATGGACTTTTAAATCTTAGAAGATAGTAGAATCCATTCTCTACTTGACTCTTCTAATGGTTTGCTGTTTCCGCTGCAGTTGTTGATCTAAAACTTGTTGTCGATTATATTCTATCAGATTTTTTCCTGTTGAATACTAATGATAATTTGTTGTATATTAACTTAGTCATAATATTCTTTACTGGGCTAGTTGAGCTCACCCTTTTCCTTTTTGTTCCATTTTTCTTCTCAGGAGGTGAGAACATAGCAGGATCTAGTCGGGGTATGGAGTGATGGTTCTAGAAAGATGTTTTAGCAGTCCTCACTATTTCTGTAAAATAATGTTTGAATAATTGTATTGAAGACTTATTTGAGTGTGGATATTGTCTAGAAGACAATATTTGTATTTAAACTCACAGTATGTGTTATCGTATTTTGCACGACAATTGTATTATTGAAGTTGTAGTTTGCTTTCTGTACCATGTATTTGGCGACTCAGAATGAGTGTTTTATACCTATTTTGGGGGCGTCACAGTTGGTATCAAAGCTTAGGGATATGATCCCTGGCTGAGATGTGAGACAAGAACTAGGAGGGGAGAGACGGGGAATTCCTTCGCTAGTATGACCTGACTAAGTTTATTTGGTGTTTATTTGGTCGGTCAGAGTATAGGGATAATATATGACATGACTATTAACCCTTGTTTTATGGCAGTATTTAAGAATGGCAGCTGAGAACGTTAATAATGGAGTAAATCAGACCGTGGAGACACCTTTGATCACCACCCAGAGGAACGTGCAACAGGAAGGCAATATTCCTCCTATATACAACGTTACCGAGCAAACGATGAATGATGGAATGTTTAGGAGCTTTTTGCAGTTCATGCAAAATCAGACGAGGGAGACTCGTGTGCAGAATACAGGTGGAAATGATAACAACGCGCGGTTTGTCACAGCCAAGCAGTTCAAAGAATTGGGACCACCAGAATTTAAGGGAAAGCCGGATCCGATCATGGCGGAAACGTGGGTCAAGCAAATTACCAAGATATTCGATGTCTTGGGATGCACGGAGGAACAGAAGGTTCCATTCGCCACTTTTATGTTCCGTGGTGAGGCAGACTACTGGTGGGAGTCTGTGAAGCGTACCCAGCCTGACGCACTCAACATGTCCTGGGAAACATTTCAAAAACTGTTCAATGACAAGTACTTTCCTGAAAGTATTCGTCTATGAAGGAGGTGGAGTTTATCAGACTGAAACAAAATAACATGACGGTGTCCCAGTACGAGGCGAAGTTTGCAGAGTTATCCAGGTTTGCACCTCATTTGGTCGAAAATGAGGAACGAATGACAAGGATGTTTCTGAGAGGTCTAAAACCCGAGATTCGACAATATCTTATCTCTCATAAATTTTCTTTATATTCAGATGTTGTAAACAGGGCTCAATTATTAGTGCGAGATAATGAGTATGTGCAACCTAGGGACCACAACCAGGGTCATACCGGTGGCGGCAGTCATCGAAGCAATGAAAACCAATAGGGAGGAAAACATTCGGACAAAAGCGGTAACCACTCTGGTGGTAATCGTGGTCGTGATAATAAAAGGAGCGAGTCGGGAGGAGATTTCAAGAAGAGAAGGTACAACAATGATAATGTGAAGACGTCAGCACAAACATCAACTGTTTCTTAGGGAGGAGAACGACCACCGGTCGTATGTTACAAATGTGGGAAAGAGGGACATATCAGCCCAAACTGCCCATAACAATCCAAGGTATGTTATAACTGTGGAAAGGAGGGTCATATAGCTCGAGAGTGTTCTGTAGCAAAACCAAGTTCAGCAGGGATGGTGACTCCAAAAGTTGTCCCGGATAAGTTAAAATCAGCGGTTCCTGGAAGAGCGTTTGTCGTGACTGGCCAAAACGCGAGAAACCCGAACGAGGTGATCACGGGTAAGCTAATCTTGAATTCTTGCGAAGTTTATACTTTACTAGATACCGGTTCTATCCATTCTTTTATCTCTCCTGCTTGTGCTCAACGTTTAAACTTGACTTTGGAGAAATTGGACTTTGACTTGTCTGTTGAAACTCCGTTGGGTGAAACCTTTGTTACATCTACAGTTTATAAATCTTGCATGATCTAAGTTGGCACTATCACATTACCTATTGATCTTATCTCTTTAAAGATACTTGCTTTTGATGTGATTTTAGGAATTGATTGGTTAACCACTCATCATGCTAAAATTGATTATTTTCGTAAGGTTGTTAGTTTTCATATTCCTAACCAACCTGTTATACGGATTCAAACTACTAAACCACTAAAATCAGTCACTGTCATATCAAGCCACAAAGCTATTCATTTATTGAAAAACGGATGTCAAACTTTCTTAGCCCATGTTATGGATTTGAACAAAGACAAGTCAAATTTGAATAATATTTCTATTGTTAGAGAATTTTCCGATGTATTTCCTGAAGAACTTCTTGGTCTACCCCCAGAA
The DNA here is from genome assembly GCA_016801055.1 of Panax notoginseng. Lineage (NCBI taxonomy): Eukaryota > Viridiplantae > Streptophyta > Magnoliopsida > Apiales > Araliaceae > Panax > Panax notoginseng. The sequence goes on from CM029021.1 coordinate 125,380,802, forward strand.
CGTGAATTTGAATTCTTTATTGACCTTGAACCCGGTACAAAGCCCATTTCTAAAACCCCGTATCGAATGGCTCCTATTGAACTTCAGGAGTTAAAAGTCTAACTACAGGAGTTGTTCGACATCGATTTTATTCGTCCTAGTACATCTCCTTGGGGTGCTCCTGTTTTATTCGTAAAGAAGAAAGATGGGAGTATGCGACTTTGTATCGACTATAGGGAATTGAACCATGTCACCATCAAGAATAGGTATCCGCTACCTCGCATTTATGACCTGTTCGACCAGTTACAAGGAGCACAATTCTTTTCAAAGATCGATCTTCGTTCTGGATATCATCAGCTGAAGATTAAAAATGAGGATATTCCAAAGACTGCCTTCAGAACTCGGTACGGGCATTATGAATTCTTAGTCATGTCTTTTGAATTGACTAATGCTCCTACTGCCTTCATGGATATGATGAATCGTGTATTCAAAGAATATTTGGATCAGTTCGTTCTTGTCTTTATTGATGACATCCTCATCTATTCCAAAAGTCATGAAGATCATGAGCGCCATTTGAAGCTGATATTGCAAAGGCTTCGTGAAAACAAGCTATATGCCAAACTGAAGAAATGCGAGTTCTGGCTTGAGGAAGTAGCATTCCTTGGGCACGTGGTGTCAAAACATGGAGTATCTGTCAACCCGGTGAAGATTGAAGCCATACAAAGTTGGGAGCAACCGAAGTCGGTAACCGAAGTACGTAGCTTTCTGGGCTTAGCTGGTTATTATCGGAGATTTGTGGAAGAATTTTCTCGAGTCGCTACTCCGTTAACTCAGCTAACTCGGAAAGATACAAAATTCGTATGGAGTGAGGAATGCGAGAAGAGTTTCCAAGAACTCAAGAGGAGACTCATTTCGGCACCTGTTTTGATAATACCATCTGGTTCGGATGGATTTGTTATCTACAGCGATGCTTCAGGCAAAGGATTAGGATGTGTTCTCATGCAACATGGGAAAGTCATAGCCTATGCCTCGCGACAACTCAAAGAATATGAGAGGAATTATCCTACTCATGATTTGGAGTTGGCAGCAGTCGTTTTCACGTTGAAGATCTGGAGACACTACCTGTATGGGGAGAAAGTGGAGATCTATACAGATTATAAAAGCCTCAAATATTTCTTCACCCAAAAGGAACTCAACATGCGGCAGCGACGTTGGCTCGAGCTGTTGAAAGATTACGATCATACCATCCAATATCATCCTGGAAAAGCAAACGTAGTAGCTGACGCATTGAGTAGAAGATCATATGCAGGTACGAGTGCAATGTTGTTAACACAAAGGCCCATTTTGTATGACTTGCAAAGGATGGAGATAGAGATGAAGGCTCCAAGTACCCACATGATAATATCAAATATATGAGTAGAACCGACTTTAGTCGATAAAGTTAAAGCTGCTCAAGCTACGGACATAGAGCTGATGCGTATGAAGAAGAAAGTGCAAGAAGGTGCTATTCCAGAAGCAAGAATCGATGAAGAATGAATACTTCGAGTCAACTCCAGACTTTGTGTTCCTAACGATTTTGACTTGAAGCATAGAATAATGATGGAGGCACACAACACACCGTTTGCAATCCATCTTGGGAGTACCAAAATGTATCACGATCTTCGACACACATTTTGGTGGAGCAATATGAAAAGAGAGATCGCGGAGTTTATCTCGAGGTGTTTAACTTGTCAACGTGTAAAGGCGGAGCATCAAGTGCCAAAGGGTCCATTGCAACCACTTGAGATTCCGAAATGGAAGTGGGAACACATTACCATGGATTTTGTTACGGGTCTTCCCAAGGTTTCTCAAGGCATAGATGCGATTTGGGTTATTGTTGATAGATTAACCAAGTCTGCTCATTTCTTACCGATACGTGAGACTTATTCCCTTGAACGTCTTGCTAGTATGTATGTGAACGAGATTGTGAGATTGCATGGCATGCCAGTATCCATAGTTTCGGATCGTGACCCAAGATTCACTTCACGATTTTGGGTTAGCTTGCAGAAAGCTATGGGCACGGATTTACGATTCAGTTCGGCATACCATCCTCAAACGGACGGACAATCAGAGAGGACTATTCAAACTCTTGAAGATCTATTAAGACTATGTGTCCTATATCTCAAAGGGAGTTGGGATAAGTACCTACCATTGGTGGAATTCTCCTACAACAACAGTTATCAGGCGAGCATAGGTGTGGCTCCATTCAAGACGTTGTATGGAAGAAAATGTCGTTCTCCAGTATGCTGGGACGAGGTGGGTGAAGCAACATTGTTGGGACCAGAGTTGGTACGCATGACTACAGAGAAGATCCAAACGATTCGACAACGTATACAAACGGCACAGGATCGACAAAAGAGTTATGTGGATCTTCATCGGAAGGACGTGAAATTTAATATTGGGGATCATGTATTGTTACGTGTTGCACCATGGAAGGGAGTTACAAGATTTGGGAAGAGAGGAAAGCTCAATCCAAGATTTATTGGTCCATTTGAGATTCTTGAGCGAATAGGAAATGTGGCATATAGACTCGCATCACCTCCAAGCATGTCTCGTGTTCATAATATTTTTCACATATCTATGCTTCGTAAATATGTTAAAGACCCAAACCACATTATTGAGTTAGAACCAGACGAGATAGCTGAAGATTTAACGTACGAGGAGGTACCTGTTAAGATCTTGGATAGGAAAGAGCATGTCCTACGCACAAAGGTTATACCACAAGTTAAGGTTTTGTGGAGAAACCATGCTATTGAAGAAATGACCTGGGAGTTGGAATCAGAAATGAAAGCGAGGTATCCTCACCTTTTCGAAATATCAGGTACGTACGTCAATTTTGAGGACGAAATTTCATAAGGAGGGGAGGTTGTAAGACCCCAGCTTATTAATGAATAAAATCAAATTTTTTCTAAATATTATTATGAATAATAAGGGGTTAATTTGATATAATACTTTGGTTATGGGTGAAATGTACAAATTTTGCAAAAATAAGTAAGTGGTTATAAAATATTCATTTTATCGGGGAATATTCGTTTGGTCGTGGAATATTCTTGCTGTCGGGGAATATTCGTACGACGGCGCAGCCTTGTGTGGGCCCCATAACGGAAAGAGATTGAATAAAAAAACGACAAGTATAAGTTGTTTATAAATAACGACGTAGTTGTTACCGTTAATACTGTTAGAATACCCGGTGGTTAAAATACAGTAGCACACAGTATTGCATCAATTATTGATTCTTAAGTAAGAAGGCACTACTCAATAATTGTTACAGTAGTTATTATTCAATATTTTATTTTATTGATTCAATAATTATTGCGTTGATATTTTATATTATTGTTGTTTCAATAATTATTGCTGCACAGTATTTTCCTTTATCAGATCAATAATTCATATTATTTGAATAATATTATTAGATAACATTATTGGCAATGTCTAGAAAGTTCTGTCTAAGGAGAGGTTTGGTCATCTAATTACGCGCCAGTAAGGAGAAATCCTTATTGGAAAGCCCCCTCTTTCCTGGGAACGGCCTGGTTGTCATAAATGTGATTCTGTAATATTATTTGTGAATAATTAATTATTGATTCATATGATAAGGAAATATTTATTTTATGTGGATATAAATGAGGGATATATTTTTGTGGTTAAAAATGAAGGAGTTATGTTGAGGTTTTTATCAGTATTTTTGTCGGAATGGAGGTATTAAAAATCAGGGTTTTTGAGATATTTTGCGGGGGTTATAATTTTTAATCCGACCGTTGGATCGTGGTAATTTTTGGATATGTTATACATATATAAGTTGAGTATATGTCCACAAATTTTGAACCGTTAAAAATGAACGTATGATTTATTATGAATTTTACGAGATGACTGGTTCAGAAATTATTGAATTTTCGGAGTTAATCATTTTGGTGGAAAATTCTAGAATTGGTGGGCCCCACTCTTGGTTGGTGAAGAAATGTGCTGAGATTTTTATTCAAATGTGGTGGGTGGGAATAGTAGCAGGTAAAGCCATCAGGTTGCAGGTTAAGTCTGCTTCGGCATGCTAACATTTTCCTATAAATAGAGGTCTAAGTTAGAACTGAAAATCACACCAGAAACAAGTTTTCTCTCTTTCTCTCTCTAAATTATTGAGTGTATTTTGTGAGTATTTAGATACTTTGAGAGTTTCTATTCATCAGAGCAAGTTTCTTTCAGCCTTATACCGGTATTCCGACCAGAAGTACTGATATTTTGAGGTAAGGGATATTATCTTCTTCTTAAATGATATTTTCTTCAATATCATTATGCCGAAATATTGATATGAACTTTTTATCAAATTTGGAACTTTTTGTGTCGGGGTTACTATTCACGTATACGTTACTATTCACGTATACGGTACTATTCACGAATACGACACTATTCACCGAAAAATAAAATTTTCCCTTTTTGTCCAAGATATCTATTATGGTTACTATCTTTGATTGTATCCATGTTTTGATCTTTATTTTTGAATTCTGCTTCACAATTGATTATTATGAAGTATTATTGATCTTGGATAAACTGTTATACGAATCCCTACTATTTGTCCTTCTGTCTCACTGGATTCGTTTTCTTTAAGATATTTTTCATCATCCTCAGTCCTAAATGATGATACTACTGAATATCTTTGGCCTGTAGTGCAAAGATGTATGATTACTTGATGAATATCTTTGGCCTGTAGTGCAAAGATGAACAGGTGTTGAGATGAACATGACTGACAGGTGATACAAATGAATATCTTTGGCCTGTAGTGCAAAGATGAATATTTGGATAAAGATGATTATTAATTGATGTTACAGGGATAAAATATTGATGATGGACTTTTAAATTTTAGAAGATAGTAGAATTCATTCTCTACTTGACTCTTCTAATGGTTTGCTGTTTCCGCTGCAGTTGTTGATCTAAAACTTGTTGTCGATTATATTCTATCAGATTTTTCCCTGTTGAATACTAATGATAATTTGTTGTATATTATCTTAGTCATAATATTCTTTACTTGGCTAGTTGAGCTCACTATTTTCCTTTTTGTTCCATTTTTCTTCTCAGGAAGTGAGAACATAGCAGGATCTAGTCGGGGTATAGAGTGATGGTTCTAGAAATATGTTTTAGCAATCCTCACTATTTCTGTAAAATAATGTTTGAATAATTGTATTGAGGACTTATTTGAGTGTGGATATTGTCTAGAAGACAATATTTGTATTTAAACTCACAGTATGTGTTGTCGTATTTTGCACGACAATTGTATTATTGAAGTTGTAGTTTGCTTTCTGTACCATTTATTTGGCGACTCAGAATGGGTGTTGTATACCTATTTTGGGGGCGTCACAATTGGTGAGGAAATCTTATGAGTTTGGCATTTTAGGATGATTAAATGCATTATTTAGTAAAGTATAAATAATTAAAATAAATTTTTTATAAGTTTAAGAAATATTATTCTTTCAATATCATTATACCGAAATATTGGTATGGATTTTATTGTGGAATTGCTACCTTTTTCATATCAGGGTTACTATTCATAAATTACTATTCACGAGTTACTATTTACGACAAAATTGGTTTCTTTTTCGGACCAAATTATTGTTGATTTATGAATTTTACTCCTGAAATTAAATTCGTGTTTTGATCATATTATTTTTATTATTATATATAACATTTTTATAATCTTGGTGAAAAAATTTATCTTTGACTTGAGTGTAAAGATGGTAGATTATTGGTATGATCGTGACTATGAGTTCTCTTTGGCCAGCAGTGCAAAGATGAATTGTTGACTGGTATGATCATGACCATTGAATTTATAATTGAATATCTTTAGCTTAATTGCATAGGTGAATTGATCAACATGGTTATAATTATTGTTTGTATAAATTTCTAAAATGATTATATATTTCTTTGAGATATTAATATCTTTGGCCAATAGTGCAAAGATGATCTGTTGTTGAATATCTTTGGCCGTAGTGCAAAGATGAACTGTTATTGAATATCTTTGGCATGTAATGCAAAGATGAGCTGTTGTTGAATATCTTTGGCCTGTAGTGCAAAGATGAACTGTTGATGAATATCTTTGGCCCGTAGTGTAAAGATGAATTTATTAGTATGATTATGAACAGGAACTGTGATTTGGTATAACCATGATCTTTGATGTTTTAGGTAAAGACATGTGATGAAAATTATCTTCGTCCTGGATGCGAAGAGAAATTTAGAATCACAATTATGATTATGAGTTATTCATATGATTGTGGACCAGAACTGTTGATTGATGTTATAAGGATAAAATATTATTGGTAGATTTTTAACATGGAGAAGATAATAGACTTTATGGTCTATTTGACTCTTCTAATGGATTGCTCGTTCCGCTGCAACTATGGTTGAAAATTTTTATCATCTACCATTTGTTCTAAATCTTTGATTTATTACTGTTGAAGGCTATTGATAATTTATTTACCTTTAGTCATTATATTCTTTACTGGGATAGTTGTGCTCACCATTCTGTTTCACAATTCCTTTCAGGTAATAAGAGTGTAGCTGGGTCGAGCAGGGGTAACAGGGGAATAGAACGGTGGTCATCATTTAGTAGTTATATTTGGTGAATCAAATAGGGTGAGGCGAACCCAACGTTGGAAGGGTTTTTTGTCACTATCATACAAGATGTCTAATGACATACAACCTCATGTCATCATAAGACACGGTTGTGCACATTCACTTGCTGAGTATATTTACGAGCACTACCTATATAATCTTGGTGTTTGTTTGAAGTATAATTCGCGATTAAAGACAGTGGAGATAATGATATGTCAAGAGAAGATTCACCATTGGAAAGAATATGATAGTAATCTTCTTGTTTTTTTTAGGGTCTATTAGGTCAACCAATGATAATTTTGTGGACATATGATATCTATCATAACTTGGAAGCATGGCCTCCCATGTACGAAGGTTTCGTTGAGCACTTCCCAAAGATTTTAATTTCTAAAACAGTTTTTGACTATACCTTTATATAGGTATCACTGTGAGGTGATGTCCACTGATGGGACATTTATCACATTACGGTTGGGACACGAGTCACAGTTGGTATATATTTGTATCCAAACTCATATCATATGTGTTGTTGTATTTTGTACGACAATTGTTGTAATAAAGTTGTAGTTATTTTCTATACCATGTATTTGGCGACTCAGAATAGGTTGGGTGAAATGGACCTATTTTGGGGTTGTCACATTTGGTATCAGAGTTTAGGGATATGGTCTCTGGCGGGATCGGAGAATATAACTAGGAGGGGAGAGATGAGTAAATCCTTCGCTAGTGTGTCCTACCTTAGCTTATTTGTTGGTCAGCCATAATATCGGGATATTATGTGATATGTTAATTTGTTTAATTAACCCTTATTTTATGGCAGTATTTGAGAATGGCTGCTGAGAATGTTAACAATGGAGTGAATGAGTCCGTGGGGATACCTCTAATCACCAACCAGGATAATGTGATGTCAGGCGAAGAAGGAATTAGGGAAATCCATGTGGTGAGTGAAGAATTGATAGTTGCACCCGAGATGGTCGCAGAGGCAACAGCTGAGAGTGAGGAAGAAGAGGAAGAAGATGTACCTGAGGAGAATTTATTAGAAGTATTATATGATCAAAATGTACAATTGCAAAATCGTATTCATGAGTTAGAAGAGCAGGTTGAAGAACGGCAGGCGGTCGTAGAGCAAAAGGATGCAACAATTCAAGCTTGTGTTACCCGATATGTGATGCTTGAACAGAAGCTTTCTTTGGCAGAGTATAAGATGATAAAGCTGGAATCTGAACGAGTAAAAGTGAGTGATGCATGGGGAAAAGCCGCATGACGCATTGATATTGTGGAAAGAGATGTCCGATCTAAGAAGGCTAAAATAGATGATATGTATTTTTCTTTTTGGACAGCAATTGGGAGAACCCAACATCGAGTTTTGAATTACCCTGTACAGAGCGGTCAACCTGAATTCGATATGGATCGAAGATTGATGATTCAGATCATGAATCAGGAGTACGACGAAGCAGTTGAGGGTGGAATATGCCCTATAGAAAAGTATATTCCAACGGTAGTGATGACACCAAATGCTGTCCAAGACAAGTCAAAGCCGAGTAGTTCAAGGAATAGCGGTTGTCATGACTTCCCAACAAGTGAGGAACTCAAATGAAGTTATCACGGGAGATGAGCAATGGAGAAATCATGGTGACTTGGGAGATAGAATCTGAAATGAAAGCAAGGTATTCTCAACTTTTCAAAATACCAGGTACGTAAATTTCGGGGACGAAATTTCATAAGGAGGGGAGATTGTAAGACCCCGAATTTTATGAAATAAAAGTATTCAATTTTTCTTATAATTACTATTCAGTAAATGGTTAAATTGATAAAAGTTAAAGTTAAGGGTGATATATGAATTTTTTTTTCAAAATATGCAAGAGGTTATAAAATATTCATTGTTGTCAGAGAATATTCGTTTAGTCGTGAAATATTCTTTCTGTCGGGAAATATTCGTACGACGGCGCAGCCATTTGTGGGCCCCATAACAGAATAACTGTCAGATGAAGAAAACGACAAATTTGAGTTTTAAAAAATAACAACGTAGTTGTTACTGTTAACACTGTTAGAATACCTGGTGGTTAAAATACAGTAATAAGCGTAGTTGCACAGTAGCACACGGTATTGCACAGTATTTTTTCAATTATTGATTCTTACGTGAGAAGGCACTACTCAATAATTGTTACAGTAATTTCTGTTCAATATTTTATTTTATTGAATCAATAATTGTTGCGTTGATATTTTATATTATTGTTGTTTTAATAATTATCACTGCACAGTATCTCCATTATCAGATCAATAATTCATATTATTTGAATAATATTATTAGATAGCATTATTGGTAATGTCTAGAAAGTTCTGTCAATGAGAGGTTTGGTCACCTAATTGTGCGCTAGTAAGGAGAAATCTTTATCGGAAAGCCCCCTCTTTCCTGGGAACTGCCTGGTTGTCATAATTGTGATTCTGTAATATTATTTACAAATAATTAAATTATTGATTTATATGATAAAGAAATATTTATTTTATGTGGATATAAATAATGGATTTATTTATATGATTATAAATGAAAGAATTAATGTTGAGGTGTTTTATCAGTATTTTATCGGATTGGAGGTATTATTAGATTAAACCAGTGTTCTTGAGCTATATTGCGTGAGTTATATTTTTTAATCCGACCGTTGGATCGTTGTGATTTTTGGATATGTTATACATATATAAGTTGAGTATATGTTCACAAATTTTGAACCGTTAAAAATGAACGAATGATTTGTTATGAATTTTAAGAGGTGACTGATTCGAAAATTAGGTTTATAAATGATTTTGGTGGAAAATTCTAGAAATGGGTGGGCCGCACTTTTGGTTGTTGGGGAAGATAGCTAATTTTTGGTGGGTGAAATAGTAACAGGTAAAGCCATTAGGTAACAGGTCAAGTCTGCTTCGGCGTGCTAACATTTTCCTATAAATACAGGGCAAAGTTAGAATTAAAAAACACACCAGAATTCATAATTTTCTCTCTTTTTCTCTCTAGATTATCGAGTGTATTTTATGAGTATTTAGATACTTGGTGAGTTGCTATTCATCGGTGCAAGTTTTCTTTAGCGTCATATCCGATATCCAGTCAGAAGTGCTGCTCTTTTGAGGTAAGGGATAGTAAGGGATTTTAAGGGTTGTTATGTTTTTCAATTTCGTAATTTTTCTGACCTTTAAAAATTTTGGAAAAATTTGAAATGATAATTTGATGAGTTTTCTTGATTGTGTCCAAAAATGGTGATTTTTGGATGTATAGATTAAGAGTTGTGATTTTTATGAGAAAAGACTATTTTAAAAGTAACCGCTTATAACTCCTTGTGGTTAACTCTAAAATTGGTGAAATTTTTATTGAGAATACATGTATATGATAGAAGTATATTCTGTAAATTTCGGAATTTTTGGATAAAAGTACAATTTATGATAAATGTCTAAATATTCGGCTGTTTTGGCCATACGAAAAATAGTAAATGAATTTTAAAAATTCTGAGAAAAAATATATGTTCAATATGGAACTATATTCTGCTAAATCCCAGAAAAGAAAATTTGTTTGTACTGATTTAGTATTTTTCATAAAAATGGACTAGTTATAAGTAAGTAAATTAAATATGTTATGTGAAGTAAGAAAATTGGAAAATATGATTTTATGGCTTGAGAATCATATATGAGGTATATGCAGATTTTTGATGAGGGTTTTGGTTATTGATGAGGAAATCTTATGAGTTTGGCATTTTAGGATGATTAAATGTATTATTTAGTAAAGTGTAAACAATTAAAATAAATTGTTTATAAGTTTAAAAAATGTTATTCTTTCAATATCATTATACCAAAATATTGGTATAAATTTTATTGTGAAATTACTACCTTTTTCATATCAGGGTTACTATTCACGAGTTACTATTCACGATAAAATTGATTTCTTTTTCGGACCAAATTATTGTTGTTTTATGAATTTTGCTCCTGAAATTAAATCCATGTTTTGATCATATTATTTTTATTATCATATATAACATTTTTATAATCTTGGTGAAGAAATTTCTCTTTGACTTGAGTGTGAAGATGGTAGATTATTGGTATGATCGTGATTATGAGTTCTCTTTGGCCAGTAGTGCAAAGATGAATTGTTGACTGGTATGATCATGACCATTAAATTTATAATTGAATATCTTTAGCTTAAGTACAAATGTAAATTGATCAACATGGTTATAATTATTGTTTATATAAATTTCTAAAATGATTATATATTTCTTTGATATATTAATATCTTTGGCCAGTAGTGCAAAGATGATCTGTTATTGAATATCTTTGGCCGTAGTGCAAAGATGAACTGTTATTGAATATCTTTGGCCTGTAGTGCAAAGATGAACTGTTGATGAATATCTTTGGCCCGTAGTGCAAAGATGAATTTATTAGTATGATTATGAATATGAACTGTGATTTGGTATAACCATGATCTTTGATGTTTCAGGTAAAGACATGTGATAAAAATTATCTTCGTCCTGGATGCGAAGAGGAATTTAGAATCACAATTATGATTATGAGTTATTCATATGATTGTGGACCAGAACTGTTGATTGATGTTATAGGGATAAAATATTATTGGTGGATTTTTAACATGGAGAAGATAATAGACTTTATGGTTTATTTGATTCTTCTAATAGATTGCTCGTTCCGCTTCAACTATGGTTGAAAATTTTTATCATATACTATATGTTCTAAATATCTGATTTATTACTGTTGAAGGCTATTGATAATTTATTTATCTTTAGTCATGATATTCTTTACTGGGCTAGTTGTGCTCACCCTTCTGTTTCACAATTCCTTTCAGGTAATAAGAGTGTAACTGGGTCGAGAGGGGGTAACAGGGGAATAGAACGGTGGTCATTATTTAGTAGTTATATTTGGTGAATCAAATAGGGTGAGGTGAACTCAACGTTGGAAGGGTGTTTTGTCACTATCATACAAGATGTATAATGACATACAACCTCGTGTCATCATAAGACACGGTTGTACACATTCACTTGCTGAGTATATTTATGAGCACTACTTATATAATCTTGGTATTTGTTTGAAGTATAATTCACGATTAGAGACAGTGGAGATAATGATATGTCAAGAAAAGACTCACCATTGAAAAGAATATGATAGTAATCTTCTTGTTTTTCTTTGGGGTCTATTAGGTCAACCAAGGATAATTTTGTGAACATATGATATCAATCATAACCTGGAAGCATGACCTCCCATGTACGAAGGTTTCCTTGAGCACTTCCCAAAGATTCTAATTTCTAAAACAGTTTTTGACTATACCTTTGTGTAGGTATCACTGTGAGGTGCTGTCCACTGATGAGACATATGTCACATTACGGTTGGGACACGAGTCACAGTTGGTATATATTTGTATCCAAACTCACAGCATATGTATTGTTGTATTTTGTACGACAATTGTTGTAATAAAGTTGTAGTTGTTTTCTGTACCATGTATTTGGCGACTCAGAATAGGTTGGGTGAAATGGACCTATTTTGGGGTTGTCACATTGTTGGTCAAAGGTCGTTGACCGACCATGACCGGTGTAAGACCCCGACTTATTAATGAATAAAATCAAATTTTCTCTAAATATTATTGTGAATAATAAGTGGTTAATTTGATATAATACTTTGGTTATGGGTGAAATATGCAAATTTTACAAAATAAGCAAGTGGTTATAAAATATTCATTTTGTCGGGGAATATTCGTTTGGTCGTGGAATATTCTTGCTGTCGGGGAATATTCGTACGACGGCACAGCATTGTGTGGGCCCCATAACGGAAAGCGGTTGGATGAAGAAAACGACAAGTATAAGTTGTTTATAAATAACGGTGTAGTTGTTACCGTTAATACTGTTGGAATACCCGGTGGTTAAAATACAGTAGCACACGGTATTGCACCAATTATTGATTCTTACGTAAGAAGGCACTACTCAATAATTGTTACAGTAGTTATTGTTCAATATTTTATTTTATTGATTCAATAATTGTTGCGTTGATATTTTATATTATTGTTGTTTCAATAATTATTGCTGCACAGTATTTTTCATTATCAGATCAATAATTCATATTATTTGAATAATATTATTAGATAACATTATTGGCAATGTCTAGAAAGTTCTGTCTAAGGAGAGGTTTGGTCATCTAATTGCGCGCCAGTAAGGAAAAATCCTTATTGGAAAGCCCCCTCTTTCCTGGGAACGGCCTGGTTGTCATAAATGTGATTCTGTAATATTATTTGTGAATAATTAATTATTGATTCATATGATAAGAAAATATTTATTTTATGTGGATATAAATGAGGAATATATTTTTGTGGTTAAAAATGAAGGAGTTAATGTTGAGGTTTTTATCAGTATTTTTGTCGGAATGGAGGTATTAAAAATTAGGGATTTTGAGATATTTTGCGGGGGTTATAATTTTTAATCCGACCGTTGGATCGTGGTAATTTTTGGATATGTTATACATATATAAGTTGAGTATATGTCCACAAATTTTGAACCGTTAAAAATGAACGTATGATTTATTATGAATTTTACGAGATGACTGGTTCAGAAATTGTTGAATTTTCGGAGTTTATCATTTTGATGGAAAATTCTAGAATTGGTGGGCCCCACTTGTGGTTGGTGAAGAAATGTGCTGAATTATATTTCAAATGTGGTGGGTGGGAATAGTAGCAGGTAAAGCCATCAGGTTGCAGGTCAAACCTACCAAAATTTTCCTATAAATAGAGGGCTAAGTTAGAATTGAAAATCACACCAGAAACAAGTTTTCTCTCTTTCTCTCTCTAGATTATTGAGTGTATTTTGTGAGTATTTAGATACTTTGAGAGTTTCTATTCATCAGAGCAAGTTTCTTTCAGCCTTATACCGGTATTCCGACCAGAAGTACTGATATTTTGAGGTAAGGGATATTATTTTCTTCTTAAATGATATTATTTTCTTCAATATCATTATGCTGAAATATTGATATGAGTTTTTATCAAATTTGGAACTTTTTGTGTCGGGGTTACTATTCACGTATACGGCACTATTCACGTATACGGCACTATTCACGAATACGGCACTATTCACCGAAAAATAAAATTTTTCCTTTTTGTCCAAGATGTCTATTATGGTTACTATCTTTGATTGTATCCATGTTTTGATCTTTATTTTTGAATTCTGCTTCACAATTGATTATTATGAAGTATTATTGATCTTGGATAAACTGTTATACGAATCCCTACTATTTGTCCTTCTGTCTCATTGGATTCGTTCTCTTTAAGATATTTTTCATCATCCTCAGTCCTAAATGATGATATTAATGAATATCTTTGGCCTGTAGTGCAAAGATGTATGATTACTTGATGAATATCTTTGGCCTGTAGTGCAAAGATGAACAGGTGTTGAGATGAACATGACCGACTGATGATACAAATGAATATCTTTGGCCTGTAGTGCAAAGATGAATATTTGGTTAAAGATGATTATTAATTGATGTTACAGGGATAAAATATTGATGATGGACTTTTAAATCTTAGAAGATAGTAGAATTCTTTCTCTACTTGACTCTTCTAATGGTTTGCTGTTTCCGCTGCAGTTGTTGATCTAAAACTTGTTGTCGATTATATTTTATCAGATTTTTCCCTGTTGAAGACTAACGATAATTTGTTGTATATTATCTTAGTCATAATATTCTTTACTGGGCTAGTTGAGCTCACCCTTTTCCTTTTTGTTCCATTTTTCTTCTCAGGAGGTGAGAACATAGCAGGATCTAGTCGGGGTATGGAGTGATGGTTCTAGAAAGATGTATTAGCAGTCCTCACTATTTCTGTAAAATAGTGTTTGAATAATTGTAATGAGGATTTATTTGAGTGTGGATATTGTCTAGAAGACAATATTTGTATTTAAACTCACAGTATGTGTTGTCGTATTTTGCACGACAATTGTATTATTGAAGTTGTAGTTTGCTTTCTGTACCATGTATTTGGCGACTCAGAATGGGTGTTGTATACCTATTTTGGGGGCGTCACAGTTGGTATCAGAGCTTAGGGATATGATCCCTGGCTGAGATGTGAGACAAGAACTAGGAGGGGAGAGACGGGGAATTCCTTCGCTAGTATGACCTGACTAAGTTTATTTGGTGTTTATTTGGTCGGTCAGAGTATAGGGATAATATATGACATGACTATTAACCCTTGTTTTATGGCAGTATTTAAGAATGGCAGCTGAGAACGTTAATAATGGAGTAAATCAGACCGTGGAGACACCTTTGATCACCACCCAGGGGAACGTGCAACAGGAAGGCAATATTCCTCCTGTAAACAACGTTACCGAGCAAACGATGAATGATGGAATGTTTAGGAGCTTTTTGCAGTTCATGCAAAATCAGACGAGGGAGACTCGTGTGCAGAATACGGGTGGAAATGATAACGCGCGGTTTGTCACAGCTAAGCAGTTCAAAGAATTGGGACCACCAGAATTTAAGGGAAAGCCGGATCCGATCATGGCGGAAACGTGGGTCAAGCAAATTACCAAGATATTCGATGTCTTGGGATGCACGGAGGAACAGAAGGTTCCATTCGCCACCTTTATGTTCCGCGGTGAGGCAGACTACTGGTGGGAGTCTGTGAAGCGTACCCAGCCTGACGCACTCAACATGTCCTGGGAAACATTTCAAAAACTGTTCAATGACAAGTACTTTCCTGAAAGTATTCGTCATATGAAGGAGGTAGAGTTTATCAGACTGGAACAAAACAACATGACGGTGTCCCAGTACGAGGCGAAGTTTGCAGAGTTATCCAGGTTTGCACCTCATTTGGTCGAAAATGAGGAACGAATGACAAGGATGTTTCTGAGAGGTCTAAAACCCGAGATTCGACAATATCTTATCTCTCATAAATTTTCTTTATATTCAGATGTTGTAAACAGGGCTCAATTATTAGAGCGAGATAATGAGTATGTGCAACCGAGGGACCACAACCAGGGTCATACCGGTGGCGGCAGTCATCGAAGCAATGAAAACCAGCAGGGAGGAAAATATTCGGACAAAAGCGGTAACCACTCTGGTGGTAATCGTGGTCGTGATAATAGAAGGAGCGAGTCGGGAGGAGATTTCAAGAAGAGAAGGTACAACAATGATAATGTGAAGACGTCAGCACAAACATCAACTGTTTCTAGGGGAGGAGAACGACCACCGGTCGTATGTTACAAATGTGGGAAAGAGGGACATATCAGCCCAAACTGCCCACAACAATCCAAGGTATGTTATAACTGTGGAAAGGAGGGTCATATAGCTCGAGAGTGTTCTGTAGCAAAACCAAGTTCAGCGGGGATGGTGACTCCAAAAGCTGTCCCGGATAAGTCGAAATCAGCGGTTCCTGGAAGGGCGTTTGTCGTTACTGGCCAAAACGCGAGAAACCCGAACGAGGTGATCACGGGTAAGCTAATCTTGAATTCTTGCGAAGTTTATACTTTACTAGATACCGGTTCTACCCATTCTTTTATCTCTCCTGCTTGTGCTCAACGTTTAAACTTGACTCCGGAGAAATTGGACTTTAACTTATCTGTTGAAACTCCGTTGGGTGAAACCTTCGTTACATCTACAGTTTATAAATCTTGCATGATCCAAGTTGGCACTATCACATTACCTGTTGATCTTATCTCTTTAAAGATACTTGCTTTTGATGTGATTTTAGGAATTGATTGGTTAACCACTCATCATGCTAAAATTGATTGTTTTCGTAAGGTTGTTAGTTTTCATATTCCTAACCAACCTGTTATTCAAATTCATGCAACCAAACCATTGAAGTCAAACTCTTTCATATCAAGCCGTAAAGTCATTCGTTTATTGAAAAACGGATGTCAAGCTTTCTTAGCTATGTCATGAACTTGAACAAAAATACGTCAGATTTGAGTGATATTTCTGTTGTTTGTTTCCTGACGTATTTCCTGAAGAATTTCTTGGCCTACGCGTGATATTGAATTTTGTGTCATCTTTGAATCTGGTACAAAACTCACTTCTAAAATCTCATATCGAATGGCTCCTATTGAACTTCAGGAGTTAAAAACCCAACTATAGAAGTTGGTACCCGAGCCTCTATCTGGTGACTTCCTTTGTGGAATGCACCAAAGCCAGACTCTCCGTAGGGGACGCCATATTCGTACGATAGTAAACTGATAGGTGTCATTGTGACATGCTATCCAAGGTTGGGATATGAGTCACAGTTGAGAGCAATCTAAGTCGGTAATCGAAGTACGTAGCTTTCTGGGCTTAGCTGGTTATTATCGGAGATTTGTGGAAGGATTTTCTCGAATCGCTACTCCGTTAACTCAGCTGACTCGGAAAGATACAAAATTCGTATGGAGTGAGGAATGCGAGAAGAGTTTCCAAGAACTCAAGAGGAGACTCATTTCGGCACCTGTTCTGACAATACCATCTGGTTCGGATGGATTTGTTATCTACAGCGATGCTTCAGGCAAAGGGTTAGGATGTGTTCTCATGCAACATGGGAAAGTCATAGCCTATGCCTCACGACAACTCAAAGAATATGAGAGGAATTATCCTACTCATGATTTGGAGTTGGCAGCAGTCGTTTTTGCGTTGAAGATCTGGAGACACTACCTGTATGGGGAGAAAGTGGAGATCTATACAGATCATAAAAGCCTCAAATATTTCTTCACCCAAAAGGAACTCAACATGCGGCAGCGACGTTGGCTCGAGCTGTTGAAAGATTACGATCATACCATCCAATATCATCCTGGAAAAGCAAACGTAGTAGCTGACGCATTGAGTAGAAGATCATATGCGGGTACGAGTGCAATATTGTTAACACAAAGGCCCATTTTGTATGACTTACAAAGGATGGAGATAGAGATGAAGGCTCCAAGTACCCACATGATGATATCAAATATACGAGTAGAACCGACTTTAATCGATAAAGTTAAAGCTGCTCAAGCTACGGACATGGAGCTGATGCGTATGAAGAAGAAAGTGCAAGAAGGTGCTATTCCAGAAGCAAGAATCGATGAAGAAGGAATACTTCGAGTCAACTCCAGACTTTGTGTTCCTAACGATTTTGACTTGAAGCATAGAATAATGATGGAGGCACACAACACACCGTTTGCAATCCATCCTGGGAGTACCAAAATGTATCACGATCTTCGACATACATTTTGGTGGAGCAATATGAAAAGAGAGATCGCGGAGTTTATCTCGAGGTGTTTAACTTGTCAACGTGTAAAGGCGGAGCATCAAGTGCCAAAGGGTCCATTGCAACCACTTGAGATCTCGAAATGGAAGTGGGAACACATTACTATGGATTTTGTTACGGGTCTTCCCAAGGTTTCTCAAGGCATAGATGCGATTTGGGTTATTGTTGATAGATTAACCAAGTCCGCTCATTTCTTGCCGATACGTGAGACTTATTCCCTTGAACGTCTTGCTAGTATGTACGTGAACGAGATTGTGAGATTGCATGGCATGCCAGTATCCATAGTTTCGGATCGTGACCCAAGATTCACTTCACGATTTTGGGTTAGCTTGCAGAAAGCTATGGGCACGGATTTACGATTCAGTTCGGCATACCATCCTCAAACGGACGGACAATCAGAGAGGACTATTCAAACTCTTGAAGATCTATTAAGACTTTGTGTCCTAGATCTCAAAGGGAGTTGGGATAAGTACCTACCATTGGTGGAATTCTCCTACAACAACAGTTATCAGGCGAGCATAGGTGTGGCTCCATTCGAGGCGTTGTATGGAAGAAAATGTCGTTCTCCAGTATGCTGGGACGAGGTGGGTGAAGCAACATTGTTGGGACCAGAGTTGGTACGCATTACTACAGAGAAGATCCAAACGATTCGACAACGTATACAAACGGCACAGGATCGACAAAAGAGTTATGCGGATCTTCATCGGAAGGACGTGGAATTTAATATTGGGGATCATGTATTATTACGTGTTGCACCATGGAAGGGAGTTACAAGATTTGGGAAGAGAGGAAAGCTCAATCCAAGATTTGTTGGTCCATTTGAGATTCTTGAGCGAATAGGAAATGTGGCATATAGACTCGCATTACCTCCAAGCATGTCTCGTGTTCATAATGTTTTTCACATATCTATGCTTCGTAAATATGTTAAAGACCCGAACCACATTATTGAGTTAGAACCAGACGAGATAGCTGAAGATTTAACGTACGAGGAGGTACCTGTTAAGATCTTGGATAGGAAAGAGCATGTCCTACGCACGAAGGTTATACCACAAGTTAAGGTTTTGTGGAGAAACCATGCTATTGAAGAAATGACCTGGGAGTTGGAATCAGAAATGAAAGCGAGGTATCCTCACCTTTTTGAAACATCAGGTACGTACGTCAATTTCGAGGACGAAATTTCATAAGGAGGGGAGGTTGTAAGACCCCAACTTATTAATGAATAAAATCAAATTTTCTCTAAATATTATTGTGAATAATAAGGGGTTAATTTGATATAATACTTTGGTTATGGGTGAAATGTGCAAATTTTGCAAAATAAGCAAGTGGTTATAAAATATTCATTTTGTCGGGGAATATTCGTTTGGTCGTGGAATATTCTTGCTGTCGGGGAATATTCGTACGACGGCGCAGCCTTGTGTGGGCCCCATAACGGAAAGCGATTGGATGAAGAAAACGACAAGTATAAGTTGTTTATAAATAACGGCGTAGTTGTTACCGTTAATACTGTTGGAATACCCGGTGGTTAAAATACAGTAGCACACGGTATTGCACCAATTATTGATTCTTACGTAAGAAGGCACTACTCAATAATTGTTACAGTAGTTATTGTTCAATATTTTATTTTATTGATTCAATAATTGTTGCGTTGATATTTTATATTATTGTTGTTTCAATAATTGTTGCTGCACAGTATTTTCATTATCAGATCAATAATTCATATTATTTGAATAATATTATTAGATAACATTATTGGCAATGTCTAGAAAGTTCTGTCTAAGGAGAGGTTTGGTCATCTAATTGCGCGCCAGTAAGGAGAAATCCTTATTGGAAAGCCCCCTCTTTCCTGGGAACGGCCTGGTTGTCATAAATGTGATTCTGTAATATTATTTGTGAATAATTAATTATTGATTCATATGATAAGAAAATATTTATTTTATGTGGATATAAATGAGGGATATATTTTTGTGGTTAAAAATGAAGGAGTTAATGTTGAGGTTTTTATCAGTATTTTTGTCGGAATGGAGGTATTAAAAATCAGGGTTTTTGAGATATTTTGCGGGGGTTATAATTTTTAATCCGACCGTTGGATCGTGGTAATTTTTGGATATGTTATACATATATAAGTTGAGTATATGTCCACAAATTTTGAACCGTTAAAAATGAACGTATGATTTATTATGAATTTTACGAGATAACTGGTTCAGAAATTGTTGAATTTTCGGAGTTTATCATTTTGATGGAAAATTCTAGAATTGGTGGGTCCCACTTGTGGTTGGTGAAGAAATGTGCTGAATTATATTTCAAATGTGGTAGGTGGGAATAGTAGCAGGTAAAGCCATCAGGTTGCAGGTCAAACCTACCAAAATTTTTCTATAAATAGAGGGCTAAGTTAGAATTGAAAATCACACCAGAAACAAGTTTTCTCTCTTTCTCTCTCTAGATTATTGAGTGTATTTTGTGAGTATTTAGATACTTTGAGAGTTTCTATTCATCAGAGCAAGTTTCTTTCAGCCTTATACCGGTATTCCGACCAGAAGTACTGATATTTTGAGGTAAGGGATATTATTTTCTTCTTAAATGATATTATTTTCTTCAATATCATTATGCTGAAATATTGATATGAGTTTTTATCAAATTTGGAACTTTTTGTGTCGGGGTTACTATTCACGTATACGGCACTATTCACGTATACGGCACTATTCACGAATACGGCACTATTCACCGAAAAATAAAATTTTTCCTTTTTGTCCAAGATGTCTATTATGGTTACTATCTTTGATTGTATCCATGTTTTGATCTTTATTTTTGAATTCTGCTTCACAATTGATTATTATGAAGTATTATTGATCTTGGATAAACTGTTATACGAATCCCTACTATTTGTCCTTCTGTCTCATTGGATTCGTTCTCTTTAAGATATTTTTCATCATCCTCAGTCCTAAATGATGATATTAATGAATATCTTTGGCCTGTAGTGCAAAGATGTATGATTACTTGATGAATATCTTTGGCCTGTAGTGCAAAGATGAACAGGTGTTGAGATGAACATGACCGACTGATGATACAAATGAATATCTTTGGCCTGTAGTGCAAAGATGAATATTTGGTTAAAGATGATTATTAATTGATGTTACAGGGATAAAATATTGATGATGGACTTTTAAATCTTAGAAGATAGTAGAATTCTTTCTCTACTTGACTCTTCTAATGGTTTGTTGTTTCCGCTGCAGTTGTTGATCTAAAACTTGTTGTCGATTATATTCTATCAGATTTTTCCCTGTTGAAGACTAACGATAATTTGTTGTATATTATCTTAGTCATAATATTCTTTACTGGGCTAGTTGAGCTCACCCTTTTCCTTTTTGTTCCATTTTTCTTCTCAGGAGGTGAGAACATAGCAGGATCTAGTCGGGGTATGGAGTGATGGTTCTAGAAAGATGTATTAGCAGTCCTCACTATTTCTGTAAAATAGTGTTTGAATAATTGTAATGAGGATTTATTTGAGTGTGGATATTGTCTAGAAGACAATATTTGTATTTAAACTCACAGTATGTGTTGTCGTATTTTGCACGACAATTGTATTATTGAAGTTGTAGTTTGCTTTCTGTACCATGTATTTGGCGACTCAGAATGGGTGTTGTATACCTATTTTGGGGGCGTCACAACCGGACCATTTTTGGACAACCCAGAAATGGGTTTTCAATGTCTGACAGGATGTTTAAGGCTCCGGATCTGTCAGGTTTTTGATGTTTTGAGTTTGTTGTTGAAACCAGATTATAGTTTGTTAGCTTAACTATTGATCTATGTCTTTATAACCTTTAAATCCTGTACAGAATCTAAGTAATTTGTGGTCAAAGTAAGCCAGACGAAACTGCCAGATGAAGATTCTGGGTAACCCAGAAATCTTCAAAGGCAGTTCCTGACCACTACTTTGACAGGCATGTATCTTCATTATGTGATGTTGTTATGATGATGTTTAGTGATAAATCTGTTATCCAACATGTTAGCTACACACTGCAGCTTATAGATCACAAAAATATTTCAAGGATAACATGTAATGAAGGCTCAAAGTATGACCCATGAACTGTTTTTCATTTCTGGGTAACCCAGAAATGAAAAACAGTCCTGACAACACTTTTGGAGGCTCAGATCTCCTTGGTTATATGTGTTATGAACTTGGTTGTTGTTGGATATTGTAGTCTTGCATTAACTTTACACGATCTGACCAAATAACATACCCAAAAACACATTACACAGTTCACAATTCTTGGTCAAACAAGGCATCTCGAAACTGGCATGAAGGTTTCTGGGTTTGCATGAAGAACACGAAGAACACCTATAGCGACGGTTTTGTCGCTATAGGCAGTCTTTAATGACAGTTTTATAAAAATTAATTAAATTAATTTCTAAAAAATAGAAATTAATTTCCAAAAATTACAAAAATTATTTTAAAAATTATTTTAGTTTATAAAAATTAACTTTTAATAATTTGAAATATTTTTCATAAATATTAGTATTTATTTAAATATTATTGATAATTAATTTATTTATTAAATATATTAAATAAATTAATTAAAAATATTTTTATTATATTAAAAATTATTTTAAATGATAATAAGTTATTTAAAAATATTTTAAGTTATAAAATATAACTTTTAATATTTTAAAGTAAATTTAATTAATTATTTAATATTAATGATATTAAATTTATTTAATAATTAAATTAAGTAAAAATGATTTTTAATATTATAAAAATTATTTTAAATGAAAATAAATAGTTTAAAAATATTTTAAGTTATAAAATATAACTTTTAATATTTAAAGGTAAATTTTATTAATTAATTATTGTTAATGATATTAAAGTTATTTAATAATTATATTAAATAATTTAGTTTAAAATTGATTTTAATATTAGAAAAAATTATTTTAAATGAAAATAAAGTGTTTAAAAATATTTTAAGTTATAAAATATAACTTTTAATATTTAAATAATAATTTCATTAATAATCTAATATTAATGATATTAATTTAATATTAAATGATATTAAATTTATTTAATAATTATATTAAATAAATAGTTTAAAAATAATTTTATTAATTTAAAAATCTTTTAAAAAGGATATAAATGAATTAAAAATATTTTAAGTTATAATTAATGACTTTTAATATTTTGATAAGTAGTACATTAATATTTAAATATTAATGATAATTATTTAAAATTAATTTTAAATGTTTTAAAAATCATTTAAGGGTAATATTAATACTTTAAAAATATTCTAAGTTATTATAAATAACTTTAATATTTTAAAAATAATTTCATTAATAGTTTAATATTAATTAAATATTAATGATAATAGAATTATTTAATATTTAAATCATTTAATAATGATTCCGGTATTTGAAAATTCATGATAAATTATAATAAATGTTTAAAAATTATTATAAGTCATTTAAAAATAATATGACAGATACTTGAAGATATTGAGTTACAGAATAGAGTCTTAGACACGATAATTACCTGTTAAAGTCGTCGATACACCGACATATTTCAAAAATTGATCTGGACTTAGATAATTTAATTAGATATGTGTTTATTTGTGATTCAATGGTTGTTAAACATATGTGATAATGTGATTAGGTTTTGTGTTGACTGCAATAAGCAGTGTTATGTTTTGAGATATGTTATTCTAATCAGAAAAATGATCTTATTACTGATAGGTGTTATATAAAAGATTAAATTAAGTTACAAATTGTAAGCAGCGTACCAGGCAAGTATCTTACCTTTGCATTTTCTTTATGCAATAGACATGAGTAAGAATGTTTCTGAATTATATTATTACTTTACAGATTATTAACCCTATATTATATACGCTCATTGATTATCAACATGTTAGTATATGGTAATTCAGATATATATTCTGTTCATTAATTTCTATAAATGGTTATACAAGTGTCCCCACTTGGATAATCATTGTATTTAATCACATGCTGATGCACCTTTGTTAATTACCCGTATATATATATATATATATATATATATATATATATATATATATATATATGTTGAATTATAGATTATTGTTGAACAAGATAAAACCTTTGGTTTGGAATCCCGACAAGTATGAACATCCCGTACACGGAAAAATTTTTTATGCACCTAAGGTGGACAGAGTGAACGATACCCTCGTTCTTGCATGTAGTATTGATCAATACAGGGTACAACGGGCTGATCACCCCCGTGCTCGTAAGTTATGACGGTTTACAGATGAAGTTCTGTTTAACCTATTCGAAAATTGAAAACAATGTTCATAGTATGTCATCTTAACCCTAATTATAGTCATTACGTAGTTTTAAAAATTTGAAAGAGGGTTGTTATGTTATTATTATTGGTTTAGATTACTTCACAACTATTGATTTGTTGTAGAAGGGTAGTATAAAGAAAACATTTAAATTCTTTCAGCTATATATATATATATATATATATATATATATATATATATATATATATATATATATAATTGCTATTACTTGCTGGGCACTCAAATGCTCATCCTTGCTTAATTTAAATATTTTCAGCTAAGTGTGAAGAACCAGAAGGTTCATGCAGAAACAAAGGAACATGAAAGCTAATAAAATAAGATTTGTGGTATTCTATGTAATAGTTTGATATTATTAAGACAATGATATATATTATCTATCATGTTATGTAAGGAATGTATTAAAGGTTACGTACTTGGGAGCTAGACTCTGATAATCATGTAAATTAAGTTGATCTTTATATTATTGTTATTATTATTAGTATTATTCCGCTCATAGAAATGGTATCGTGAAGCACCGAGTTCGAGTTTCAAGTACCCGGATTTGGGGGGCTTTACAGGTTGGTATCAGAGCTTAGGGTTAAAAACCTTAGGTGAGCTAGACCTTAGGCTATAACCTTAGAACAGAGGAAAACGTTGAAAATATAAATAACTCATATAGAGTTTAAAAAAGAGATGAATTGAATAAATTCATCGTTAAACAAGATAAAAGATAACTTTTATAAAACTATTATTTGTTGTGTGTATATACTATATGCTAATCAGGATAATTTATGTGTATAGATGTCTGGTGGAAAAGGCTTGTTATATGCTTATAGTATGAAGAAGGATCAAATCCATACACCCGAGCTGATATCGAAGCCAATAGGTGAAATAGAGGCTCACAATGAAAATAACTCGGACGAGGTGATTATTATAGAAAACGTAGTACCAGATCCGGAGATGGTAGAGCTGACAGATATTTATTCGGACACTAAAGTTGAAGCTGATCAAGCATCAACGGAGGTGCAGGATTTGAGGAACAAGGTTTCTTCTCTAGAAAGGCTGTGGGAGATAGAGAAGCTGTTAAATAGTCAATTGCGACAGGCGTTAATAGAAACAATGGAAGAACAAGATAAGCTTAAAATCCAAATTGATCAGATGAGAGCCACAAGCAACATATCGTGTGCAGCTCCGAGCAAGAAGGGAAAAAGAAAGATAAACGACCAGGACTTAGGAAAATTCGACAAGAAGAAAGGGAAAATAATATGTTATCTTTGCGGTTATGAAGGACATACTACTCTGTATTGTCCCGACTATAAACTAGGTGCATGTTTTGTTTGTGGAATGGAAGGTCATCAGGCGAAAGGTTGTCCAAGGAAAAAGGCGGGACTAGTCGGGGAACGGAGTGATGGTCCGAGATGATGGCTATAATAGTCCTCACTATTCTATGGAATAGTGTGATAATAAATATAATGAGGACTCCATTTGAGATTAGATATTGTTTAGATATTGTCATATTTTACATGACAGTTGTATAATTAAGTTTGTATTTAAATTCTGTACCATGTATTTGGCGACTCAGAATGGGTGATGTATACCTATTTTGGGGTCGTTACATTGGTGGCTGCAGCGACAACTTGGTGTCTTGCCGCAAACCGATTCACTAGTGCAAGTGAATTGCTAGTGACTTGTGCAACAGTGATGATCCTTCTCTTAATAGCAACCTTCACAGTTCCTTCTATCAAGTCCCCAAAGAACCCATCCACACAAGTATTTTCATTAGTGAGAGAAGATTGGGGAGATGGGGTGGTTGAGCCTTCGTGTTTAAAGTTTCAATTGGCGAAGAGGCGCTTACGGGAGGGAGAATTGGTGGCTCCGGCGGATGGTAAAGGAGTCTTGGCGATGGTTTTGGGTTGATTTTTCTTAGCTTGATTCTTTTTCATCATCGTTTATGGTATGAAGGAATTGGGGCTAGGGTTTACAGAGACAATTTGGGAAAAAGGTTCATTATTTGTTTGTTTGCTCGGTAAAAGGAAAAAGGTTTATTCTTTGTTTTTCTTATTAGAGATTTGTAAATTAGATTTGTTTCGTTTTAAAGGATAATAAAAATTGATTTGTCAAATTTACCCTTGCTTAAATAATTTAAATTAATAAAATTATATAAATATTATTATTTAAGTACACATCAGCTTCTTACGACCCTACTTAGGACGACACGTCGTTAATTTTTGACGTGTCAAGTGAATTTGGACAAGAGTGAAAAAAAATAATAATTTACTCATCTAATTGATAAAATTAAAATATGGATCACCAAGTAAAATATGATCAATAGATTAAGGTTGGAATCATATTTAAGCCAATCTAAAACTGTCAAAGGTCTTTATGTAATTTGCCACAAGAATCGAGGACACATTTGTATAGTCAGCTAGCGACTAGGGTAAAGCCGCCAAGTGCCGACTATTAAACCATAATATTCTCCAACCGCCTTTCATTCTTTTTGGATTCATCATCGCTCTAAACCAATTTTCTCTCTCTATTGACGTTCTTTCTCCCTCAGCAAGCTCAGGGAAACCTCTAGGTTTTCCGATCTCATTATCTCCCTCAAAAGATTTCCGATTTGTTCTCACAGTAATCCCCAATTCTCTTACCCAGCCGTAGTTTAACGCTTCAATTAATCACTTCCATAACCAATTCACTGATTCATTCAATTACAATGTATTTCTTTGATTGTAGGGTTTTTTTTAATCTCCCCGATTATCACAAAAACTTTCTTAATCTCCCCGATTATCACAAAAACCACACTGTTACATTACTTTATTTTCTTTTACAAACTTGTAGTTATGGCTATCCGATTCACCGTCACCTACTCGGGCTATGTTGCCCGAAACCTAACGTCATCCGCGGCCACTAAGGCCGGCGGGTGGCGTTTATTTCACGGCTGTGCTACCCAATCTCGGACCCTCTTCGGGAAACCGAATCCGGGACCGGATTTAGAATTCCGGGATTGGCTTCGCTGATGAAATCAACGAACTTTCGTTCGGGGGTTTCTGCCATGGGGACTTTTGGGGTTGCTCCATTGAATGCCTCTTTTGTTGTTCCGTTTTTGGAAGGATCCAAGTGGCTACCGTGTAATGAGATGAGCTTGAGGGCTGAGGTGTATAAAGGTGGAACTAAAATGGATGATTGGAAGACTAGTAGTGATTGTTGTGAGGATTTCTTTAAAGGGTCTAATGGAATGGAGTTTGAGAGGAATAATTGGCTCTCAAAACTATTGAGATGCTGTTCGGAGGATGCAAAGGCCGCTCTCACGGCTGTGAGTGTTAGTTTACTTTTTATATCGTCACTGGCTGAGACTAGTTTGATACCTTCGGCTTCTATGGCTCCAACTCTGGATGTGGGTGACCGCATCTTAGCAGAGAAGGTATAATCAACATACAGTTCGATTGCTATTTTACTTTCAAATTTACCCTTTTTATGACTTAATTTATCATTTGATTGTATGGCTTTGTGTAAATTGAACATACCCTTCATAACATGATTTTGTCTACTGAATAGAACTCTCTAATCTTAGCAAATAGATCTTAAAATCTTGTTTTTCAAGATGTGTTCACGTGCTTCACTACTTGAATGAATGAAAATGATATAATTCATTTGCTTAATGGACTATAAACTATGTTTTGTCATGCTTGGATATTTAGGGGAAGATAGGCTATCTCTGATAAGTCGTCAATATGCCAAATTAAAGCATAAATTAGGCTTCTGATCTTAACTGCTGCTGACTGATCTATGTATTTTATGTAAAGAAGTGTTGAAATGGTTATTTCCATTTTAATTATTGTACGTAAGTTTCCTTGCCAATGGCATTTACACAGTATGATGTCCTGTCTCTAAATTTTGTATGCTAATGTATTCTTTTCTTTCTATTAATGTTTAATCTAGTATGGAGAATGCTACATGTGTTTCTATTCATTGAGTAAATTGTCCCTCGAATTGCTCATTGATTGAAGAAGATATTTGTTTTATTGTGGTCCAATGTATTACAATTAAATAAGTTTAATGGTTATTGGTTTAAAGATGTGATTTTTTTTTGGGAGGGGGTTAAAAATATTTACCTGATTTTGTTTGATCTTTCATTTGGTGTTTTAGGTTTCATATGTTTTCAGAAAGCCAGAAGTGTCAGACATTGTGATATTCAAGGCACCTCCAATTCTTCAGGTTCAATCTAATATTAAAGACTCCAACATTATAGAACAGTTTCATTAATCTGGTTGTGGCATTTATGGGGGCTAACAATGTTGTTTTTATGTTTGTATTACCTTTGTCTGTGTAGAAAATTGGTTATAGTTCTGATTACATCTTCATAAAGAGAGTTGTGGCGAAGGCTGGGGACTATGTTGAGGTAAGATCTCGTACTCTTTGGTAGGATCTCCTCCTCTTTGAAGGATAAGTCCTATTCCGCTGGTTCTGACCACTTGTGCATCTGAATATTCTGTGATAGGTTCGGGACGGTAAATTGATTGTGAATGGTATTGTTCAAGACGAGGATTTCGTTTTGGAGCCGCTTGCTTATGACATGAAGTGTCTGGTATTTTCTCCAACCTTTTGTTCTTCCTGCTTATATGATGTTTTATTGTTGCTTAATTGCATCTATTTTACCTTAAAGATGAAAACATGGACATTTCTTGAGAAGTCTTGGCTGATTGTTCTTGTCATATTACAGCTTGTGCCTGAAGGTAATGTTTTTGTCATGGGGGACAATCGAAACAATAGTTACGACTCCCATAACTGGTAAGTAGGAGTTTCCGTAATATTATTAACTGATAAGTATTTGACATGAAAAATCATTATGAAATCGGAAGAAGCCTTTTTTCATGTATTTTTATTTTTATTAGAAAGAAAAAAAGACAGGCTTCGGGTAGTAACGGGATGTTGGTATCATATATGAATTTGGGTATTATACATTCAGACATCCTTTTCTTCTTCTTATGTTTTTCAGGGGTCCACTTCCTATCCAAAACATAATCGGAAGATCTGTTCTTCGATATTGGCCACCCTCCAAAATAACAGACACTATATATGAACCACGTACAATAAAAAAAGCATTTGTTGTTTCTTGACCATTTTAGTCCCTTGCTAGCAGCGGGATGGTTTAGATAATTTGTTTCACTCACAAAATTGTATTACCAATTATCTCCCACTTCTTTTTGGCTCCTTACTGACCAAATTGTGATCCTATTGCTGTAATACAACTGCATGATCAGTTGTTTTGGTAGATTATTACCATGTCAATTTGTGTTCTTATTGATAAGCCCTTCTGTGGCTGGTTTCTGTAATGACTTTCTGAAAATTAAGTGTGAATATGGAAATGAAACGAGTTATTTGATTTGTAAGGATTTGTCTCTAGTCATAGTTGTTTTTAATTTTTGTCTATAATTTCCCATTTTTATTTATTAAAATGTTGATATAAACTGGATGCTAAGTACCCATTTTTATTTATTAAAATTTTGACCAAGTAGTTTTGTCTAAACATACGATTTGTATTGAAATTTAATTATTTGTTCTTAAATCGAATTCTGAAATAAATGTATGTAGTAGATATACAAGATTCATTTTCTCTCTTCTTCCTTCAAACCACCCTAACGATAAACCCCTTCCTACATTCGCTCTCTCCCACTCCATCTATCCTACCATCGACGAAATGATAAGATTACTAATTTGAATTCGAAAAGGGACTACTTTGCATGGATTCAAGAGTAGTATCAAAGTGGGAGAAATTTGGGGAAAAGGGGTGATTTTGAGAGTTTGGTGAGTAGAGTGAGCTCAAATGTGTGCTGGTGGAGTGATGAGCTCCAGCTGCTGTTGATGGTACTGATCTTATTAGCATTATTATGTGGCATTTACTGGTGGTGTTTTTGCATGGATTCAACAGAGTTGGCGCTTGTGTATTTATTTATCCCCTACATTAAAAATCTGTTTTCCTCTCCGGAGAGGCATTTGAGTTGCTGCCAGAAAAGTGTTACAGAAAGCGGGTATGTCCTATTGATTCATTGAGGAGTTACGTTTATTAGGTGACATGATCCGTCTGAATTGAGTTTTGGGATTCTACTTTAAATTATTTTTTTCTTATTATTAATAATAAAAAAAATTAAAAAAACTTGTATATACCGGTCCGGTTCGGTAAAACCGAACCACAAAAACGCCGAACCGAAACCGGTATTGAAAACCGGTATATACCGGTTTTTTTGTACCGAACTGGACTTGTTCTTTTTGTACCGAACCGGCCGGATCGGTCCGGTTTGAAAAACCGGAAAAATCGAAAAAACTGGTAGGTTTGAACAACCCTAGATACCTAGAGCATGTAAATTTCCTTCTTTTTTTGATTTTTTTTTTCCTCTTTTAGTTTTTGTGTTCTGATATGAATTATTAAGTATAACTGTTAAAATTACATCTTGTGCTTTGCTTGCGTGATAGACTTCAAATGTTACTTAGCTTAATTAATCTATTAATACTCTGCTAAATTTTCCTCTATACAAGAGAGTTTTGCTCATCTAAAGCCAGGATTCCATTTCAGATTCTAAAAAACACTTAGATTTTTTATTTACCCATTAATTCATTACTCAATCTTCCTCCTTCACTGATTGGTGTCAATAATATCATTTCAATAATATGGGTGACACTTATTGATTTAATAATGAGAAATACTATTCAGTTGTTACTGTGACAATTATTAAGTCAATAATATAAAATACTATTCAATTATCATTGTAGCAATTATTGCATCAATAATATGAAAGACTATGTAATTTTTATTGTAACAATTATTTAGTCAAACACTGAGTGACTTCTTACGTAAACATCAATAATCAGAGATATTGTGCACTACCGCGTGCTACTGTGCAATACCGCGTATCACTGTGGAACTATGCGTAATACTGTACTTTTATCACCGGGTATTTCAACAGTTTAACAGTAATAGTTTTGCCGTTATTTTTATAAAAATGTTATTTTTGTTGCTTTCTATATCCGACAGTTATTCCGTTATATGGTCCACCAATGATTGCGTCATCGTACGAATATTCTCCGACAAAAAGAATATTCTCCGACCAAACGAATATTCCCCGACACAACGAATATTTTATGACAACTTTTTACATATCACCCTTAACTTTAACTTTTTATAAATTTAACCATTTACTGAATAGAATAATAATTATAAGAAAAATTGAATACTTTTATTTCATAAAATTCGAGATCTTACATTCTCCCCTCCTTATAAAATTTCGTCACCAAAATTTACGTACCTAGTAGTTCGAAGAGGTGGGAATACCTTACTTTCATTTCAGATTGTATATTCCTGATCAGTTTCTCTGTATCATGATTTATCCATTATTCATCTCTTGGATTTCAGATATCATTCCAAAATACAGCTTCAAAACAAAGGTTAATTGACATATCACAATTTGTCAACTTATTAAGTAAGAAAATTCAGGTTAGGTAGGACACATACTGTAGCACCCTCAAATCCGGGTACTAATCACCACGAATCTGGTACACTAATTCTATAACTATTGCGGAAGATATAAACATAAATTGTTTATACATTAAACTTTTACACATAATCCTCAAGGTCGATAACATTAACTTATTACCTGAATTCAATATCCTACTCGACATACAATGTCATTAACATACAATAGTATTACAACTTTTATCTATACGATAAACCAATGTTGGAACTGTCTTTGACTTTGACCGTATCCAAAGTATTCGTCCTAATCTACAATGTTTATCATGATATAGCAAGGGTGAGCAACAAGTTTACCCAGCAAGTTTAAGTTCAAAGAAAAGATATATCATGATTGAAAAGAATGAACAATAAGTTGACTGACTTTCAACAATATAACAATTATGAAATAACATGAATCAAATTAACTAACTGAACGACCAAGACAATAAAATGAATGGCCGATAATGAACATGAATAAATCAACTGGACCAAATGGTAATTAAGGTGATCAGCCTTTCATACCTGATGAACATATGCAACATAC
This sequence comes from Panax notoginseng, assembly GCA_016801055.1. NCBI lineage: Eukaryota > Viridiplantae > Streptophyta > Magnoliopsida > Apiales > Araliaceae > Panax > Panax notoginseng. The sequence continues at coordinate 125,412,985 of CM029021.1, forward strand.
ACAACGTGCGAATTAACAAATTATAGATGTGATGTAATCAACAATGATTAACTACTATTTAAAAGAATAGTTCAAGGAAACTTGCCTTTATCATCGACTACTGCTATGCAATCTATTTAGATTCATCTGAAGACCTAATATTAATAATATCGATATCCAAATTAGAATAATATCATCACAGTTAATACTATTAATTACAGTCATAAAATAACCTAAACACATTATCATATATTCCTAACAGTCAATAAAACACATAAGATCTAATATCAAGTCAAACTATTTTAGTTTGAGTTGAGTTCGTTACTATTTGGACATCTCAATTGCCTAATCGGATAATTATCGAGCCTATTATCAATAAGATTCTACTTAAACGCTTTAATATTATCTTAGATAATTTATTATTCAGTCAAAATATTTTTCACAAGCTCATAATAATTTTCAAATAATTATTATCATTTATAATAATTTTTCAATCATTAAAATCAAATTTATATGATTTAAATACCACTTAATTCCATTATCATTAATATTTATTTAATTTCAAATATTAATGAAATACATGTCGTAATATTATAAATTATTTATAATATCTCAACGTATTTTTAATACCTTAATATCACATTTAAATGATTTTAAAACATTTAAACCATTATTAAATAACTGCCATTAATATTAAAATATTAATGTATTTTATGATAAAATATTAAAAGTTATATTTTATAACTTAAAATATTTTTAAAACTTTTAAATCATTTTTATATGATTTTTAAAACATTAAAACTATTTTTCTATAATTTATTTAATATATTTATTAAATAAATTAATTACCATTAATATTAATTATTAATGAATTTTTATCCCAAAATATTAAAAGTCATTAAAAATAACTTAAAATATTTTCTAACACTTTAATATAATTTCAAATGATTTTTAAAATATTAAAATTATTTTTAAGTAATTTATTTAATATAATAGTTAAATAAATTAAATATCATTAATATTTAAATAAATTAAAATATTAATAAAATATATTTCAAATTATTAAAAATCCATTTTTATGACTTAAAATAATTTTTAGAAATTAATTATGTATTTTTCATAATTAATAATCAATTTATTCTAATTATTTAATAAAAATAATTAATATATAAATAAACTGTCGCTAAAGGGTACTATAGCAACAAAACTGTCGCTATAGGTGTTCTTGAGCATTCAAGAACATGCTAAGTCAGTTATCCGGGTGCCATGTTTGACCACATGCAATTCTTTGATCTTAATGATTCTGGGTAATCTAGTGTAATAGTGTTGTAATATTGATGTAATACTACAACTACAACCAAAACCAAGTTTCATGGCCATCTTACATCAAAACAGTGAGATATAATCCTTAACATTCTTGTCAGAGGCTGTTCTTCATTTCTAGGTTACCCAGAAATGAAGAACAGTCCATGGTACCACTTTTGGAGCTTTGTAACTTGGATTCTAGGTTTACTCAAAGTATTTTAATGGTTCAATCATGTAGTCATTATGTCAAGGAACAAAAGTATTATACTTTTGTAGCTTAACAACATCACATGTGAGAGATCTAGACTAGTCAAACCATGTCAGAAAGTTGTTCTTCACGAATTTTGGGTTTTCTAGAAATTCATCCGAACAGTTGGTCAACCCTTGTTTGACCATCAATAATTTTGATTCTGTGCAAGATCTAGGTGTTCTAATAGCATGATTGTGTAGTCCATATGTCAGACTACAAATCCCATACATTAACACGGCTTAACTACATAACAGTAGCAAGATCAGAGGCCTTAAAAATGTTTGTCAGACTTTCTGGAAAAATCTGGGTTGCCCAGATTCCAGTTTTCATGGTTGGTCAATCATGTTTGACCACTTATAACTAGAGATCTAGACATCGTATGGACTTGATTCCACTTCTAGTCTATTCTTCTCATGGCAGAGAACACATCTATAACATCTAACACATATAACATCTAACACACAAAGATCTATGGGTCCTGACATTAGGCTGTCAGACCACAATTTTAGGGTTCTTGGTCAGTCTTTAAAAACCCATTTTCTTGCATCTAGATGTTATGGATCTATGATGTAACATCATAGATCACTAAATAACATCCTCTAACACAAATCTAAACAACAAATAACATCATTAACATAAAATTTTAAGGATCTAGCAAAGCTTAGGGTTTATACCTTTAAAGCTTTAATTCATGATTTTTGATCTTTGATCATGTTCTTGGGGTGCTAAGGACCATACTAGGGACAGATCGACTAAAGGATTTCGTAGCTCTAGAGAGAGAATGGTTTGGTTGAGTGTTTGTGAACAAATGAGGCTTATTTGTGCATTTCCTCTCTTTTTAATCTCTCTATATTGGATGCAATGTATCTATGTTATGCAAGGTGTCCAAGGATGGCCGATTTTCTGAGATTTTTGGCACATGTGATATCTAGAGTTGGTAAACCACCAAGATATAGCAAGATTTACACACTTTCTCATTAAAAATGTTAAAAAGGGCACTTTGGTCATTTAGCCCACAATTTTAATGGCATTCTTGTCATTTGACCTAACCCTTAGGTTTTACAAATTAATTTCTAGGATTTTCTAATTAGGGTTTTAAATTGAAAATTAAGCTTTCTAAATTAGAAATTAAGATTTCCTAATTATAGTAGGGTTTCCTAATTACATTAAGGCTTGCCAATTAGGATTAAGATTTTCTAATTAACATTAAACTTTCTAAATTAACAATTAGGTTTTCAAATTCCCAGTTAGAGTTTCGAATTCCTGAAACTGAAATTAGGGTTCTCAGAGCCGGTATTAGGGTTTACTAATTGAACTTCGAAGTTCTTAACATAACATTAGGGTTTGTCACTGATATAATTTATCTGATCAACCCTTAACCCTTAACCACATACTCTACACATATAATCACATTTATCAGTATACACCAAACATATACCTCACTATCAGACCATCACTTACAGTCTATCAAATCATTCAAGTCCTTCACAAAATTTTTTAAATTCATACCTATTTTCTAATCTAGGTCTTATTATTGAACCTGAATTTAATTAATTAAGATTTTAATAAACTATCTAAATTCTCGGGTTGTCACACACACTAGCGAAGGATATTACTTGTCTTTCTCCTCCTAGTTCTAGTCTCAGATCTCTGCCATAGACCATATCCGTAAGCTTTGATACCAACTGTGGCGCCCCCAAAATAGGTCCACACAACTCATTCTGGGTCACCAAACTACATACCACAAAATCCAAATCCAAATCTTTCTATTCCAACTATTAAACTGTCATGCAAAATACGACAATACATAAGCTGTGAGTTTCAATACAAATAACAGTACTCACACTCCAAACCAATGATACTTTACATAAAGGTAAAGTCGATAACTGTATTATGAATTAAAATCTTTGAAAAATACTCAAGGAAGCCTTCATACATAGGAGGCCATTCATCTAAATTATAATAGATATCATAGGACTTGAGAATTAACCTTGATTGACCCAATAGACAATGAAGAAGAACGAGAAGATTAATATCATGTTCATTCCAATGGTGTGTATCTTCTTGCCATATAATTATCTCCATTGTCTCAAACTGAGGATTATATTCCAACCATACTCCAAGATTATATAGGCAGTGCTCATAGATATAATCAACAAGTGGATGTGCACAACTATATCTTATAATAACACAAATTTGTATGCGATTATACATCATGTATGATAGTGGCAACACACCCTTTAAGCTTTCAGTACAATTATGTCATCCTAAATCTAGTGGGGTGCATTTTTTACGCTTCCAAAGTCGGGTTCTCATCACCTTATTATTATTCACCAAAATTAAATATTAAATGACGTATAAAATATGACACACACATTTTAAGTCCTCAATACAATTATATATTGTCATGTTTTATAATGTATTGAGAAACATCAACAGTCACAGACCGTCACTCTATTCCCCTGTTATCCCCGCTCGACCTAGCTACACTCTTATTACCTGAAAGAAATTATGAAGTAAAAGGGTGAGCACAAATAGCTCAGTAAAAATATTATGACTAAAGATAATTAAATTATCAATAGCATTCATCAGTAAAAAATCAGATATTTAGAACATATGGTAGATGACAAAAGTTTTCAACCATAATTACAGCGGAATCAACAATCCATTAGAATAATCAAGTAGAACATAATATCTACTATCTCCTCCAAATTAAAAGTCCATCATTAATATTTCATTACTGTAATACCCATCAACTGTTCTTTGTTGTACCCAAAATAAAGAGAAATTTCATCACCTGTCTTTACCTGAACCACCAAAGATTATAGTTAAATTGTAAGACCCCAAATTTTATGAATAAAGATTAATTTTTCTCTAAATGTTATTTTGAATAATAAGGTGTGGATTTGATATAATGTTATAGTTGTGGATAATATTTATAAATTTTACAAAGTAAACAAGTTGTCATAAAAAATTTGTTTGGTCGGAGAATATTTATTTTATCAGAGAATATTCGTACGACGATACAATCATTGGTGGACCCCACAATGAAATTACTGTCGGAGTTAGAAAATGACAGAAATAACTTTTTATAAAAATAACGGCAAAACTTTTACCGTTAACTGTTGAAATACACGGTGATAAAAGTATAGTAATACGCGTGGTTGCATAGTAGCACACAGTATTGTATAGTATCTTTGATCATTGATGCTTACGTGAGAAGTCACTGAGTTTTATTCAATTATTGCCACAGTAATTGCTGCATAATATCTTATATTATTTATTCAATTATTGTCACAATATTATCTGCATAGTATTTTATATTATTAAATCAATAATTAAGGCGATAAAGTTATTCATATTATTATTTGTATTATTGACAATGTCTAAAAAGTTCTGTCGAGTAAAGGAATTGCGCGCCAATAAGAAAAAGTCCTTATCGAAAAGTCTCCTCTTTCCTGGGAATGATCTAGTTGTTAATATTGTGAGTTATAATATTAATGATGAAAAAATATTATTAAAAATGTGTTTAGTGAAGCCAAGTGAATTGAGATAAATAGAGGGTTTTTTTATGAAGTAATTGTTGTAAATTTAGCTTATTACATGGACCCCCACTTACTCATTTTTTAAAATCATCGGTAGAAAGTTATCTCAATTTTATTTTATTACTTATATATATATATATATATATATATATATATATTCATATTCATAATTCGTCCGTGAAAATCGTCCGTGAATCCTTTACTGTGCACCCGTGATTTTTTAATTTAAATAGTACCTTGTCATTCTCTTATAAATAGGATGCTTAGTTTAGAAATAAAAATCACACCAGAATCAGAGAATTCTTCTTCTATAATATTGAGCGTATTTCTTTTGAGTTTAAGGAAGCTTTGAATGTTGAAAATAGTATAAGTTTTCTTCAAGAATATTCCCGCCATATCAGTAAGAAATACTCTCCTTTTAAGGTAAGAGATATTATTTTTGTTTAATATTCGTAAGAAATAATATTTTCTTCCATACTCTGTAGTATGTAAGTAATATTATTTCATTTCATATTCCTAATTCTACACTTATGTTGATAAATATTGCTTCTATACTCCTTGAAATTAGTAGAATATTCTTGAAATTTGCGTTTCATCTAGTATTATTTCATAAGAATATTTTTCTGAATATTCTTGTTAAATTTTAATCTTTTCATGCCGGGGTACTATTCATAAAGTACTATTCACGAGATACTATTCACCCGGGGCTCTATTCACGATAAAAATTAATTTCTTTTCTGTCCAAATTATTTTTGATACATGAATATTATTCTTGAATTTTACTCCACAAAATAATTATCATGTTGATAATTTGGACATTTTTAAACTCGGGATAAATTAAAAATCTTTAATATTTATCCTTGATTTCGTTTGATTGATGCTTATATCATTGTCATCATCCTTATACTTATATTATGATGAAAAGTCATCTTTGGCCCATAGTGCATAGATGGATTGTTGATTGGTATGATTATGACCAGGAATTATGTATCGATATAATCATGACCTGTAATGTTACAAATGATGGGGTAAAGGTCCTCATTGGCCTGTAGTGCATTGATGGACAGTTGTTGGCATGATCATGACCATTGGTGATAATAACGAATATCCTTAGCCTGTACTGCATGGATGATTCGTGGATGTGATACTAACGAATATCCTTGGCTCGTAGTGCATGGATAATTCGATGATGTGAATTATTTATTGAGCTGTGTTACATCGATAAAACATTGATGATGAACTTTTAAATCATAGAAGATAGTAGATTTGATGCTCTACTTGACTCTTCTAATGGATTATTTGTTCCGCTGCAGTTAAACTTGTTGTCTATTGTATTCTATCAGTTTTATACTGTTGAAGGCTAAGGATAAATTATTCTACATTATCTTAGTCATAATATTCTTTACTGGGCTAGTTGACATCACCCTTTGCTTTAATTATTCTCTTCAGGAAATGAGAATATAGCTGGGACTAGTCGGGGAACAGAGTGATGGTCCGAGATGGTGGCTATAGTAGTCCTCACTATTCTATGAAATAGTGTGATAATAAATGTAATGAGGACTCCATTTGAGTTTGGATATTGTCTATGAGATAATATTCGTGTTAAAACTCTTAGCTACGTTTTTATCGTATTGTATAATTAAAGTTGTATTTAAATTCTGTACCATACATTTGGCGACTCAGAATGGGTTATGTATACCTATTTTGGGGGCGTCACAATTGGTATCAAAACTTAGGGATATGATCCCTGGCTGAGATTTGAGGCTAGAACTAGGAGGGGAGAGACAGGTAAATCCTTCGCTAGTATGACCTACCTAAGCTTATTTGTTATTTAATTGGTCGGTCAGAATATATGGATAATTTGTGGCATGTAAATTAACACTTGTTTTGTGACAGTGTTTGAAAATGACATCTAAAAATATTGAGATAAGCTATTGAGCACATGAGACCGTTGAGTCACCGATGATCAATAACCAGGATAATGTGCATCAGGAAGGAAATAATTGTAAGACCCCAACTTATTATAAATAAAATTTAATTTCCTCTATTTATTATTTTGAAATAGTAAGGGTTGATTTGATTAATGTGGTTAGTTATGGGTGAAATGTGCAAATATTTCAAGTAAACAAGTGGTTATAAAATATTCATTGTTGTCGGGGAATATTCAATTGGTCGTGGAATATTCTTACTGTCGGGGAATATTCGTACGACGGCGCAGCCTTGTGTGGGCCCCATAACAGAAAGCGATTGGATGAAGAAAACGACAAGTATAAGTTGTTTATAAATAACGGCGTAGTTGTTACCGTTAATACTATTAAAATACTCGGTGGTTAAAAACACAGTAGCACACGGTATTGCACCAATTATTGATTCTTACGTAAGAAGGCACTACTCAATAATTGTTACAGTAATTATTGTTCAGTATTTTATTTTATTGATTCAATAATTGTTGCGTTGATATTTTATATTACTGTTGTTTCAATAATTGTCACTACACAGTATTTTCTATTATCGGAGCAATAATTCATATTATCTGAATAATATTATTGGATAACATTATTGGCAATGTCTAGAAAGTTCTGTCTAATGAGAGTTTTGATCATCTAATTGCGTGCCAGTAAGGAGAGATCCTTATTGAAAAGTCCCATCTTTCATGGGAACTGCCTGGTTGTCAGTATTGTGATTCTGTAATATTAGTTGTGAATAATTAATTATTGATTTATATGATGAGAAAAATATTAATTTTATGTGGATATAGATGGAGAAAATTTTTAATGTGACAATTGTTGAAAATTAATATTTTATCTTTTTCTAATAAAATAATTCATTTAAATATATTATTATATTTTAATAATATAATAATGGTGATATTTTTACAATGAATGTGGGATATATGAGTATATAAGAGGAGAAAGAGTATTTTTGTTGCATTAAATGATTAGCACATATTTTGTGTGTCGGTGGACCCCATTTCTTGATTGAAATTTGATTATAGCTTGTAAAATCGTCCGTTTATGGATTTCGGTCAATTTCTGTTTGGAATTTGGAAAAATTTTCTTCTGCAAAGTTATAGATAATAAAATTTCCTATGGAAAAGATATGTGGTTCGAATTTTTCTGACAAAAAAACTATTTATTATGAATTATTGAAGTTCTGAAATAATTAATTTTTGGAAGTTTAATTATTTTTTCCAAGAAAAACGTGTTTGGTGAGTTAAGTGGGTCTAGCATGTGTTATTAATTGCTGAATTCAGATCTTTAAAAGTGGGCGTATGGAATTTTAACAAATAATAATAATATTATATTAAATTTTCTATTTTGGTGTTCTAAGTATTTTTTTATAAATAGGGTGCTTAGGTTAGAATTAAAAATCACACCAGAAACTAAAGTTTTCTCTCTCTTTCTCTCTCTATATTATCGAGCATATTCTTGTGAGTATTTTGATACTTTGAGTGTTGCTATACGGTGCAAGTTCCTTCAGCACTGTATCCAGTATTCCAGCTAGAAGTACTGTCTTTTTGGAGGTAAGAGATGTTATTTTTTTATAAATGATATTATTTCTTTCAATATCATTATGTCGAAATATTGATCTAAAATTTTTATCAAACTTAGAACTTTTTGTTTCGGGGTTACTATTAATGTATACGGCACTATTCATGAATACGGCACTATTCACCGAAAAATTAAATTTTCGTTTTTGTCCAAAATATCTATGATGGATACTAGCTTTGATTGTATCCATATTTTGATCATTATTAAATTTTACTCCACTATGATTACTTATGAGGTATTTTTGGACATGGATAAACCGAAATATGAATTCTTAATATTTGTTATTTTGTTTCACTGGATTCGTTTCCTTTAAAATATTTTTCGTCATCCTCAGTCCTAAATGATGATATTACTGAATATCTTTGGCCTGTAGTGCAAAGATGAATGATTTCTGATGAATATCTTTGGCCCGTAGTACAAAGATGAACATGTGTTTAGATGAACATGACCAACTGGTGAATATCTTTGGCTTGTAGTGCAAAGATGAATATTTGATTTATGATGTATATTGATTGATGTTATTGGAATAAAATATTGATGATGACTTTTAAATTCATAGATAATAGTAGATTTCATTCTCTACGTAACTCTTCTATGAATTATTATTTTCGCTGTGAATATTGATCTGAAACTTATTGTCTATTTTATTTTATCAGATTTTTCCCTGTTGAAGACTAACGATAATTTGTTATATATTATCTTAGTCATAATATTCTTTACAGGGCTAGTTGAGCTCACCATTTTCTTTTTTGTTCTATTTTTCTTCTTAGGAGGCGAGAATGTAGCGAGTACTAGTCGGGGTATGGAATGAAGGTTCTAGAAAGTCGTTTTAGTAGTCCTCACCATTTTTATAAAATAATGTATCAATAATTATAATGAGGACTTATTTGGGTGTGAATATTGTTTAGATGACAATATTTGTATTTAAACTCACAGTTTATGTGTTGTATTAATAAAGTTGTAGTTGTTTCTGTACCATGTTATTGAGAACTCAAAATGGGTGATGTATACCTATTTTGGGAGCATCACAGTTGGTATCAGAGCTTAGGGATATGATCTCTGGCGGAGATTGGGAAATAGAACTAGGAGGGGAGAGACGAGTAAATCATTCGCTAGTGTGTCCTACCTAAGCTTATTTGTTGGTCGGCCAGAATATAGGGGTATTATGTTATATGTTGATTTCTTTAATTAACCCTTGTTTTATGACAGTATTTGAGAATGTCGACTGAGAATGTTAACAGTGGAGTAAATGAGACCGTGGAGACGCCTGTACTCACCAATGAGGAGAACGTGCAACAGGCTGGCAATGTTCTTCCTGTGAACAACACCACTGAGCAGATGATGAACGATGGGATGTTTAGAAGCTTTTTATAGTTCATACAAAATCAGACGAGGGAAACTCGTGTTCAAAATACAGGAGGAAATGATAGCAATTCACGGTTTGTCACAGCCAAGCAGTTCAAGGAGTTGGGATCACCAGAATTCTGGGAAAGCCGAATCCAATTAAGGCGGAGACGTGGGTCAAACAAATTACCAAGATATTCGATGTCTTGGGATGTACAGAGGAATAGAAGTTTCCATTCGCCACCTTTATGTTCCGTAATGAGGCAGATTACTGGTGGGAATCTGTGAAGCGTACGCATCCAGCCGCACTCAGCATGTCTTGGGAGACATTTCAAAAATTATCCAATGACAATTACTTTCCTGAAAGCATTCGTCATATGAAGGAAGTGGAGTTTATTAGACTGGAACAAAACAACATGACGGTGTCCCAGTACGAGGAGAAGTTTGCAGAGTTATCCAGGTTTGTACCTCATTTGGTGGAGAATGAGGAACGTATGACGCGGATATTTCTGAGAGGTTTGAAACCCGGCATACGTCAATATCTCATTTTACATAAATTTTCTCTCTATTCAGATGTTGTCAACAGGGCTCAATTATTAGAGCGAGATAACGAGTACGTTCAACCGAGGGACCACAACCAGGATCATACCGGTGACAGCAGTCATCAGAACAACGATAACCAGCGGAGAAAGAAAAATACGGACAAGAGCGGAAACCACTCTGGTGGTAATCATGGCCATAAGAATAGAAGAAGCGAGTTGGGAGGAGATTTTAAAAAGAAGAGATTCAACAATGACAATACGAAGACGTCATCACCAGCAGTAATTGGTTCCAAGGGAGGAGAACGGCCACCGGTCATATGCTATAAGTGCGGAAAAGAAGGCCATATCAGCCCAAACTGCCCACAACAGTTTATAGTATGTTATAACTATGGAAAGGAAGGATATATCGCTCGAGATTGCACTGCAGCGAAACTAAGTCCAGCGGGGATGGTGACCTGTCCCAGAAAAGTCAAAGTCAACGGTTCCTGGAAGAGCGTTTGTCGTGACTGGTCAACATGCGAGGAACCCAAACGAGGTGATCACGGGTAAACTAATCATAAATTCATGCAAAGTTTATACCTTACTAGATACCGGTGCTACCCATTCATTTATTTCTTCTGCTTTTGCTCAACGTTTAAACTTGACTCCGAAGAAATTAGACTTTGATTTATCTGTGGAGACTCCGTTAGGAGAAACTTTCATCACATCCACTGTTTATAAATCTTGTTTGATCCAAGTTGGCACCATCACCTTACCTGTTGACCTTATCTCTTTAAAGATACTTGCATTTGATGTGATTTTAGGGATTGATTGGTTAACTACTCATCATGCCAAAATTGATTATTTTCATAAGGTTGTTAGTTTTCATATTCCTAACCAACCTGTTGTGCGAATTCAAGCAACTAAGCCATTAAAATCAATCACTGTTATATCAAGTCATAAAGTTATTCATTTATTAAAAAACAGATGTCAAGCTTTCTTTGCCCATGTTATGGATTTGAATAAAGACACGTCATATTTGAATAATATTCCTGTTGTTATTGACTTTCCTGACGTATTTCCTGAAGAACTTCCCGGTCTACCCCCAGAATGTAAAGTTAAATTCTTTATTGATCTTGAACCTGGTACAAAGCCCATTTCTAAAACCCCATATCGAATGGCTCCTATTAAACTTCAGGAGTTAAACGTTCAACTACAGGAGTTGTTGGACATCGATTTCATTCGTCCTAGTACATCTCCTTGGGGTGCTCCTGCTTTATTCGTAAAGAAGAAAGACGGGAGTATGCGACTTTGTATCGACTACAGGGAATTAAACCATGTTACTATCAAGAATAGGTATCTGCTACCTCGTATTGATGACCTGTTTGACCAGTTACGAGGAGCACAATTCTTTTCAAAAACTGATCTTCGTTCTGGATATCATCAGCTGAAGATTAGAACTGAGGATATTCCAAAGACTGCCTTTAGAACTCGGTACGGGCATTATGAATTCTTAGTCATGTCTTTTGGATTGACTAATGCTCCTGCGGCTTTCATGGATATGATGAACCGAGTATTCAAGGAATATTTGGATCAATTTGTTGTTGTTTTTATTGATGACATCCTCATATATTCCAAAAGTTGTGAAGATCATGAGCACCATTTGAAGCTGGTACTCCAAAGGCTTCGTGAAAACAAGTTATATGCCAAGTTGAAGAAATGCGAGTTCTGGCTTGAGGAAGTAGCATTCCTTGGGCACGTGGTGTCAAAATATGGAGTATCTGTTGACCCTGCGAAGATTGAAGCAATACAAAGTTGGGAGTAACCTAAGTCGGTGACCGAAGTACGTAGCTTTCTGTGGGCTTAGCTAGTTATTATCAGAGATTCGTGGAAGGATTTTCTCGAATCGCTACTCCATTAACTCAACTAACTCGAAAAGATACGAAATTCGTATGGAGCGAGGAATGCGAAAAGAGTTTCCAAGAGCTTAAGAGGAAACTCATTTCGGCACCTGTTCTGACAATACCATCAGGTATGGATGGATTTGTTATCTACAGCGATGCTTCAGGCAAAGGGTTAGGATGTGTTCTCATGTAACGTGGGAAAATCATAGCCTATGCCTCGCGACAACTTAAAGAGTATGAGAGGAATTATCCTACTCATGATCTAGAGTTGGCAGCAGTTGTTTTCGTGCTAAAGATCTGGAGGAACTATCTATATAGGGAGAAAGTGGAGATATATTCAGATCATAAAAGCCTCAAATATTTCTTCACCCAAAAGGAACTCAACATGCGGCAACGACGTTGGCTCGAGCTGTTGAAAGACTACGACCATACCATTCAATACCATCTTGGAAAAGCGAACGTGGTAGCTAACGCATTGAGTAGAAGATCATACGCGGGAACGAGTGCGATGTTGTCAACACAAAGGCCCATTTGGTGTGATTTACAAAAGATGAAGATAGAATTCAAGATTTCGGTGACCCATGCGATGATGTCAAGTATACGCATAGAACTGACTTTAATTAAAAAAGTTAAAGTTACTCAAGCCACAGACCCAGAGCTGATGCGTATGAAGAAGAAAGTGCAAGAAGGTGCTATTCCAGAAGCAAGAATCGATGAAGACGGAATACTTCGAGTCCACTCCAGACTTTGTGTTCTTAACGATTCTGATTTGAAGTACAAGATCATGATGGAGGCACACAATGCACCATTTGCAATCCATCCTGGAAGTACCAAAATGTATAGTGATTTTTGACATACATTTTGGTGGAATAATATGAAGAGAGAGATTGCAAAGTTTATCTCGAGGTGTTTAACTTGTCAACGTGTAAAGGCGGAGCATCAAGTGCCTTAGGGTCCCTTGCAACCACTTGAGATTCTAAAATGGAAGTGGGAACACATTTCCATGGATTTTGTTACGGGTCTTCCCACGGTTTCTCAAGGCATAAATGCTATTTGGGTTATTGTTGATAGATTAACCAAGTCTACTCATTTCTTGCCGATACGGGAGACTTATTACCTCGAACGTCTTGGTCGTATGTACGTAGATGAGATTGTGAGATTGCATGGCATTCCAGTATCCATAGTTTCGTATCGTGACCCAAGATTCTCTTTAAAATTTTGGGTTAGCTTGCAAAAAGCTATGGGCACGGATTTACGATTCAGTTCAACATACCATCCTCAAACGGACGGACAATCAGAGAGGACTATTCAAACCCTTGAAGATCTATTAAGACTCTGTATCCTAGACTTCAAAGACAGTTGGGATAAGTATTTACCATTGGTGGAATTCTCCTACAACAACAGTTATTAGGCAAGTATAGGTGTGGCTCCATTCGAAGCATTGTATGGACGAAAGTGTCGCTTTCCAATATATTGGAATGAGGTGGGTGAAGCAACATTGATGGGACCCGAGTTGGTACGTATGGCTACATAAAAGATCCAAATGATTCGAAAACGTATACAAACGGCACAGGATCGACAAAAGAGTTATGCGGATCTTCATCGAAAGGACGTGGAATTTAGTATTGGGGATCATGTATTATTGTGTGTTGCTCCATGGAAGGGAGTTACAAGATTTAGGAAGAGAGGAAAACTCAATCCACGATTTATTGGTCCATTTCAGATTCTTGACCGAGTAGGAAATATGGCCTATAGACTCGCGTTACCTCCAAGTATGTCTCGTGTTCATAATGTTTTTCATATATATGTGCTTCGTAAATATGTGAAAGACCCGAACCACGTTATTGAGTTAAAACCGGACGAGATAGCCGAAGACTTAACTTACGAGGAGGTACCTGTCAAGATCTTGGATAGAAAAGAGCATGTCCTATGCACAAGGGTTATACCACAAGTCAAAGTTTTGTGGAGGAACCATACTATAGAGGAAATGACCTGGGAGTTGGAAACGGAAATGAAAGCGAGGTATCCTCACCCTTTCGAAACACCAGGTACGTATGTCAATTTCGAGGATGAAATTTCATAAGGAGGGGAGGTTGTAAGACTCCAACTTATTATAAATGAAATTTAATTTCCTCTATTTATTATTTTGAAATAGTAAGGGTTGATTTGATTAATGTGGTTAGTTATGAGTGGAATGCAAAAATATTTCAAGTAAGCAAATGGTTAAAAAATATTCATTGTTGATGGGGAATATTCAGTTGGTCGCAGAATATTCTTACTGTCGGGGAATATTCGTACGAAGGCGCAGCCTTATGTAGGCCCCATAACGAAAAGCGATTGGATGAAGAAAACGACAAGTATAAGTTCTTTATAAATAACGGCGTAGTTGTTACCGTTAATACTGTTAAAATACTTGATGATTAAAAATACAGTAGCACACGGTATTGCACCAGTTATTGATTCTTACGTAAGAAGGCACTACTCAATAATTGTTACAGTAATTACTGTTCAATATTTTATTTTATTGATTCAATAATTATTGCGTTCATATTTTATATTACTGTTGTTTCAATAATTGTCACTACACAGTTTTTTCCATTATCGGAGCAATAATTCATATTATCTGAATAATATTATTGGATAATATTATTGACAATGTCTAAAAAGTTCTGTCTAAGGAGAGGTTTGGTCATCTAATTGCGCACCAATAAGAAGAGATCCTTATTGGAAAGCCCCCTCTTTCCTGGGAACTGCATGGTTGTCAGTATTGTGATTCTGTAATATTAGTTATGAATAATTAATTATTGATTTATATGATGAGGAAAATATTAATTTTATGTGGATATAGATGGAGAAAATTTTTAATATGACAATTGTTGAAAATTAATATTTTATCTTTTTCTGATAAAATAATTTATTTAAATATATTATTATATTTTAATAATATAATAATGGTGATATTTTTATAATGAATGTGGGATATATGAGTATATGAGGAGAAAGAGTATTTTTGTTGTATTAAATGATTAGCACATGTTTTGTGTGTCAGTGGACCCCATTTCTTGACTGAAATTTGATTATAGCTTATAAAATCGCCCGTTTGTGGATTTCGATCAATTTCTGTTTAGAATTTGAAAAAACTTTCTTCTGCAAAGTTGTAGATAATGAAATTTCCTATAGAAAAGACATGTGGTTGGAATTTTTCTGACAAAAGACTATTTATTATGAATTATTGAAGTTTTGAAGTTTCGAAATAATTGATTTTTGGAAGTTTAATTATTTTTTCCAAGAAAAACGTGTTTGGTGAGTTAAGTGGGTGTAGCATGTGTTATTAATTGCTAAATTGAGATCTTCAAAAGTGGGCATATGGAATTTTAACAAATAATAATAATATTATATTAAATTTTCTGTTTTGGTGTTCTAAGCATTTTTCTATAAATAGGGTGCTTAGGTTAGAATTGAAAATCACACTAGAAACTAAAGTTTTCTCTCTCTTTCTCTCTCTATATTATCGAGCATATTCTTGTGAGTATTTTGATACTTTGAATGTTGCTATACGGTGCAAGTTCCCTTCAACACTATATCCAGTATTCCAGCTAGAAGTACTGTCTTTTCTGAGGTAAGGGATGTTATTTGTTTATAAATGTTATTATTTCTTTCAATATCATTATGCCAAAATATTGATCTAAAATTTTTATCGAACTAAGAACTTTTTGTGTCGGGGTTACTATTCACGTATACGATACTATTCACGTATACGGCACTATTCACGAATACGACACTATTCATTGAAAAATTAAATTTTTCTTTTTGTCCAAAATATCTATGATGGATATTAGCTTTGATTGTATCCATGTTTTGATCATTCTTGAATTTTACTCCACTATGATTACTTATGAGGTATTTTTGGACATGGATAAATCGAAATACGAATCCTTAATATTTGTTATTTTATTTAACTGGATTCATTTTTTTAAAATATTTTTCATCATCCTCAGTCCTAAATGATGATATTACTGAATATCTTTGGCCTGCAGTGCATAGATGAATGATTTTGATGAATATCTTTGGCCTGTAGCGCAAAGATGAACAGGTGTTTAGATGAACATGACCAACTGGTGAATATCTTTGGCCTGTAGTGCAAAGATGAATATTTGATTTATGATATATATTGATTGATGTTACATGGATAAAATATTGATGATGGAATTTTAAATTCATAGATAATAGTAGATTTCATTCTCTACGTAACTCTTCTATGAATTATTATTTCCGCTGCGAATATTGATATGAAACTTGTTGTCTATTGTATTTTATCAGATTTTTCCCTGTTGAAGACTAACGATAATTTGTTCTATATTATCTTAGTCATAATATTCTTTACTGGGCTAGTTGAGCTCACCATTTTTCTTTTTGTTCCATTTTTTTTCTTAGGAGGCGAGAATGTAGCGAGTACTAGTCGGGGTATGGAATGAAGGTTCTAGAAAGTCGTTTTAGTAGTCCTCACCATTTTTGTAAAATAATGTATCAATAATTGTAATGAGGACTTATTTGGGTGTGAATATTGTCTAGATGACAATATTTATATTTAAACTCACAGTTTATGTGTTGTATTAATAAAGTTGTAATTATTTCTGTACCATGTTATTGACAACTCAAAATGGGTGATGTATACTTATTTTGGGGGCGTCACAATAATACTCATGTAAACAACAACACCGACCAAATGATGAACAATGGGATGTTTAGAAGCTTTCTGTAATTCATGCAACATCAGGCGAGAGAGACTCCTATTCAAAATGCAGGTGGAAACATTGGCAACTAACGGATGGTCACCGCTAAGCAATTCAAGGAGTTGGGACCACCAGAGTTTTTGGAAAAGCCAGAACCACTTAAGGCAGAGACGTAGATTAAACAGATCACCAAGATATTTGATGTCTTGGGATGCTCCAAGGAGCAAAAGGTATTCGTGAGAATCTGTCAAACGTACTCAACCTGCCGCACTAAAGATGTCCTGGGAGAAGTTCCAAGAATTATTCAACGACAAATACTTTCCTGAAAGTATTCGTCACATGAAGGATGTAGAATTCATCAAGTTAGAGCAAAACAATATGTCTGTATCGCAATACAAGAATAAATTTGCGAAGTTATCCCAGTTTGCATCCCATTTGGTAGATAATGAGGAGCGTATGACACGAATGTTTCTGCGAGGTCTGAAACCCGAAATACGTCAATACCTTATTTCTCACAAACTTTACTTGTATTCAGATGTTATGAATATGGCTCAGTTATTGGCGCGTGATAATGAGTCAGCCCAACCAAAAGATAGCAGCCGACAAACCGATAATACCAGTGGTAGCAGTCATTGAAGCAGAGACAAAAAACGTGGAGGAAATCATCATGCCATAAATAGCAACCACTTCGGTGGTAATCCTGGCCAAGATAATAGAAGAAATGAGTCAAGTGGAAATTTTAAGAAGAGAAGGTTCAATAATGATGGAAAGATAGCAGCACCAGCACCCATTTTAAAGGAAAGAGAATGACCACTAGTCGTATACTACAAATGCGGAGAGGAGGGACACATCAGTCCAAACTGTACGCAGCAACCCAAAGCGCGTTACAATTGCAGAAGAGAAGGTCACCTAGTCCGATTTTATCGTATAGTGAAGTCAAGTCCAGCTGGGATGAAGACACCAAAGGCCGTCCCAGACATATCGAAGCTGGTAGTTCAAGGGAGAGCGTTTGTCGTGACCTCTACAAAACTAAGGAACCCGAATAAAGTTATCACGGGTAAGCTAATCATAAACTCTTGCGAAGTCTATACCATATTTGATATCAGTTCTCCCCATTCTTTTATTTCTCCTACTTGTGCTTAACGTTTAAATTTAACTCCGAAGAAATTAAACTTTGACTTATTTATTGAAACTCCGTTGGGAGAAACCTTCATTACATCCACTGTTTATAAATCTTGTTTGATTCAAATTGGCACCCTCACATTACCTCTCGATCTTATCTCTTTGAAAATACTTGCATTTAATGTGATTTTAGGGATTGATTGGTTAACTACTCATCATGCTAAAATTGATTATTTTCGTAAGGTTGTTAGCTTTCATATTCCTAACCAACCTATTATGCGAATTCAAGCAACTAAACCACTAAAGTCAATCACTATCATATCAAGCCATAAAGCCATTCATTTATTAAAATACGGATGTCAAGCTTTCTTAGCCCATGCCACGGATTTAAATAAAAATACGTAAGATTTGAATGATATTTTTATTGTTAATAAATTTCCTGACATATTCCCTGAAGAACTTCTTGGCCTACCCCCAGAGAGTGAAATCAAGTTTTGTATTGACCTTGAACCCGATACAAAACTCATTTCCAAAACCCCATATCGAATGGCTCCTATTGAACTTCAGGAGTTAAAAACCCAACTGTAGGAACTATTAGACATCGGTTTCATTCGTCTTAGTATGTCTCCTTGGGGTGCTCCTTTTCTATTCGTAAAGAAAAAGATGGGAGTATGCGACTTTGTATTGATTATCGGGAGTTGAATCATGTCACCATAAAAAATAGGTACATGTTGCCTCGCATTGATGACCTGTTTGACCAGTTGCAAGGTGCCAAATTCTTTTTAAAGATCGATCTTCGTTCCGGATATCATTAGTTAAAGATTAAAACTGGTGACATTCCAAAGACTACTTTCAAAACTCGGTACAGGCATTACGAATACCTAGTCATGTCTTTTGGATTGATTAATGCTCCTGCTGCCTTCATGGATATGATGAACCGAGTATTCAACGAATATTTAGATCATTTTGTGGTTGTCTTTATTGATGACATCCTCATTTACTCCAAAAGCCGTGAAGATCATGAGCAACACTTGAGGCTGATACTCCAAAAGCTTCGTGAAAACAAGCTATATGTCAAGTTGAAGAAATGCGAGTTCTGGCTTAAGAGAGTAGCATTCCTTAGGCACGTGATATAAAATCACGGAATATCTATTGTGTAAGATCCCAACTTTTATTAATAAAGATTAATTTTTGTCAAAATATATTTTTAAATATTATGGTGTAGATTTGATATAATGTTATAGTTGTGGGTAATATTTATATATTTTATAAAGTAAGCAAGTTGTTATAAAATATTCGATTAGTCGGGGAATATTCGTTTTAACAGGGAATATTCGTACGACGACACAATCATTGGTGGATCCCACAACGGAAGTATTGTCGTAGTTAGAAAACGACAGAAATATCTTTTTATAAACATAACGGTGAAAGTGTTAACGTTAAACTGTTGAAATACCCGGTGGTAAAAGTACAGTAATATGCGTGGTTGCATAGTAGCACACGGTATCGTACAGTATCTTTGATTATTGATGCTTAATACTCAACTATTACTACAATAATTGCTGCATAATATCTCTCATATTATTGATTCAATTATTGTCATAGTATCATATACATAATATTTTATATTATTAAATCAATAATTGAGATGACAAAGTTATTCATATTATTATTTGCATTATTGACGATGTTTAGAAAGTTCTATCGAGGAAAGGGGTTTGGTCACCTAATTGCGCGTCAATAGGGAGAAATCCTTATCGAAAAGCCCCATCTTTCCTGGGAATGATATGACTATTAAATATTGTGAGTTATAATATTAATGATGAATAAGTTCGTATTGATTAAAGATAAAATTGTTGATAAAAATATTTCTATTATGTTGGGATTATTAGTGTTAGTGGAAATCGACATTTATTTCGATAATAATTAATTTCTAGATGTTAAATTGACCAAACGGATAATTAATCGGATAAATGAGCAATTAATTGTTATTGGTTCACATGCAAATTACTGTTGGTTCACATGTATGGAACTATTGATTCACATGCATGTACTATTAGGGGAGGTGGTGCAAGATTGATAATACTTGCAGGACTAAATTAAAAATAGAGGTATAGATGAAGGTACTATACTGTAATAATTCGAGCCCCTAATCGTGCAATTATCGAAACTATGTTTTCCTATAAATAGAAGTTCATTCTTCTTTCATTCTCACCAATTCACTAAGACTTACAAGAGTAATTATAGAGAGAAGCTATAGAGAGAAAGAAGAAGATTATTCTACTACTTTACTATTCAAGTATCCATCTTCTTCTAAGGTAACGGGTATTATTTTTTTCAGTATTCGTATAAAATAATATTTTCTTTCATAGTTTGTAGTATGTAAGTAATATTATTTCATTTCGTATTCCTAATTCTACAATTATTTTGTTAAAATATTACTTCTATACTCCGTGAAATTAGTATAATATCCTTCAAATTTGTGCTTCATCTAGTATCGTTTTACAAGGATATTTTTCTAAACATTCTTGTTAAATTTTAAGCTTTTTATGCCAGAGTACTATTCATAGGTACTATTCATTTATACGATACTATTCTAGGAGTACTATTCATGAAGTACTATTCACGAGTATTATTAACAAAGTACTATTCAATGGGTACTATTCTCGAAGTACTATTTTCGGGATACTATTTACTCGGGTACTATTCACCCAAGATATTATTCATGATAAAAATTAATTTCTTTTCTGTCCAAATCATTTTTGATACAATCTTATTCTTGAATTTTACTCCACAAAGCAGTATCATGTTGATAATTTGGATATTATTGAGTTCTGGATAAATTAAATTATATATCTTTAAAAATTTAAACTTTGTCTTCTTTTAATTAAATTCTTATATCATTGTCATCATCCTCAAGCTTATATTGTGATGAAAGTCATCTTTGGCCGTAGTGCATAGATGAACTGTTGATTGGTATGATTATGACCAGGGATCATTCGGTATAATCATGACCTATAATATTACAAATGATGTGATAAAAGTCCTCATTGGTCCATAGTACATTGATGGACAGTTGCTGGTATGATCATGACCATTGGTGATTACACGAATATCCTTGGCCCGTAGTGCATGGATAATTCGTGGACGTGATACTAATGAATATCCTTGGCCCGTAGTGCATGAATAATTCAGTGATGTGGATTATTTATTGAGCTGAGTCTCAGCGATAAAGTTGATGATAAACTTTATAAATCATAGAAGATAGTAGATATCATGCTCTACTTGACTCTTCTAATGGATTGCTTGTTCCGCCACAGTTAAACTTGATGTTTATTGTATTTTTTGAGTTTAACACTGTTGAAGGCTAACGATAATTTATTCTGCATTATCTTATTCATAATATTTTTTACTGGGCTAGTTGAGCTCACCCTTTTACTTTTATTGTTCTCTTCAGGAAATGAAAACGTAATCGAGACTAGTCGGGGAATGGAGTGATGGTCCAAGATAGTGGCTGTGGTAGTCCTCACTATTTTATAAAATAGTGTGATAATAATTGTAATGAGGACTCCATTTGAGTTTGAATACTGTCTACTAGACAATATTTATGTAAAAACTCTCAGCTCATGTTGTATAATTAAGTTTGTATTTGTATTTGTATTTTGTAACATGTATTTGGCGACTCAGAATGGGTGATGTATACCTATTTTAGGGGCGTCACATTTGGTATCAGAGCTTAGGGATATGATCCCTGGCTGAGATATGAGACTAGAACTAAGAGGGGAGAGTCGGGTAATTCCTTCGCTAGTATGACCTACCTAAGCTTATTTGTTATTTAATTGGTCGATTAGAGTACAGGGATAATATGTGGCATGTCAATTAACTCTTATTTTGTGGTAGTGTTTGAAAATGGCATCTGAAAATGTTGAGATAAGCAATGAAGCACATGAGACCGTTGAGTCACCAACGATCAATACCCAGAATAATGTGCATCAGAAAGTCGATAATCCTCAAGTAAACAACAACACCGACCAGATGATGAACGATGGGATGTTCAGAGGCTTTATGCAATTCATGCAACATCAGGCGAGAGAAACTCATGTTCAAAATGAAGGTGAAAATGCTGGCAACTCTCGGATGGTTACTGCTAAGCAGTTCAAGGAGCTGGGACCACCGGAGTTTTTGGGAAAGTCAGAACCACTTAAGGCAGAAACATGGATAAAGCAGATCACCAAGATATTTGATATCTTGGGATGCTTCGAGGAGAAAAAAGTTCCCTTTGCCACCTTCATGTTGAGAGGAGAAACAGATTATTGGTGGGAATCAGTAAAACGTACTCAGCCTGCCGCACTCAAAATGTCTTGGGAAAAGTTTCAAGAACTGTTCAACGACAAGTACTTTCCCGAAAGTATTCGTCACATGAAAGAGGTAGAGTTCATCAAGCTAGAGTAAAATAAAATGACGGTGTCGCAATATGAGGCTAAGTTTACGGAGTTGTCGCAGATTGTGTCCCACTTGGTTGATAATGAGGAGAGAATGATGTCAATACCTCATTTGTCACGAACTGTGTTTGTATTCAGATGTTATAAATATGGCTCAGTTATTGGAGTGCGATAATGAGTCAACCCAACCAAGAGAGAGCAGCCAGCAAAATGATAATACAAGTGGTAGCAGTCATCAAATCGGTGACAACAAACGTGGAGGGAATCAACATGCCAAAAAAGGTAACCACTTCGGTGGTAATCATGGCCAAGATAATAGAAGTGGAAATTTCAAGAAGAGAAGGTTCAATAATGATGGAAAGACAGCAACACCAGCACCCGTTTCCAAGGAAGGAGAACGACCACCGATCGTATACTTCAAATGCGGAGGGGAGGGACATATCAGTCCAAACTACACGATGCAATCTAAAGCGTATTACAATTATGGAAGAGAAGGTCACTTAGCTCGATTTTTTCATACAGCGAAGTCAAGTCCAGCTGGGATGGAGGCACCATAGGCCGTCCCAGACAAGACAAAACCGATAGTTCAAGGGAGAGCGTTTACCGTGACCTCTTAAAAAGCGAGGAACCCGAACGAGGTTATCACGGGTAAGCTAATCATAAACTCTTGCGAGGTCTATACCTTTTTTGATACCGATTCTATCCATTCTTTTATTTCTTCTACTTGCGCTCAGCGATTAAATTTAACTCCGAAGAAATTAGACTTTAACTTATCTGTTGAAACTCCGTTAGGAGAAACCTTCATTACATCCACTGTTTATAAGTCTTGTTTGATTCAAATTGGCAACCGCACATTACCTGTCGATCTTATCTCTTTGAAAATACTTGCATTCGATATGATTTTAGGAATTGATTGGTTAACTACTCATCATGCTAAAATTAATTATTTTCGTAAGGTTGTTAGCTTTCATATTCCTGACCAGCCTATTATGCGAATTCAAGCAACCAAACCACTAAAGTCAATCACTGTCATATCAAGCCATAAAGCTATTCGTTTATTGAAAAATAGATGTCAAGCTTTCTTAGCCCATGTCACGTATTTAAATAAAAATACGTCAGATTTGAATGATATTTCTATTGTTAATAAATTTCCTGACGTATTCCCTGAAGAACTTCCTGGCCTACCCCAGAGCGTGAAATCGAATTTTGTATTGACCTTGAACCCGGTACAAAATCCATTTTCAAAGCTCCATATCGAATTGCTCCTATTGAAATTCAAGAGTTAAAAATCTAACTGCAGGAATTGTTAGACATCGTGTAAGACCCCAACTTTTATAAATAAAGGTTAATTTATTTTGAAATATATTTTTGAATATTATGGTGTAGATTTGATATAATGTTATAGTTGTGGGTAATATTTATAAATTTTGTGAAGTATGCAAGTTGTTATAAATTATTCGATTGGTTGGGGAATATTCGTTTTAACAGAAAATATTCGTACGACGGCACAATCATTGGTGGACCACAAACAAAATTATTGTCGGAGTTAGAAAACGACAGAAATATCTTTTTATAAAAGTAACGACTAAAGTTTTATAGTTAACTGTTGGAATACCCGGTGGTAAAAGTACAGTAATACGCGTGGTTGCATAGTAGCACACGGTATTGATTATTGATGCCTACGTGATAAGTCACTCAGTTATATTCAATTATTGCTACAGTAATTGATGCATAGTATCTCACGTTATTTGATTCAATTATTATTACAATATTTTATATTATTAAATCAATAATTAAGATAACTAGTTATTCATATTATTATCTGCATAATTAACAATGTCTAGAAAGTTCTGTCGATGAAAGGGGTTTGGTTACCTAATTGTGCGCCTATAGGGAGAAATCCTTATCGAAATCCCCCACTTTCCTGAGAACGATCTGGTTGTTAATATTGCGAGTTATAATAATGATGAATAAATGTTGTTAAAAATATTAACGAAATTTTTATGAAATATTTGTTATAAATTTTGGCGTATTATTTGGACCCCTATTTACCCATTTTTTAAATAATCAGAAGAAAGTTATTCAGTATTATATATATATATATATGGTGGGGCCCACTTGATAATGAAATATCGTGGGTGGGAGATAATCTGATTCACGGGGGGGGGGGGTTGTATGATTAATGTTATGTATATATATACACACATATATTATAATAAATTTTGTTTTTTATAAAAAATAGAATATATTATATTTTGTTATGCATAGTGTCTGTATAGTGTTTGCATAGTAAAGTCAGAAAATTATTTCGCCCGAATTTTTCTACGTGCCACTGTGCGTCCGTGAATTCTTTTCGAATAGTATGCTTTCCATTCTCCTATAAATAGGATGTTTAGTTAGAAGTGAAAATCACACCAGAATTAGAGAATTCTTCTTCTATAATATTGAGCGTATTTCTTTCGAGTTTTAGGAAGTTTTCAGTGTAAAAAATAGTGAAAGTTTTCTTCAAGAATATCCCCACTATACCAGTTCGAATACTCTTCTTTTTAAGGTAAGGAATATTATTTTTGTTCAATACTCGTAAGAAATAATATTTTCTTCCAAACTCTGTAGTATGTAAGTAATATTATTTCGTTTCAGATTTCGAATTCCATACTTCATTTATTAAGTTTTGGCTTCTATACTCCATGAAATTAGTAGAATATTCTTGAAATTTGTGCTCCATCCAGTATTTTTTCATGTAAATATTATTCTGAACATTCTTGATAAGTTTTAACTTTTTCATGCCAGAGTACTATTCACGGGATACTATTCCTGAAGTACTATTCACGGGGTACTATTCACTCAGTTACTATTCACCCAGGGTACTATTTATGACAAAAATTGATTTCTTTTCGGTCCAAATCATTTTTGATACAATATTATTCTTGAATTTTACTCCACAAAGCAATATCATGTTGACAATTTGGACGTTTTTGAATTCTAAATAAATTAAATTATAAATCTTTAGAAATTTATCATTTGCTTTCATTTAATTGAATTCTTATATCATTGTCATCATCCTCATGCTTATATTGTTATGAAAGTCATCTTTGGCTCGTAGTGCATAAATGGACTGTTAATCGGTATGATTATGACCAGGGATCATTCGGTATAATCATGACCTGTAATGTTACAAAAGATGTGGTAAAAGTCCTCATTGACCCGTAGTGCATTGATGGACAGTTGTTGGCATGATCACATCCATTGATGATTACACGAATATCCTTAGCCCATAGTACATGATAATTCGTGGACGTGATACTAATAAATATCCTTGGCCCGTAGTGCAGGGATGATTCGATGATGTGGATTATTTATTAAGCTAAGTCTCAGTGATAAAATTAATTATAAACTCTTTAAATCATAGAAGATAGTATATATCATGCTCTACTTGATTTTTCTAATGAATTGCTTGTTCCGCTGCAGTTAAACTTGATGTTTATGATATTTTATCAGTTTAACACTATTGAAGGCTAACGATAATTTATTCTGCATTATCTTAGTCATAATATTTCTTACTAGGCTAATCGAGCTCACCTTTTTGCTTTCAATGTTCTCTTCAGGAAATTAGAACGTAGTCGGGACTAGTCGGAGAATAGAGTGACGGTCCGAGATGGTTATTTTAGTAGTCCTCACTATTTAGTTTGATAATAAATGTAATGAGGATTGAATTTGAGTTTGAATATTGTCTAGAAGACAATATTCATGTAAAAACTCTCAGCTACACTTTTGTCGTATTGTATAATTAAGTTTGTATTTGAATTTTGTACCATGTATTTGGCGACTCCAGATGGGTGATGTATACCTTTTTTGGGGGCATCATACATCAGTTTCATTCGTTCTAGTACGTCTCCTTGGGGCGCTCCTATTCTATTTGTAAAGAAGAAAGATGGAAGTATGCGACTTTATATTGATTATCGGGAGTTAAATCTTGTCACCATCAAAAATAAGTACTCGTTGCCTCGCATTGATGACCTGTTAGACCAGTTGCAAGGTGCTAAATTCTTTTTAAAGATCGATCTTCATTCCGGATATCACCAATTAAAGATTAAAACTGATGACATTCCAAAGACTGCTTTCAGAACTCGGTACGGGCATTACGAATTCCTAGTCATGTCTTTTGGATTGACTAATGCTCCTGCTGCCTTCGTGGATATGATGAACCGAGTATTTAACAACTATTTGGATCATTTTGTGGTTGTCTTTATTGATGACATCCTCATTTACTCCAAAAGTCGTGAAGATCATGAGCAACACTTGAGACTGATACTCCAAAAGCTTCGTGAAAACAAGCTATATGCTAAGTTAAAGAAATACGAGTTCTGGCTTGAGGAAGTAGCATTCCTTGGGCATGTGATATCAAATCATGAAATATCTGTTGACCTAGCGAAGATTGAAGCAATTCAAAGCTGGGAGTAACCTAAGTCAGTAACCGAAGTACGTAGCTTTCTGGGCTTAGCTGGTTATTATCGAAGATTCGTGGAAGGATTTTCTCGAATTGCTACTCCATTAACTTAGCTGACTCGAAAAGATACAAAATTTGGTTTGAGCGAGGAATGTGAGATATGTTTCCAAGAACTCAAGAGGAGACTCATTTCAGCACCTGTTCTGACAATACCATCTGGTTTAGAGGAATTTGTCATATACAGCGATGCTTTAGGCAAAGGTTTAGGATGTGTTCTCATGAAACATGAGAAAGTCATAGACTATGCCTCACGACAACTCAAAGAATATGAGAGGAATTATCCTACTCATGATCTAGAGTTGGCAGCTGTCGTTTTTGCGCTTAAAATCTGGAGGCATTACCTGTATGGGGAGAAAGTGAAGATCTATACGGATCATAAAAGCTTCAAATATTTCTTCACCCAAACGGAGCCCAACATGCGGCAACGACGTTGGCTTAAGCTGTTGAAAGATTACGATCATACCATTCAATACCATCATAGAAAAGTGAACATAGTAGCTGACACATTGAGTAGAAGATCATATGCGGATACGAGTGCGATATTATCAACGCAAAGGCCCATTTTGTATGACTTACAAAGCATGGAGATAGAGATAAAGACTCCAAGGACCCACGTGAGGATGACAAATATACGAGTAGAACCGACTTTAATCGATAAAGTTAAAGCTGCTCAAGCTACAGACCTGGAGCTGATGCATATGAAGAAGAAAGTGAAAGAATGTACTATTCCAGAAGTAAGAATCGATGAAGAAGAAATACTTTAAGTTAACTCCAAACTTTGTGTTCCTAACGACCCTGATTTAAAGTATAAAATCATGATGGAGGCGCACACCACAGTTTTCAATCCATCCTGGAAATATCAAAATGTATCGTGATCTTAAACATTTTAGTGGAGCAATATGAAGAGAGAGATAGCGGAGTTTATTCAAGGTGTTTAACTTGTCAACATGTCAAGGCGGAGCATCAAGTGCCAAAAGGTCCATTGCAACCACTTGAAATTCCAGAATGGAAGTGGAAGCACATCACCATGGATTTCGTTACTGGTCTTCCCAAGGTTTCTCAAGGCATATATGCAATTTGGGTCATTGTTGATAGATTGACCAAATCTGCTCATTTCTTACCTATACGAGAAACTTATTCACTTGAACATCTTGCTCGTATATAAATAAATGAGATTGTAAGACTGCATGATATACTAGTATCCATAATTTCTGATCGAGACCCAAGATTCACTTCATGATTTTGGGTTAGTTTGTAAAAAGCTATGGGCACGAATTTGCGATTCAGTTTGGCATACCATCCTCAAACGGACGGGCAGTCGGAGAGGACTATTTAAACTCTTGAAGATATATTAAGACTCTATGTCTTTGACTTCAAAGGAAGTTGGGACAAGTTCTTGCCATTGGTGGAATTCTCCTACAACAACAGTTATCAAGAAAACATTGGCATGGCTCCATTCGAGGCGTTGTATGGACGCAAGTGTCATTCTCTAGTTTGTTGGGACGAGGTGGGTGAAGCAACGTTGTTGGGACCGAAATTGGTATGTATGACTACGTAGAAGATTTAAATGATCCGGCAACGTATAAAAACCTCACAAGATCGACAAAAGAATTATGTTGATCTTCAACGAAAGGACGTGGAACTCAATGTTGGAGATCATATATTGTTATGTGTTGCTCCATGGAAAGGAGTTACAAGATTTGGAAAGAGAGAAAAGCTCAATCCTCGATTCATTGGGCCATTTAAAATCCTCGATCGAGTAGGAATTGTGGCCTATAGACTCGCCTTACCGCCAAGTATGTCTCGTGTTCTTAACGTTTTTCACATATCTAGGTTACGTAAATATGTGAAAGACCTGAACCACATTATTGAATTAGAACCAGCTGAGAGAGAGGAAGATTTAACGCATGAAGAGGTACTTGTTAAAATCTTGGGTAAGAAGGATCGTATTCTACGCTTCAAGGTTATACCTCAAGTCAAAGTTTTGTGGAGAAACCATGATGTTGAGAAAATGACCTGGGAGTTAGAATCTAAAATGAAGTCAAGGTATCCTCACCTCTTCGATATACCAGGTACGTACCCTAATTTTGAGGGTGAAATTTCATAAGAAGGGGAGGTTGTAAGACCCCAACTTTTATGAATAAAGATTAATTTTTCTCAAAATATATTTTTAAATATTATGGTATGGATTTGATATAATATTATAGTTGTGGGTAATATTTATAAATTTTACAAAGTAAGTAAGTTGTTATAAAATATTTGATTGGTCGGAGAATATTCATTTTAACAGGGAATATTTGTACGACGACACAATTATTGGTGGACCCCACAACAGAATTATTGTCGAAGTTAGAAAACGACAGAAATATCTTTTTATAAATATAACGGCGAGAGTTTTACCGTTAACTGTTGAAATACCCGGTGATAAAAGTACAATAATACGCATGATTGCATAGTAGCACACGATATTATACAGTATCTTTGATTATTGATGCTTACGTGAGAAGTCACTTAGTTTTATTCAATTATTGTCACAGTAATTACTGCATAGTACCTTTCATATTATTGATTCAATTATTGTCACAGTATCATCTGTATTATATTT
The DNA here is from genome assembly GCA_016801055.1 of Panax notoginseng. Classification (NCBI taxonomy): domain Eukaryota; kingdom Viridiplantae; phylum Streptophyta; class Magnoliopsida; order Apiales; family Araliaceae; genus Panax; species Panax notoginseng. The sequence continues at coordinate 125,442,793 of CM029021.1, forward strand.
TATTATTATTAAATCAATAATTGAGACGACAAAGTTATTCATATTTTTTTTACATTATTGACGATGTATAGAAAGTTCTGTCGAGGAAATTGGTTTAGTCACCTAATTGTGCGCCAATAAGGAGAAGTCCTTATCGGAAAGCTCCCTCTTTCCTGGGAATGATTTGGTTGTTAATATTGTGAGTTATAATATTAATGATGAAAAATATTAATAAAAATATGTTTAGTGAAGCCAAGTTAATTGAGATAAGTAGAGGGTTTTTTTTATGAAGTAATTGTTATAAATTTGGCTTATTACATGGAACTCCACTTGCTCATTTTTTAAAATCATCGGTAGAAAGTTATCTCAATTTTGTTTTATTACTTATATATATATATATATATATATATATATATATATATATATATATATATATATATATATATTTCCAGAATTCGTCCGAGAATCCTTTACTGTGCACCCGTGATTTTCTAATTCAAATAGTACCTTGTCATTCTCCTATAAATAGGATGCTTAGTTTAGAAATGAAAATCACACCAGAATCAGAGAATTCTTCTTCTATAATATTGAGCGTATTTCTTTTGAGTTTAAGGAAGCTTTGAATGTAGAAAATAGTATAAGTTTTCTTCAAGAATATTCCCGCCATACCATTCAGAAATACTCTGCTTTTAAGGTAAGAGATATTATTTTTATTCAATATTCGTAAGAAATAATATTTTCTTCCATATTTTGTAGTATGTAAGTAATATTATTTCGTTTCGTATTCTTAATTCTACACTTATGTTGATAAATATTGCTTCTATACTCCTTAAAATTAGTAGAATATTCTTGAAATTTGCGTTTCATCTAGTATAATTTCATAAGAATATTTTTTTGAACATTCTTGTTAAATTTTAATCTTTTTATGCCGGGATACTATTCATAAAGTACTATTCACGGGGTACTATTCACTCGAGTACTATTCACCCGGGGCTCTATTCACGATAAAAATTGATTTTTTTTCTGTCCAAATTATTTTTGATACATGAATATTATTCTTGAATTTTACTTCGCAAAGCAATTATCATGTTGATAATTTGGACATTTTTAAACTCTAGATAAATTAAAAATCTTTAATATTTATCCTTGATTTCGTTTGATTGATGCTTATATCATTGTCATCATCATCATGCTTATATTGTGATGAAAGTCATCTTTGGCCCGTAGTGCATAGATGGACTGTTGATTGGTATGATTATGACCATGAATTACGTATCAGTATAATCAAGACCTATAATATTACAAATGATGTGGTAAAGGTCCTCATTGGCCCGTAGTGCATTGATGGACAGTTGTTGGCATGATCATGACCATTGGTGATAATAACGAATATCCTTAGCCCGTAGTGCATGGATGATTCGTGGATGTGATACTAACGAATATCCTTGGTCAATAGTGCATGGATAATTCGATGATGTGGATTATTTATTGAGCTGTGTTACATCGATAGAATATTGATGATGAACTTTTAAATCATAGAAGATAGTAGATATCATGCTCTACTTGACTCTTCTAATGGATTGTTTGTTTCGCTGTAGTTAAACTTGTTGTCTATTGTATTCTATCAATTTTATACTGTTGAAGGCTAAGGATAAATTATTCTGCATTATCTTAGTCATAATATTCTTTACTGGGCTAGTTGAGCTTACCCTTTGCTTTCATTGTTCTATTCAGGATAGGAATATTTGTCTTTGCTTTCATTATCCGAGATGGTGGCTATAGTAGTCCTCACTATTCTATGAAATAGTGTGATAATAAATGTAATGAGGACTTCATTTGAGTTTGGATATTATCTTCGAGATAATATTCGTGTTAAAACTATTAGCTATGTTTTTGTCATATTGTATAAATAAAGTTGTATTTAAATTATATACCATGTATTTGGCGACTCGGAATGGGTTGTGTATACCTATTTTGGGGGCGTCACATAAATTTACAATTCATGTTTATAATCATGTAAATCAACAGTTTCTCCTTGCCACAAAGGCTTAATAGAACTTTCACTCTATGTTCTTGCCACAAAGGCTTAATAGAACTTTCACTCCATGTTCTTGTCACAAAGGCTAAAGACATTCAATATTCATATCATTTTTACACCCTACACCAAAGATATTCAAATATAACAACAATGGTCATGATCATACCAACCAATTGTCTATCTTTGCACTACGGGGCAAAGATGTTCAACTGTAAAACCAATGATCATGCTAAACAATAATTAATCTTTGCACTACGGGCCAAAGATATTCATTTGTATCATCAGTGCTCATGATCATGTCAAACACATGTCCATCTTTGCACTACGGGCCAAAGATATCAATCAACAGTTCATCTTTGTACTACGGGTCAAAGATATTCATCAATCAACAGTTCATCTTTGCACTACGGACCAAAGATAACTTTCAATATAATTTAAGTCTGAGAATTATGACAATGACATAAAGAATGAATTATGTAAGACCCCAACTTTTTTTATAAATAAAATTGAATTTTCTCTAATTATTATGTTGAATAATAAGGTGTTAATTTGATATAATGATGTGGTTATGGGTGAAATGTACAAATTTTACAAAATAAGCAAGTTGTTATAAAATATTTATTATTGTCGGGGAATATTCGTTTGGTCGTGGAATATTCTTGCTGTCGGGGAATATTCCTACGATGGCGCAGCCATTTGTGGGCTCCATAACAGAATAACTGTCGGATGAGGAAAACGACAAGTTTGAGTTTTTATAAATAACGGCGTAATCGTTACCGTTAACACCGTTGAACTACCCGGCAGTAAAAGTACAGTAATACACGTGGTTGCATAGTAGCACACGGTATTGATTATTGGTGCTTACGTGAGAAGTCACTCAGTTTTACTCAATAATTGTTACAGTAATTACTGTTTAATATTTTATTTTATTGATTCAATAATTGCTACGTTGATATTTTATATTATTGTTGTTTCAATAATTATTACTGCACAGTATTTCCCATTGTCATATCAATAATTCATATTATTTGAATAATATTATTAGATAACATTATTGGCAATGTCTAGAAAGTTCTGTCTAAGGAGAGGTTTGGTCATCTAATTGCGCGCCAGTAAGGAGAAACCCTTATCGAAAAGTCCCCTCTTTCTTAGAAACGACCTGGTTGTCATAATTGTGATTCTGTAATTTTAGTTGTGAATAATTAATTATTGATTTATATGATAAGAAAATATTTATTTTATATGGATATATTTATTGTGGTTATAAATGAAGCAATTAATGCTGTGGTATTTTATCAGTATTTTTGGCGAAATAGAGGTGCTAAAAATCATCCGTATGTGGATTTCGGACATTTTCTGTTTAGAATTTGGAAAAACTTAAAGCTACAAAGTTGTAGAGAATTAAATTTTCTATGGAAAGCACATGGAATTTGATTTTTTCTTATAATATGGCTAGTTTATATGAATTATTGAAGTTACTGATTATTTAAAATATTTTGAAAATTTTTAGAATTGGTGGGCCCCACTTTTGGTTGGTGAGAAATGTGCTAAAATTTTATTTTAAAAGTGGTAGGCGGGAATAGTAGCAGGTAAAGCCATTAGGTAACAGGTTAAGTCTGCTTCGGCGTTCTAACATTTTCCTATAAATAGGGTGCTTAGTTAGAATTGAAAATCACACCAGAAATAAGTTTTCTCTCTTTCTCACTCTATATTATCGAGCGTATTTGTGTGAGTATTTAGATAATTTAAGAGTTGCTATTCAGTACAAGTTCTTTCAGCACTATATCCGATATTTCAGTCAGATGTACTGCTCTTTGAGGTAAGGGGTATTATTTATTTCACATTCTGAAGAGATATTATTTTTCGTATTCGTATGAATATTATTTCTGTTCAATATTAATAAAAAATTTAATTTTGTTCAATATTCGCGAGAAATATTATATTCGTTTAATATTCGTAATGAATATTATTTTTGTTTAATATTCGTAAGGGATGTTATTTTCTCCGTAAATGATATTATTTTCTTCAATATCATTATGCTGAATTATTGATATGAGTTTTATTGTGGAATTTCTACCTTTTTGTGTCGGAGTTACTATTCTCGAAGTTACTATTCACTAAGTACTATTCACTCTGTTACTATTCACCCGGGGTACTATTCATGATAAAAAATTGATTACTTTTCGGTCTAAATCATTTTTGATACAATATGATTCTTGAATTTTACTCCACAAAGCAGTATCATGTTAGCAATTTGAACGTTATTGAATTCTGGATAAATTAAATTATAAATCTTTAAAATTTATCCTAGAACTTGTTTTATTGAATTCTTATCTCATTGTCATCATCCTCATGTTTATAATATGTTGAAAGTCATTTGTGGCCTGTAGTGCATAGATGGACTTGGTATAATTATGATCAGGGATTATTCGGTATAATCATGACCGTAATGTTACAAATGATGTGGTAAAAGTCCTCATTGGCCCGTAGTGCATTGATGGACAGTTTTTAGTATGATTATGGCCATGGATTCTCTTCGGCCAATGGTGCAAAGATAAATTATTTTATGGCATGATCATGACCGTTGATGAAAACACGATTATCTTTGGTCTGTAGTGTAAAGATGAATATTTGATTCAAGATGTATATTGATTGTTGTTACAGGGATAAAATATTGATGATGGACTTTTAAATCTTAGAAGATAGTAGAATTCATTCTCTACTTGACTCTTCTAATGGATTGTTGTTTCCGCTGCAGTTGTTGATCTAAAACTTGTTGTCTATTATATTCTATTAGATTTTTTCCTGTTGAAGACTAATGATAATTTATTGTATATTATCTTAGTTATAATATTTCTTACTGGCTAGTTGAGCTCACCCTTTCTTTCACTGTTCTCTTCAGGAAATGAGAATATAGCTGGGACTAGTCGGGGAATGGGTTGATGGTCCAGATGGTTGCATTAGTAGTCCTCACTATTCTGTGAAATAGTGTGATAATAATTATAATAAGGACTCCTTTTGAGTTTGTATACTGTCTATTAGACAATATTTGTATTCAAACTCACAGTATATGTGTTGTCGTATTCTGCACGATAATTATATTACTGAAGTTGTATTTGTTTCTGTACCATGTATTTGGCGACTCAGAATGGGTGATGTATACCTATTTTGGGGGCGTCACAGTTGGTATCAAAGCTTAGGGATATGATCCCTGGCTGAGATGTGAGACAAGAACTAGGAGGGGAGAGATGGGGAATTTCTTCGCTAGTATTACCTACCTAAGTTTATTTGGTATTTAATTGGTCGGTCAGAGTATAGGGATAATATGTGACATGTCAATTAACTCTTGTTTTGTGACAGTGTTTGAAAATGACATCCGAGAATGTTGAGAATAGCAATGGAGCACATGAGACCATTGAATCCCCAACGATCAATATCCAGGATAATGTGCATCAAGAATACAATAATCCTTGTGTAAATAACAACACTGATCAAATGACGAACAACGGTACGTTTAGAAGCTTTTTAGAATTCATGCAATACCAAACGAGAGAGACTCTTGTTCATAATGCAGGTGGAAACACTGGTAACCCACGGTTGGTCACCGCTAAGCAGTTCAAGAAGCTGGGACCACCAGAGTTTTTGGGAAAGCCAAAACCACTTAAGGCAGAGACGTGGATAAAGCAGATCACCAAGATATTTGATGTCTTGGAATGCTCAGAGGAGCAAAAGGTTCCATTCGCCACCTTTGTGTTGCGTGAAGAAGTAGATCATTGGTGGGAATCTATAAAACGTACCCAGCCCGACGCACTCAAGATGTCTTGGGAGAATTTCCAAGAATTGTTCAACGACAAGTACTTTCCCGAAAGTATTCATCACAGCAAAACAATATGACCGTGTCGCAGTACGAGGCTAAGTTTGCTGAGTTATCCCGATTTGCATCCCATTTGGTTGATAATGAGGAGCGAATGACACGAATGTTTCTGTGAGGTTTAAAACCCGATATACGTCAATACCTCATTTCTCATAAACTTTGTTTATATTCAGACGTTGTTAATAGGGCTCAGTTAGTGGAGCGCGATAATGAGTCATCTCAACCAAAAGGTAACGACCAATAACACGATAATAATCGTACCGGTGGCAACGTCCATCGGAGCAACGATAACCATCGTGGGGGAAATTATCATGCCAAAAATGGTAACCACTACGGTGGTAATCATAGCCAAGATAATAGAAGTGGAAATTTCAAGAAGAGGAGGTTCAACAATGATGGAAAGACAGCAGCACCAACACCCGTTTCAAAGGTAGAAGAAAGACCACCGGTCGTATGTTTCAAATACGGACAAGAGGGACACATCCGTCCAAATTGTACGCAGCAACCCAAAGTGTGTTTCAATTACAGAAGAGAAGGTCACCTAGCTCGATTTTGTCATGTAGTGAAGTTAAGTCCCGCGGGGATAGTGATGCCAAAGGATGTCCCAGACAAGTCAAAGCCGGTAGTTTAAGTGAGAGCATTTGTCAAGGAACCCGAATGAAGCTATCACGGGTAAGTTAATCATAAACTCTTGTGAAGTTTATACCTTATTCAATATTGGTTCTACTAATTCTTTTATTTCTCCTACTTGCACTCAACGTTTAAATTTGACCCCAGTACAAAACCCATTTCTAAAACCCTCAAATATTTCTTCACCCAAAACAAACGTAACATGCGCCAAAGACGTTGGCTCGAGCTGTTGAAGATTACGACCATACCATTCAATATCATCGTAGAAGAGCGAACGTGGTAGCTAATGCATTGAGTAGAAGGTCATATGCAGTTACGAGTGCGACGTTGTTAACACAAAGACCCATTTCGTACGACTTACTCTAGAGACCCACGTGATGATGTTAAAAATACAATTAGAACCAACTTTAATTGATAAAGTTAAAGCTGCTTAGGCTATAGACTCAGAGCTGATGAATGTGAAGAAGAAGGTTCAAGAGGGCGTTATTTTAGAAGCAAGAATTGACGAAGAGAGGAAATCTCAACCCTTGATTTAATTATTCTATTTGAAATCCTCGATCGAGTAGAAACTGTGGCCTATAGACTCATTTTAACACCAAGTATATCGCATGTTCATAACATTTTTTCATATCGATGTTATGTAAATATGTGGACGACTCGAGCCACATTATTGAATTAGAACCAGACGAGATAACGGAAGATTTAATGTATGAAAAGGTACCTATTAAAATCTTGGATACGAAGAAACATATTTGTACGCTCAAAGGTTAAACCTCAAGAGATAGAATCTGACGAGGTATCCTTATCTGTTCAACATACCAGGTACGCGCCAATTTCGAGGATAAAATTACATAAGGAGGGGAGGCTGTAAGACCCTAACTTTTTTTATAAATAAAATCGAATTTTTTCTAATTATTATTTTGAATAATTAGGTGTTAATTTGGTATAATGATGTGGTTATGGGTGAAATATGCAAATTTTGTAAAATAAGCAAGTGGATATAAAATATTTATTTTTGTCGGGGAATATTCGTTTGGTCGTGGAATATTCTTACTGTCGGGGAATATCCGTACGATGGCGCAGCTATTTGTGGGCCCCATAACAGAATAACTGTCGGATAAGAAAAACGACAAGTTTGAGTTTTTATAAATAACTGCGTAATCGTTACCGTTAACACTGTTGAACTATCCGGTGGTAAAAGTACAGTAATACGCGTGGTTGCATAGTAGCACACGGTATTGATTATTGGTGCTTACGTGAGAAGTCACTCAGTTTTACTCAATAATTATTACAGTAATTACTGTTCAATATTTTATTTTATTGATTCAATAATTGCTACGTTGATATTTTATTTTATTGTTGTTTCAATAATTGTCACTGCACAGTATTTTCCATTGTCAGTTCAATAATTCATATTGTTTGAATAATATTATTAGATAGCATTATTGGCAATGTTTAGAAAGTTCTGTCTAAGGATAGGTTTGGTCATCTAATTGCGTGCCAGTAAGGAGAAATCCTTATCGGAAAGCCCCCTCTTTCCTGTGAACGACCTGGTTGTCATAATTGTGATTCTGCAATATTATTTGTGAATAATTAATTATTAATTTATATGATAAGGAAATATTTATTTTATGTGGATATATTTATTGTGGTTATAAATGAAGGAATTAATGTTGTAGTGTTTTATCAGTATTTTTGACGGAATAGAAGTGCTGAAAATCATCCGTATGTGGATTTCAGACATTTTCTATTTGGAATTTGGAAAAACTTAAAGCTACAAAGTTGTAGATAATTAAATTTCCTATGAAAAACCCATGGGATTCGAATTTTTTTGATAATAGGGCTATTTTATATGAATTATTAAAGTTACTGATTATTTAAAATATTTTGAAAATTTCTAGAATTGGTGGGCCCCACTTTTGGTTGGTGAGAAATGTGCTGAAATTTTATTTCAAAAGTGGTGGGCGAAAATAGTAGCAGGTAAAGCCATCAGGTAGCATGTTAAGTCTGCTTCGGCGTTCTAACATTTTCCTATAAATAGGGTGCTTAGTTAGAATTGAAAATCACACCAGAAACAAGTTTTCTCTCTTTCTCTCTCTATATTATCGAGCGTATTTGTGTGAGTATTTAGATACTTTAAGAGTTGTTATTCAGTACAAGTTCTTTCAGCACTATATCTGATATTCCAGTCAGAAGTACTGCTCTTTTGAGGTAAGGGGTATTATTTATTTCACATTCTGAAGAAATATTATTTTTCGTATTCGTATGAATATTATTTCTGTTTAATATTCATAAGAAATTTTATTACGTTCAATATTCGCGAGAAATATTATATTCGTTTAATATTCGTAATGAATATTATTTTCGTTTAATATTCGTAAGGGATGTTATTTTCTTCTTAAATGATATTATTTTCTTCAATATCATTATGCCGAATTATTGATATGAGTTTTATTATGGAATTTTTACCTTTTTGTGTCGGGGTTACTATTCTCGAAGTTACTATTCACTGGGTACTATTCACTCAGTTACTATTCACCCGGGGTACTATCCATGATAAAAAATTGATTACTTTTTGGTTCAAATCATTTTTGATACAATATGATTCTTAAATTTTACTTCACAAAGCAGTATCATGTTGGCAATTTAAACGTTATTAAATTCTGGATAAATTAAATTATAAATCTTTAAAATTTATCCTTGAACTTATTTTATTGAATTCTTATCTCATTGTCATCATCCTCATGTTTATAATATGTTGAAAGTCATCTGTGGCCTGTAGTGCATAGATGGACTTGGTATGAGTATGACTAGGGATTATTCGGTATAATTATGACCGTAATGTTACAAATGATGTGGTAAAAGCCCTCATTGGCTCGTAGTGCATTGATGGACAGTTTTTAGTATGATTATGGCCATGGATTCTCTTCGGCCAAGGGTACATAGATGAATTGTTTTATGGCATGATGATGACCGTTGATGAAAACACGATTATCTTTGGCCTGTAGTGCAAAGATGAATATTTGATTCAAGATGTATATTGATTGTTGTTACAGGGATAAAATATTGATGATGGACTTTTAAATCTTAGAAGATAGTAGAATTCATTCTCTACTTGACTCTTCGAATGGATTGTTGTTTCCGCTGCAGTTGTTGATCTAAAACTTGTTGTCTATTATATTCTATTAGATTTTTTTCTGTTGAAGACTAATGATAATTTGTTGTATATTATCTTAGTCATAATATTTCTTATTGGACTAGTTGAGGTCACCCTTTCTTTCACTGTTCTCTTCAGGAAATGAGAATATAGCTGGGACTAGTCGGGGAATGGACTGACGGTCCAGATGGTTGCATTAGTAGTCCTCTCTATTCTGTGAAATAGTGTGATAATAATTGTAATGAGGACTCCTTTTGAGTTTGTATACTGTCTATTAGACAATATTTATATTCAAACTCATAGTATATGTGTTGTCGTATTCTGCACGATAATTATATTACTGAAGTTATATTTGTTTCTGTACCATGTATTTGGCGACTCAGAATTGGTGATGTATACCTATTTTGGGGGCGTCACAAATTAAGTGAGATCAATGATAAATATTAGAGATTTCTAATTCAATTTATCTAAAGTTCAAGAATGTCCAAATTGTCAACATGAAGATCATAACATGGATTCAATTTCAAGAATAAGATTCATAAAAAATAACTTAGATAAAGAAAAATAAATTAAATTCTGTTGTGAATAGTACTCATGAATAGTACCGTATGAATAGTATACATGAATAGTATCGTATGAATAGTAATATGAAATAAAATAATATCACTTACATAATATGGAGTATGAAAGAAAATGATACCCCTTACGAGTATTGAAGGAAAATAACATCCTTTACGAGAAAAATAATATCATTTACCTTAGTAGAAACTAGATCTGACTTAGAATATCAGATATTATCCTGAGAAAATCTTGCACTGCTATCAACACTCAAAAGAAATACACTCAACATTATAGAGAAAGAATTTTTTGATTCTGGTGTGTTTAGGATGAAGGGTTACCTCCTTTTTTATAATGTAGCACGGAGGAAGAAAAATAAACCAACTTGCCTAATTTTTTTTTCTTTCTCTGCCTAACTTGCCTAACTTTTCTCTTTCTCTGCCTAACTTTCTTTCTGCCTTTACCTAACCTTCATTTCTTATTGGTTGAGGGTCCACATTTTGGAAGAAAAGAATTGCATGAGAATTGAAAAAGAGACGTGCACGAAATGGTTCTGAAAAAGGAATTCAAAACCAAAATGATAACCTTCACTCCACTTTTATTCACATGCTAAAAATTATATATTATTATAAAAATATTACCATTTAAATTATAAAATTATACTATAATATTATTACATTATACTATTATAATGTAATATTATAATAATATATTTGAATAAATATTTTATCAGAGAAGATGATTATGGTTCTATAAAAAAATATGTCAAACTTTCAACAAATATCTCATGCTAAACTTACTCCATTTATATCAAATTAAACAAATATTTATTTGTCATATTTATCCATAATTTTTATTCATCAATTATTTACAACTCTTTAATTCTTCAATAATTATTCCTAATTAATATTATAGATTCATAATATTGACAACTAGATCGTTTTAAGGAAAGAGGGGGCTTTTCGATAAAAAATTCTCCTTATTGGCGCACAATTAAATAACCTAACCCCTTTCATCGATAGAACTTTCTAGACCTTGTTAATAATGCTATCTAATAATATCATTTCAATAATATGGGTGATAATTATTGATTTAATAATGAGAAAATACTATTTAGTTGTTACTGTGACAATTTTTGAGTCAGTAATATAAAATATTATTCAATTATCACTGTAGCAATTATTGCATCAATAATATGAAAGACTGTGTAATTTTTACTATAACAATTATTGAGTCAAACACTGAGTGACTTCTTACGTAAGTATCAATAATCAGAGATATTGTGCACTATCGTGTGCTACTGTGTAATATTGCGTACCACTTTGGAACAACGCGTATTACTGTACTTTTATCACTGGGTATTTCAACAGTTTAACAGTAACCGTTTTGCTGTTATTTTTATAAAAAAGTTATTTTTGTCGCTTTCTATATCTAACTGTTATTCCGTTATGTGGTCCAGCAATGATTGCGCAGTCGTACAAATATTTTCTGACCAAACGAATATTCCCCGACACAATGAATACTTTATGACAACTTGTTTACTTTATAAAATTTTCACATATCACCCTTAACTTTAACCTTTTATCAATTTAACCATTTACTGAATAGAATAATAATTATAAGAAAATTTGAATATTTTTATTTCATTAAATTCGAGGTCTTACACATGTCACTTGAGCCAAAAAATACTGATTTGGCTAACCTGTACAGATGTCATGTGAGTCATTAAATATATGACTTATAAAATAAAATACTTATATTCTCTCTCTTCCCAATTCCATTCCCCTTTATCTTCTTCATCTGCCTCTCATCTTGCCTAATTCTTCAGCTACCTCTACACCAAAGACCATTTCTCAGTCCCTGAATTTCTTCATCTCATCCTTCCCCTCCCCAAATCCCACCATTTCAAAATCCCCCTCCATTCTCACCTTCCCCCGCCGCTTACCCACAACCTCAATTAAAAGACCCATCAAATCCCTTTCTTCAGATCTGTACCCATCATCGTCGTCTCCTGTAGTACTCCTCTCTTACAACGACAAGGGCAATTTTTATAAGACCCCGAAATTTATAAAATAAAAGTATTCAATTTTCTTATAATTATTATTCTATTCAGTAAATGGTTAAATTGATAAAAGGTTAAAGTTAAGAGTGATATGTGAAAATTTTTCAAAGTAAGCAAGTTGTTATAAAATATTCGTTTGGTCGAGGAATATTCTTTTTCTCAAGGAATATCTATATGACAGCACAATCATTGGTGGACCCCATAATGGAATGACTGTCGGATATAAAAAGCGACAGAAATAACATTTTTATAAAAATAAAGACAACTTTTACCGTTAAACTGTTGAAATATCCGGTAATAAAATTAGAGTAATACGCGTTGTTGCACAGTAACACACGTTGTTGTATAGTATCTCTGATTATTGATGCTTACGTAAGAAGTCACTCAGTTCATTTAATAATTGCCACAGTAGTTGCTACATAGTATCTCATATTATTGATTCAATTATTGTCACAGTATCATCTGCATAATATTTTATATTATTAAATCAATAATTGAGACGACATATTTATTCATATTATTATATGTATTATTGATAATGTCTAGAAAATTCTGTTGAGAAAATAGGCTAGGTTATTTAATTGCGCGCCAATAAGAAGAAATCTTTATTGGAAAGCACCCTTTTTCCTGAGAATGATCTGGTTGTCAATATTGTGAGTTATAATATTAATGATGAATAATTGTTAAAATATTAAAAATGTGTTTATTGAAGATGAGTGAATTACAAAAGTTAAAGGGGAGTAATGAAAACTTAAAAAACTTTAGGGGTACCAAAGTGTAATAAGTTAACCAGTCCATGTGAACTTGAATCAACCAATCAGAGAAGAGATGATGCAAGCATGATGTAAGCATGACATCTTCCTTAAAGAAACACAAAAATGATGTAAGCATGACATCATCATGATGTAAGCATGACATCACCATGATGTCATGATGATGTCATCCGGACTAAGGTGCAATTAATGAAGTACTAAACTGTAATAAGTCGAGCCCCTAACGTGCAAATATCGAAATTATGTTTTCCTATAAATAGAGAGCTAAGTTCATTAGTTCTTCACCAATTCACTGAGACTCACAAGAGAAATTATAGAAAGAGAAACTATAGAGAGAAAGAAGAGTAGTATTCTGCTACTTTACTATTGCAGTATTTAATCTTCTACTAAGGTAAGGGGTATTATTTGTTTCATATTTGTAAGGGATATTATTTTTCGTATTCATCCTTTAATCTATGGAAATAATCTGTCTACGCGAATTACCACATGACAGGTTAAAATTCATTTGCAATTTCGTATATTTTTTTTTCATATTCTTAAATCTAAACTTATTATGGTAAGTATTACTTCTATAATCCCTGAAATTAGTAGAATATCATTGAGTTTTGTGATTCATCTAGTATCGTTTCATTGGAATATTGGTCTGAACTTTCTTATTAAATTTTAATATTTTCACGGGATACTATTCACTCGGGTACCATTCACACGGGATACTATTCACGGGGTACTATTCAGTTGGTACAATTTATTCGGGTACTATTCACTCATGATACTATTCACAGGGTACCATTCACTCGGGATACTATTCACGGGGTACTATTTATTCGGGGTACTTTGCATGATAGGGTAATATTCATTTGGTAGTATTCATTCAGGTACTATTCACGGGGCACTATTCACGACAAAAGTGATTTCTTTTTTAACCAAATTATCTTTGATATATGAATCTTATTCTTAATTTTGAATCCACATTTTGATCATCATGTTGATCATTTGGATATTCTTGAACTCTGGATAAATTGAATTATAAATCTCTAATATTTATCCTTGATCTCACTTGATTGATTCCTTATATCATTGTTATCATCCTTATGCTCATGTTGTGGTAAAAGTCATCTTTGTCTCGTACTGCATAGATGGACTGTTGATTGGTATGATTTTGACAAAGAATTTTATTGGTATAATCATGACCTATAATGTTATAGATAAATGATGTGGTGAAAGTCCTATTTGGCCCGTAGTGCATAGATGAACATTTGTTTGGCATGATCATGACCACTGGTGATACTAATGAATATCCTTGGCTCGTAGTGCATGGATAATTTGTGGATGTGATACTAACGAATATCCTTGGCCCGTAGTGTATGAATAATTTGATGATATGAAATGTTTATTGATTGATATTACAGGGATAAAATATTGATGATGGATTTTTAAATCATAGAAGATAGTAGACATCATTCTCTACTTGACTCTTCTAATGTATTGTTGTTTCCGCTGCAATTATTGATCTAAAACTTGTTGTCTGTTGTATTCTATCAATTTTTTTTCTATTGAGGACTAAGGATAATTTGTTCTACATTATCTTAGTCATAATATTCTTTACTAGGCTATTTGTGCTCACCCTTTTACTTTATAATTCCTTTCAGGTAATAAAAGTGTAGCTAGGTCAAGCGGAGATAAAAGTAATGGTCCAATATGGTTATTATAGTAATCCTCACTATTTTGTAAAATAGTGTAACAATAATTATAATGAGGACTTTATTTGAATTTGGATATTGTCTACGAGACAATATTTGTTTGAACCTCAGCTATTGTGTTGTCATATTTTGTACGACAGTTGTATAAGTGAAGTATGTATTTGAATTCTGTACCGTATATCTGGCGACTCAAAATGGGTCGTGTGGACCTATTATGGGGGAGTCATAATTTTACCTCCATCTATTCGAAGATGATGATCTGCTCTTATGTAAGACCCCAACTTTTTATAAATAAAATTGAATTTCCTCTATTAATTATTTTAAAATAGTAAAGGGTGAATTTGATTAATGTGGTTAGTTATGGGTAAAATGTGCAAATTTTTCAAAATAAGTAAGTGGTTATAAAATATTCATTGTTGTCGGGGAATATTCATTTGATCGTGGAATATTCTTGTTGTCGGGAAATATTCGTGCGACGGTACAACCATTTATGGGCCCCCATTAACATAAAATGGTCAGATAAAGAAAACGACAAGTTTGAGTTTTTTATAAATAACGACGTAATTGTTACCGTTAACACTGTTGGAATACTTGGTGGTTAAAGTACAGTAATACGCGTGGTTTCACAATAGCACACAGTATTGTACAGTATTTTTGGATTATTGATTCTTACGTAAGAAGGCATTACTCAATTATTGTTACCGTAATTACTGTTCAATATTTTATTTTATTGATTCAATAATTACTACGTTGATATTTTATATTATTGTTAATTCAATAATTATCACTGCAGTATTTTCTATTACCAGATCAATAATTCATATTATTTGAATAATATTAGATAGCATTATTGGCAATGTTTAAGAAAGTTCTGTCTAGAAAAGGGATTTGGTCAACTAATTACGCGCCAGTAAGGAAAAATTCTTATCGAAAAGCCCCCTCTTTCCTGGGAATGACCTGGTTGTCATTATTGTGATTCTGTAATATTATTTATAAATAATTAATTAATTATTGATTATATGATAAGAAAATATTTATTTTATGTGGATATAAATGAAGGAATTAATATTGAGGTGTTTTATCAGTATTTTGTAAGAATTGAGATATTAAAAATTAACCGTATATAGATTTTGGTCAGTTTCTGTTTGAAATTTGGAAAAATATTCTTCTACAAAGTTGTAGAGAATTAAATTTCCAATAGAATGGAAATAGAATTCGTATTTTTCTGAAAAAATGGCTATTTATTATGAATTATTGAAGTTTTAGAAAATAAATAATTTTAATTAAAAACATAGGTGGGCCCCACTTTTATTTTTTGTGGAAAAATGTTGAAAGTTCAAGTGTGGTGTGCATGAATAGAAAAGAGTAAAAGCCACCGGTAGCAGGTTAGTCTACATTGGCGTTCTGGTATTTTTCTATAAATAGGGTGCTTAGTTACAAATGAAAATCACACCAGAATCAGAAATTTCTTTCTCTATAATATCGATCGTATTTTTGTGAGTATTTAGATACTTTGAGAGTTGTTAAGCAGTGCAAGTTTTCTTCAGTATTATATCCGATATTTCAGCTAGAAGTACTATTCTTTTGAGGTAAGGGATGTTATTTTCTTCATAAATAATGTTATTTCTCTCAATATCATTATACCGAAATATTGACAAGAATTTTATTGTGAAATTTTTACCTTTTCGTGTCGGGGTTACTATTCACGTATACAACACTATTCACATTTACGGCACTATTCACAAATACTACACTATTCACAGAAGAATTAAATTTTTTTTTTCTTTGTCCAAGTTGTCTATTATGGTTACTATCTTTGATTGTATCCATGTTTTGATCTTCATTCTTAAATTTTACTCCACAATTGATTATTATGGAGTATTTTTTAACTTGGATAAATCAAAGTACGAATCCCTAATTTTTGTCCTTTAATTTTACTAGATTGGTTTCTTTAAAATATTTTTCATCATCCTCAGTCCTAAATGATGATACAAAGGAATATCTTTGGTCTGTAGTGCAAAGATGAATGATTACCTGATGAATATCTTTGGCCTGTGGTTCAAAGATGGACAGGTGTTGAGATGAACATGACCAACTGGTGATACAAATAAATATCTTTGGCCCGTAAAGTAAAGATGAATATTTGGTTCAAGACGTATATTGATTGATGTTACAGGGATAAAATATTGATTATGGATTTTTAAATCATAGAAGATAGTAAACTTCATTCTCTACTTAACTCTTTTAATGAATTGTTATTTCCTCTGCGAATATTGATCTAAAACGTGTTGTCCATTATATTTTATCTGATTTATTGAAGGCTAACGATAATTTGTTCTACATTATCTTAGTCATAATATTCTTTACTGAGCTAGTTGAGCTCACCCTTTTTCTTTTTGTTCCATTTTTTTTCTCAGGAGGCGAGAATATAGCGGGAACTAGTCGGGGTATGGAGTGATGTTTCAAGTCTGTTGTTTTAGCAGTCCTCACTATTTTGTAAAATAGTGTATCAATAATTGTAATTAGGACTTATTTGAGTTTGGATATTGTCTAGAAGATAATATTTGTATTTAAACTCACAGCTTATGTGTTGTCGTATTTTGCACGACAATTGTAATAATAAAGTTATAGTTATTTTCTGTACCATGTATTTGGCGACTCAAAATGGGTTGTGTGGACCTATTTTGGGGGCGTCACAGTTGGTATCAGAGCTTGGGGATATGGTCTCTGGCGGAGATCGGGGAATAGAACTAGTAGGGGAGAGACGAGTAAATCCTTCGCTAGTGTGTCCTACCTAATCTTATTTGTGTTTAATTGGTCGGTCGGAATATAGGGATAATATGTGGAATGTCAATTTCTTTAATTAACCCTTGTTTTATGACAGTATTTGAGAATAGTAGCTGGAAATGTTAACAATGGAGTGAATGAAATCGTGGAGACACCTTTAATCACCAACCAGGAGAACGTGCAACAAGACGGTAATGTTCCTCCTATAAACAACACCACCGATCAAAAGATGAATGATGGGATGTTTAGAAGTTTTTTGCAGTTCATGCAAAATCAGACGAGGGAGACTCATCTACAAAAAACGGATGGAAATAATAGCAACGCGCGGCTTGTCACAGCCAAGCAGTTCAAAGAGTTAGGACCACCAGAATTTTTGGGAAAGTCAGATCCAATCAAGGCAAAAATATGGGTTAAGCAAATTACCAAGATATTTGATGTCTTGGGATGCACGGAGGACCAGAAGGTTCCATTCGCAACCTTTATGTTCCGTGGTGAGGCAGATTACTAGTGGGAATCTGTGAAGCGTACCCAGCCAACCACACTCAATATGTTTTGAAAAATATTTCAGAAACTGTTCAATGACAAGTACTTTCCTGAAAGTATTTGTCATATGAAGG
Source organism: Panax notoginseng (assembly GCA_016801055.1). NCBI lineage: Eukaryota > Viridiplantae > Streptophyta > Magnoliopsida > Apiales > Araliaceae > Panax > Panax notoginseng. The sequence goes on from CM029021.1 coordinate 125,460,968, forward strand.
AGGTAGAGTTTATCAGACTGGAACAAAACAATATGACTGTATCCCAGTACGAGGCTAAGTTCGCGGAGTTATCCAAGTTTGCACTTCATTTGGTAGAGAATGAGGAACGTATAACGTGGATGTTTCTGAGAGGTCTGAAACCCAAAATTCGTCAATACCTCATTTCTTATAAATTTTCTCTATATTCAGATGTTGTGAACAGGGCTCAATTATTAGAGCGAGATAATGAGTATGTTCAACCGAGGGACCACAACCAGGGTCATACCGGTGGCAGCAGTCATCGGAGCTATGACAACCAGCGGGGAGAAAAATATCCGGGCAAAAGCGGTAACCATTCTGGTGGTAATCGTGGCCATGATAGTAGAAGAAGCGAGTCAGGGAGAGATTTCAAAAAGAGAAGGTATAATAATGACAACGTGAAGACGTCAGCACCGGCATCAACTGTTCTTAGGGGGGGAGAACGACCACCGGTCGTATGTTATAAATGCGGGAAAGAGGGACACATCAGCCCAAACTGTCCACAACAATCCAAGGTGTATTATAATTATGGAAAGGAAGGTCATATAGCTAGAGATTATCCTGTAGCAAAACCAAGTCCAGCGAGAATGGTGACTCCAAAGGCTGTCCCATACACGTCAAAGTCAGTGGTTCCTGGAAGAGCGTTTGTCGTGACTGCCCAAAACGCGAGGAACCCGAACGAGGTGATCACGGGTAAGCTAATCATAAACTCTTGCGAAGTTTATACCTTACTAGATACCGGTTCTACCCATTCTTTAATCTCTCTTACTTGTGCTAAACTTTTGAACTTGACTCTGGAGAAATTAGACTTTGACTTATCTGTTGAGACTCCGTTAGGAGAAACTTTCATTACATCCACTGTTTATAAATCTTGCTTGATTCAAGTTAGGACTATCACATTACTTGTCGATCTTATTTCTTTGAAAATACTAGCATTTGATGTGATTTTAGGGATTGATTGGTTAACCACTCATCATGCTAAAATTGATTATTTTTATAAGGTTGTTAGTTTTCATATTCCTAACCAACCTATTATGCGAATTCAAGCAACCAAACCACTAAAGTCAATCACTGTCATATCAAGCCATAAAGCTATTCGTTTATTAAAAAATGAATGTCAAGCTTTTTTAGCCCATGTCATGGACTTGAACATAAATACGTCAGATTTGAATAATATTTCTGTTGTTAGTGAATTTCCTGATGTATTTCCTGAAGAACTTCCCAGTCTACCGCCAGAACGTGAAGTTGAATTCTTTATTGACCTTGAACCTGGTACGAAACCAATTTCTAAAATTCCATATCGAATGGCTCCTATTGAACTTCAGGAGTTAAAGGTCCAACTATAGGAGTTGTTGGACATCAGTTTCATTCGTCCTAGTACATCTCCTTGGAGTGCTCCTATTTTATTCGTAAAGAAGAAAGACGGGAGTACGTGACTCTGTATTGACTACCGGGAATTGAACCATGTCACCATCAAGAATAGGTATCCGCTGTAAGACCCCAACTTTCATAAATAAAGATTATTTTTTTCTCAAAATATATTTTTGAATATTAAGGTGTGAATTTGTTATAATGTTATAGTTGTAGTTAATATTTATAAATTTTATAAAGTAAGCAAGTTGTTATATAATATTCGATCGATCGGGGAATATTCGTTTTAACAGGGAATATTCGTACGACGGCACAATCATTGGTGGACCCCACAATAGAATTATTATCGGAATGAGAAAACGATAAAAATATCTTTTTTAAAAAATAACTGCGAAAGTTTTACCGTTAACTATTGAAATGCCCGGTGATGAAAAGTACAGTAATACGCGTGGTTGCATAGTAGCACACAGTATTGATTATTGATGCTTACGTGAGAAGTCACTTAGTTTTATTCAATTATTGCTACAGTAATTGATGCATAGTATCTCACGTTATTTGATTCAATTATTATCAATATTTTATATATTATTAAATCAATAATTGAGACGACAAAGTTATTCATATTATTATTTACAATATTGACGATGTCTTGAAAGTTTTGTCAATGAGAGGTTTGGTCACCTAATTGCGCGCTAATAGGGAGAAATCCTTATCGAAAACCCCCCTCTTTCCTAGGAACGATCTGGTTGTTAAATATTGCGAATTATAATAATAATGATAAATATTGTTAAAAATATTGAGGGGATTTTTATGAAATATTTGTTATAAATTTTGCTTATTATATGGACCCCCATTTACCCATTTTTCAAAATAATTAGTAGAAAATTATTTAGTATATATATATATATATATATATATATATAATAAGCAGTGGGGCCCACATGTGATGATGACATATGGTGGGGCCAACGTGTGGAGGACTTTTGAGGGGAAGAATCTGAAAAATGTTCACAGGTGGGTGTATTGTTTTCAATAAGCATGTGTTTATATATATATATATATATATATATATATATATATATATATATATATATATTATATTTTTGTTTTGTTTTACTTGAGAAATTCAATCGCCCGAATATGCGTATGAAGTCTGTGAATTTGCATTTTGAATCCGTGAATTTCAATTATTTCGTCCGTGAGTTTTTTTTCTTAACAGTACTCCTTCCACTCCCTTATAAATAGGATGTTTATTTAGAATTCAAAATCACACCAGAATCCGAGAATTCTTCTTCTATAATATTGAGCGCATTTTTTTAGAGTTTAAGGAAGTTTTGAGTGTAGAAAACTGTTCAAGTTTTCTTCAAGAATATCCCCGCTATACCAGTTGGAATACTCTCCTTTTTAAGGTAAGGGATGTTCTTTTTGTTCAATATTCGTAAGAAATAATATTTTCTTCCATACTCTGTAGTATGTAAGTAATATTATTTCGTTTCAGATTTCGAATTCTATACTCATTTTGTTAAAGTTTTGGCTTCTATACTCAATAAAATTAGTAGAATATCCTTGATATTTGCGCTTCATTAAGTATCTTTTCATGAAAATATTATTCTGAGCATTCTTGATAAGTTTTAACCTTTTTATGCCGGGATACTATTCCCGAATTACTATTCACAGGATACTATTCACCCGGTGTACTATTCATGATAAAAAAATTGATTTCTTTTCGGTCCAAATCATTTTTGATACAATATTATTCTTGAATTTTACTCCAAAAAGCAGTATCATGTTGACAATTTGGACAGTATTAAATTCTGAATAAATTAAATTATAAATCTTTAAAATTTATCATTTTCTTTCTTTTAATTGAATTCTTATATCATTTTCATCATCCTTATGCTTATATTGTGATGAATGTCATCTTTGGCTTACGTGCATAGATGAACTGTTGATTAGTATGATTATAACCAGGGATTATTCGGTATAACCATGACCGTAATGTTACAAATGATGTGGTAAAAGTCTTCATTGGCCCGTAGTGCATTGATGGACAATTGTTGGCATGATCATTACCATTGATGAAAACACGAATATCATTGGCCCCGTAGTGCATGGATAATTCGTGGTCATGATACTAATGAATATCATTGGCCGTAGTGCAGGGATGATTCGATGATGTGAATTAATTATTAAGCTGAGTCTCAGCGATAAAATTGATGATAAACTTTTTAAATCATAGAAGATAGTAGATATCATGCTCTACTTGACTCTTCTAATGGATTGCTTGTTCCGCTGCAGTTAAACTTGATGTTTATTATATTTTATCAGTTTAACACTGTTGAAGGCTAACGATAATTTATTCTGCATTATCTTAATCATAATATTTCTTACTAGGCTAGTTAAGCTCACCCTTTGTTTTCATTGTTCTCTTCAAGAAATGAGAATATGGTTGGGACTAGTCGGGGAACGGAGTGACGGTCTAGATGTTTGCATTAGTAGTCCTCACTTTTCAGTGAAATAGTGTGATAATAAATGTAATGAGGACTCCATTTGAGTTTGAATACTGTCTAGAAGACAATATTTGTATTAAAACTCTCAGCTTATATTTTTTCGTATTTTACACGACAGTTGTATAATTAAGTTGTGTTTGAATTTTGGACCATGTATTTGGCGACTCAGAATGGGTGATGTATGCCTATTTTGGGGGCGTCTCAATTGGTATCAAAGATTAGGGATATGATCCATGGCTGAGATGTGAGACTAGAATTAGGGGGAGAGAGAGGGAAATCCTTCACTAGTATGACTTACCTAAGTTTATTTGTTATTTAATTGTTCGGTCAGAATATAGGGATAATATGTAGCATTACAATTAACCCTTATTTTGTGACAGTATTTGAAAATGACATCCGATAATGTTGAGAATATCAGTGGAGCACAAGAGACCGTTGAGTCACCATAGATCAATACCTAGGATAATGTGCATCAGGAAGGCAATAATCCTCAGGTGAATAACAACACCGACCAAATGGCGAACGACAGAATGTTTAGGAGCTTTCTGCAATTCGTGCAGCATCAGGCAAGAGAGACTCATGTTCAAAATGCAGGTAAAAACATTGGCAACTCTCGAATGGTCACCGCTAAGTAGTTCAAGGAGCTGGGACCACCGAAGTTTTTGGGAGAGCCAAGACCACTTAAGGCAGAGACGTGGATAAAGCAGATCATAAGTTTTTGCGAGGAGAGACAGATTATTGATGGGAATCCGTAAAGCGTACGCAGCCTGCTGCACTGAAGATGTCTTGGGAGAAGTTCCAAGAACTGTTCAACGACAAGTACTTTCCCGAAAGTATTCGTCACATGGAGGTAGTGTTCATCAAGCTGGAATAAAACAATATGACCGTGTCGCAGTACGAAGCTAAGTTTGCTAAATTGTCCCGATTTGCGTCCCACTTAGTTGATAATAAAGAGAGAATGACGTGGATGTTTCTAAGAGGTTTGAAATCCGAGATACCTTAATACCTAATTTCTCACAAACTTTGTTTGTATTCAGATATTGTAAATAGGGCTCAGTTATTGGAGCGCGATAATGATTCAACCCAACCAAGAGAGAGCAGCCGACAAAATGGTAATACCAGTGGTAGCAGTCATCGAAGCGGTGACAACAAACGTGGAGGGAATCAATAGGCCAGAAATGGTAACCACTTCGGTGGTAATCATGGCCAAGATAATAAAAGTGGACATTTCAAGAAAAGGAGATTCAACAATGATGGAAAGACATCAGCACCAGCACCCATTATTAAGGAAGGAGAATGACCACATATCATATGCTTCAAATGCAGATGGGAGGGACACATCAGTCCAAATTGTATGCAGCAGTCCAAAGCATGTTACAATTATGGAAGAGAAGGTCACCTAGCTCGATTTTGTCGTGCAGGGAAGCCAAATCCAGCTGGGACAGAGGCACCAAAGGCTGTTCCTGTAACGACCCCAAAATAGGTCCATTCCACCCAACCCATTCTGAGTCGTCAAATACATGGTACAGAAAACAACTACAACTTTTTTACAACAATTGTCGTGCAAAATACAACAACACATATGCTGTGAGTTTAGATACAAATATATACCAAATGTGACTCATGTTCCAACCGTGTACATCACCTCACAATAACACCTTACATAAAGGTATAGTCAAAAACTGTTTTAGAAATTAGAATCTTTGGGAAGTGCTCAAGGAAACCTTCGTACATGGGAGGCCACGCGTCTAGGTTATGATAGATATCATATGGCCACAGAATTATCCTTGGTTGACCCAATAGACCCCAAAGAAAAATGAAAAGATTACTATCATATTCTTCCCAATGGTGAGTCTTCTCTTGACTTATCATTATCTCCACTATCTCTAATTGAGAATTATACTTTAAACAAACACCAAGATTATATAGGTAGTGCTCGTATATATACTCAGCAAGTGGATGAGCACATCCCTGTCTTATGATGACACGAGGTTGTATGTCGTTAGACATCTTGTATGATAGTGGCAAACCACCCTTCCAACGTTGGGTACACCTTACCCTATTGGATTCACCAAATATAACTACTAAATAAACTTTTCTATACTGCTTCGGGAGAACATCCACAGCTAGAGACCACCGTTCTATTTCCCCGTTACCCTCGCTCGACCCAGCTACACTCTTATTACCTGAAAGGAATTGTGAAGCAAAAGGGTGAGCACAACTAGCTCAGTAAAGAATATCATGACTAAAGATAATTAAATTATCAATAGCCTTCATCAATAATAAATCAGAGATTTAGAACATATGGTAAATGATAAAAATTTCAACCATAGTTGCAGCAGAACGAGCAATCCATTAGAAGAGTCAAATAGACTATAAAGTCTATTATCTTCTCCATGTTAAAAATCCATCAACAATGTTTTATCCCTGTAACATCAATCAACAATTCTGGTCCACAATCATATGAATAACTCATAATCATAACTGTAGTTCTAAATTCCTCTTCTCATCCAGGACGAAGATAATTTTTATCACCTATCTTTACCTGAAACATCAAAGATCATGGTTACACCAAATCACATTTCATGTTCATAATCATACTAATAACTTCATCTTTGCACTACGGCCAAAGATATTCATTTGTATCACCAGTTGGTCATGTTCATCTCAATATCTGTTCATCTTTGCACTACTGGCCAAAGATATTCAACAACATGTCATCTTTGCACTATGGGCCAAAGATATTCATCAATAATTCATCTTTGCACTACAGGCCAAAGATATTCATCAATATTTCATCTTTGCACTACAGGCCAAAGATATTCCTCAACAGTTCATATTTATACTACGGCCAAATATATTCATCAACAGTTCATATTTACACTACAAGCCAAATATATTAATATCTCAACGAAATATATAATCATTTCAGAATTTATATAAACAATAATTATAACCATGTTGATCAATTCACCTTTGCACTTAAGCTAAAGATATTCACTTATAAATTCAATGGTCATGATCATACCAGTCAACAATTTAACTTTGCACTACTGGCCAAAGAGAACCCATAGTCATGATCATACCAGAAATTTACCCATCTTTACACTCAAGTCAAAGAGAAATATCATCATTAGGGTTATAAAAATGTTATATATAATAGTAAAATTAATATAATCAAAACATCTAGATTTAATCTCAAGAGTAATATTCATAACTCAACTATAATTTGGTTAGAAAAAGAAATTAATTTTGTCATAAATAGTAACTCGTGAATAGTAACTCGTAAATAGTAACTCATGAATAGTAACTCATGAATAGTAACCCCGACATGAAAAAGGTAGAAATTCCACAATAACATACATACCAATATTTCGGTATAATGATATTAAAAGAATAATATTTCTTAAGCTTATAAACAATTTATTTTAATTGTTTACACTTTACTAAATAATACATTTAATCATTCTAAAATACCAAACTCATAAGATTTCATCACCAATAACCAAAAACCCTCATCAAAAATCTGCATATACCTCATATAGGATTCTCAAGCCATAAAATCCTACTTTCTAATTTTCTTTCTTCACAAAACATATTTAATTCATTTACTCATAACTAAACCATTTTCATGAAAAATATCAAATCAGTCTCAAAAATATTTTTTTTCTGGGATTTAGCAGAATATAGTCCAATATTGAACATATATTTTTCTCAGAATTTTTAAAAGTCATTTACTATTTTTCATATGGCCAAAACAGCCGAATATTTAGACATTTATCAAAAATTGTACTTTTGTACAAAAATTCTGAAATTAACAGAGTATACTTCCATCATATACATGTACTCCAAATAAAAATTTCATCAATTTTGGAGTTAACCACAAGAAATTATAAGCTGTTACTTTTAAACTAGTCTTTTCTCATAAAATTCATAACTCTCAATCTATACATCCAAAAATTACCATTTTTGGACATAATCAAGAAAACTCATCAAAATATCATTTCAAATTTTTCCAGAATTTTTGAAGGTAAGAAAAATTACGAAACTGGAAAATATAGCAACCCTTAAAATCCCTTAATATCCCTTACTATCCCTTACCTCAAAAGAGCAGTACTTCTGATCGGTATAAGGCTGAAGGAAACTTGCACTGATGAATAGAAACTCACAGAGTATCTAAATACTCACAAAATACACTCAATAATCTAGAGAGAGAAAGAGAGAAAACTTATGTTTCTGGTGTTATTTTCAATTCTAACTTAGCCCTCTATTTATAGGAAAATTTTGGTAGGTTTGACCTGCAACCTGATGGCTTTACCTGCTACTATTCCCACCCACCACATTTGAAATATAATTCAGCACATTTCTTCACCAACCATAAGTGGGGCCCACCCATTCTAGAATTTTCTACCAAAAATGATAATCTCCGAAAATTTAACAATTTCTGAACCAGTCATCTCGTAAAATTCATAATAAATCATACGTTCATTTTTAACGGTTCAAAATTTATGGACATATACTCAACTTATATATGTATAACATATCCAAAAATTACCACGATCCAACGGTCGGATTAAAAATTATAACCCCCGCAAAATATCTCAAAAACCCTGATTTTTAATACCTCCATTCCGACAAAAATACTGATAAAAACCTCAACATTAACTCCTTCATTTTTAACCACAAAAATATATCCCTCATTTATATCCACATAAAATAAATATTTTCTTATCACATGAATCAATAATTAATTATTCACAAATAATATTACAGAATCACATTTATGACAACCAGGCCGTTCCCAGGAAAGAGGGGGCTTTCCAATAAGGATTTCTCCTTACTGGCGCGTAATTAGATGACCAAACCTCTCCTTAGACAGAACTTTCTAGACATTGCCAATAATGTTATCTAATAATATTATTCAAATAATATGAATTATTGATCTGATAAAGGAAAATACTGTGCAGCAACAATTATTGAAACAACAATAATATAAAATATCAACGCAACAATTATTGAATCAATAAAATAAAATATTGAACAGTAACTACTGTAATAATTATTGAGTAGTGCCTTCTTACTTAAGAATCAATAATTTCAAAAATACTATGCAATACCGTGTGCTACTGTGCAATAACGCGTATTACTGTATTTTAATCACCGGGTATTCCAACAGTGTTAACGGTAACAACTACGTCGTTATTTGTAAAAACTTAAATTTGTCGTTTTCTTCACCCGACAGTTATTCTGTTATGGGGCCCACAAATGGCTGCGCCGTCGTACGAATATTCCCCGACAGAAAGAATATTCCCCGACAACAATGATTATTTTATAACCACTTGCTTATTTTGAAAAAAAATCATATTTCACTCATAACTTTAAACTTTTATCAATTTAACCATTTACTAAATAGTAATTATAAGAAAAATTGAATACTTTTATTTCATAAAATTCGGGGTCTTACAGTTCCAGAGAAGTCAAAGTCGGTAATTCAAGGGAGAGCGCTTGTCATGACCTCCCAAAAAGAAAGGAACCCGAACGAGGTCATCATAGGTAAGCTAATCACGAACTCTAGCGAAGTGTATACCTTATTTGATACCGGTTCTACACATTCTTTTATTTCTCCTACTTGCGCTCAACGTTTAAATTTAACTACGGAGAAATTAGACTCTGACTTATCTGTTAAAACTCTGTTGGGAGAAACCTTCATTACATCTACTGTTAATAAGTCTTGTTTGGTTCAAATTGGTACCCTCACATTACCTGTCGATCTTATTTCCTTAAAAATACTTGCATTTGATGTGATTTTAGGGATTGATTGGTTAACTACTCATCATGCTAAAATTGATTATTTTTGTAAGGTTGTTAGCTTTCATATTCCTAACCAACATATTATGCGAATTCAAGTAATCAAACCAATAAAGTCAATTACTGTCATATCAAGCTATAAAGCTATTCGTTTATTCAAAAACAGATGTCAAGCTTTCTGAGCCCATATCACGGATTTAAATAAAAATACGTCAGATTTGAATTATATTTATATTGTTAATAAATTTCCTGACGTATTCCCTGAAGAACTTCCTAGCCTACCCTCAGAGCGTGAAATAGAATTTTGTATCGACCTTGAACCCGGAACAAAACCCATTTCCAAAGCCCCATATCGAATGGCTCCTACTGAACTTCAGGAGTTAAAATTCCAACTGCAGGAATTGTTAGACATCGGTTTCATTCGTCCTAGTACGTCTCCTTGGGGTGCTCATGTTCTATTCGTAAAGAAGAAAGATGGAAGTATGCGACTTTGTATTGACTATCGAAAGTTGAATCATGTCACCATCAAAAATAGATAATTGTTGCCACGCATTGATGACCTATTTGACCAGTTGCAAGGCGCCAAATTATTTTCAAAGATCGATCTTCGTTCTGCATATAATTAGTTAAAGATTAAAACCGATGACATTCCAAAGACTGCTTTTAGAACTCGGTACGGGCATTACGAATTCCTAGTCATGTCTTTTGGATTGACTAATGCTCATGTTGCCTTCATGAACATGATGAACTGAGTATTCAAGGAATATTTGAATCATTTTGTGGTTGTCTTTATTGATGGCATTCTCATATATTTCAAAAGCCGTGAAGATCATGAGTAAAACTTGTGGCTGATACTCCAAAAGCTTCGTGAAAATAATTTATACGCCAAGTTAAAGAAATGCGAGTTCTGGCTTGAGAAAGTAGCATTCCTTGGGCATGTGATATCAAATCATGAAATATCTGTTGACCCGACAAAGATTAAAGCAATACAAAGCTGGGAGGAAACTTAAGTCAAAGACCGAAGTACGTAGCTTTCTCGGCTTAGCTGGTTATTATCGGAGATTCATGGAAGGACTTTCTCGAATCGCTACTGCATTAACTCAGCTGACTCAAAAAGATACAAAATTCGGTTTGAGCGAGGAATGTGAGAAGAGTTTTTAAGAACTCAAGAGGAGACTAATTTCAGCACCTGTTCTGACAATACCATCTGGTTCGGAGGGATTTGTCATCTACAGTGATGCTTCAGGTAGAGGGTTAGGATGTGTTCTCATACAACATGGGAAATTCATAGCCTATGCCTCACGATAACTCAAAAAATATGAGAGAAATTACCCTACTCGTGATCTAGAGTTGGCAGATGTCGTTTTCGCACTTAAAATCTGGAGGCATTACCTATATGGGGAGAAAGTGGAGATCTATATGGATCATAAAAGCCTCAAATATTTCTTTACCCAAAAGGAACTCAACATGCGGCAACGACGTTGGCTTGAGCTGTTGAAAGATTACAATCATACCATCCAATACCATCCTGGAAAAGCGAACATGGTAGCTGACGCATTGAGTAGAAGATCATATGTAGGTACAAGTGCAATATTGTCAACGCAAAGGCCCATTTTGTATGACTTGTAAAGGATAGAGATAGAGTTAAAGACTTCAGGGACACACGTGATGATGGCTAATATACGAGTAGAACCGACTTTAATCGATAAAGTTAAAACTGCTCAAGCTACAGGCCCTGATGCCTATAAAGAAGAAAGTATAAGAAGGTATTATTCGGGGAGCAAGAATCGATGAAGAAGGAATACTTCGAGTCAACTCCAGACTTTGTGTTCCTAACAACCCTAATTTAAAGTATAAGATCATGATGGAGGCACACAACACACCGTTTGTAATCCATCTCGGAAGTACCAAGATGTATCGTGATCTTCGACATACATTTTGGTGGAGTAATATAAAAAGAGAGATCGCGGAGTTTATCTCAAGGTTGTTAACTTGTCAACGTGTCAAGGCGGAGCATCAAGTGCCAAAAGGTCTATTACAACCACTTAAAATTCTTAAATAGAAATGGGAGCACATTACCATGGATTTCGTTACTGTTCTTCCCAAGGTTTCTCAAGGCATAGATGTGATTTAGGTCATTGTTGATAGATTGACCAAGTCTGCTCATTTCTTACCTATACGAGAAACTTATACACTTGAACATCTTGCTCATATATACATAAATGAGATTGTAAGACTGTATAGTATGCCAGTATTCATAGTTTCTGATCGAGACCCAAGATTTACTTCATGATTTTGGGTTAGTTTGCAAAAAGCTATGGGCACGAATTTAAGATTTAGTTCGACATATCATCCTCAAACGGAAGGACAATTAGAGAGGACTATTCAAACCCTTGAAGATCTATTAAGACTATATGTCCTTAACTTCAATGGGAGTTAGGACAAGTTCTTTCCATTAGTGGAATTCTCCTACAACAACAGTTATCAAGCAAGTATCGACATGGCTCCATTTGAGGTGTTGTATGGAAGAAAGTGTCGTTCTCCAGTATGCTGGGACGAGGTGGGTGAGGCAACATTGTTAGGACCAAAATTGGTACGCATGAGTACGGAAAAGATTCAAATGATCTGGCAACGTATAAAAACCTCACAAGATCGACAAAAGAGTTATGTTGATCTTCATCGGAAGGAAGTGGAATTCAATGTTGGAGAATATGTGTTGTTACGTGTTGCTCCATGGAAGGGAGTTACGAGATTTAGAAATAGAGGAAAGCTCAATCCTCGATTCATTGGCCCATTTGAAATCCTTAACCAAGTAGAAACTATGGCCTATAGACTCGCTTTACCGCCAAGTATGTCTCGTGTTCATAATGTTTTTCATGTATCTATGTTACGTAAATATGTGGAAGACCCGAACCACATCATTGAGTTAGAACCGGACGAAATAGCAGAAGATTTAACGTATAAAGAGGTACCTCTTAAAATCTTGAATAAGAAGGAACATATTGCACGCTCCAAGGTTATACCTCGAGTCAAAGTTTTGTGGAGAAACCATGATATTGAGGAAATGACCTGGGAGTTAGAATCTAAAATGAAATCAAGGTATCCTCACCTCTTCAATATACCAGGTATGTACCCTAATTTCGAGGACGAAATTTCATAAGAAGGGAAGGTTGTAAGACCCCAACTATTATAAATAAAGATTATTTTTTTCTCGAAATATATTTTTGAATATTAAGGTGTGAATTTGTTATAATGTTATAGTTGTGGGTAATATTTATAAATTTTATAAAGTAAGCAAGTTGTTATATAATATTCGATCGATCGGGGAATATTCGTTTTAACATAGAATATTCGTACAATGGCACAATCATTGGTGGACCCCACAACAGAATTATTGTCGGAATGAGAAAACGATAGAAATATCTTTTTATAAAAATAATTGCGAAAGTTTTACCATTAACTATTGAAATACCCGGTGATGAAAAGTACTATAATACGCGTGATTGTATAGTAGCTCACGGTATTGATTATTGATGCTTACATGAGAAGTCACTCAGTTTTATTCAATTAATGCTACAGTAATTGCTGCATAGTATCTCACGTTATTTGATTTAATTATTATCAATATTTTATATATTATTAAATCAATAATTGAGACAACAAAGTTATTCATATTACTATTTACAATATTGACGATGTCTAGAAAGTTCTGTCAATGAGAGGTTTGGTCACTTAATTGCGCGTCAATAGGGAGAAATCCTTATCGAAAAGTCCCTCTTTTTTGGGAACGATCTGGTTGTTAAATATTACGAATTATAATAATGATGATAAATGTTGTTAAAAATATTGAGGGGATTTTTATGAATTATTTGTTATAAATTTTTCTTATTATATGGACCCCCATTTATCCATTTTTCAAAATAATCAGTAAAGAGTTATTCAGTATATATATATATATATATATATATATATATATATATAATAAGCGGTGGGGCCCACACGTGATGATTACATATGGTGAAGCCCACGTATGGAGGACTTTTAAGGGGAAGAATCTGAAAAATGTTCACGGGTGGGTGTATTGTTTTCAATAAGCATGTTTATATATATATATATATATATATATATATATATATATATATATGTGTGTGTGTGTGTGTGTGTGTGTGTGTGTGTGTGTGTGTGTGTGTGTGTGTGTGTGTTATATTTTTGTTTTGTTATACTTGAGAAATTTAATCGCCCAAATATGCGTATGAAGTCCGTGACTTTGCATTTTGAATCCGTGAATTTCAATTATTTCGTCCGCGAGTTTTTTTCCTTAACAGTACTCCTTTCATTCCCCTATAAATAGGATGCTTAGTTAGAATTGAAAATTAAACCAGAATCAGAGAATTCTTCTTCTATAATATTGAGCGTATTTTTTTAGAATTTAAGGAAGCTTTGAGCGTAGAAAACAGTTCAAGTTTTTTTCAAGAATATCCCTGCTATACCAGTTTGAATACTCTCCTTTTTAAGGTAAGGGATGTTATTTTTGTTTAATATTCGTAAGAAATAATATTTTCTTCCATACTCTGTAGTATGTAAATAATATTATTTCGTTTCAGATTTCGAATTTTATACTCATTTTGTTAAAGTTTTGACTTCTATACTCCATGAAATTAGTAGAATATCCTTGATATTTGCGCTTCATCCAGTATCTGTAAAGACCCCAAATCTGGGTACTTGAAACTCGAACTCGGTGCTTCACGATACTATTTCTATGAGCGGAATAATACTAATAATAATAACAATAATATAGATACCAACTTAATTTACATATTTATTAGAGTCTAAATCTCAAGGACGTAACCTTTAATACATTCCTTACATAACATGATAGATAATATATATCATTGTCTTAATAATATCAAACTATTACATAAGATAACATTGCAATCATTCAGCAATCTTTTTTTTTTCTTGTTCTTAGCAGAGCCTTCAGGTTGTTCACACTTAGATGAAAACATTTAAATTAAGCAAGGATGAGCATTTGAGTGCCCAGCAAGTAATAACAATTATAAATATTAGCTGAAAGGACTAAATGTTTTCTTTGTACTACCCTTCTACAGCGAATCAATAGTTATGAAGTAAATCTGAACCGATAATAATAACATAACAACTCTCTATCAAACTTTCAAAACTATGTACTGACTATAAATAGTGTTAAGGTGACATACTATGAACATTGTTTTCAATTTTCAAATAGGTTTAGCAGAACTTTATTTGCAAACCGTCATAACTTATTGGCACGGGGGTGATCAGCCCGTTATGCCCTGTATTGATCAATACTACATGCAAGAACGATATTATCATTCACTTTGTCCGTCTTGGGCGCATAAAAGTTTTCTCATGTTCGGGATGTTCATACTTAGTCGGGAATCCGAATCAAAATAATTTGATTGGATACAAAAAGGTTTTATCATGTTCAACAATATTTCTAAATCTGTGTCTAGCTGATCAAATAGCTTAGACGGCTTTTATTATTATATACATAATGGTGATCAATAGGTATATATATATATATATATATATATATATATATATATATATATATATATATATATATATATATATCAACATGTGATTAAATACAATGATTATTCAAGTGGGGACACTTGAATAACCATATTTAGAAATTAACGAACAGAATATATATATATCTGAATTATAATATAATAAAATGTTGATAATCAATGATCGAATATAACATATATAACAATAGGGTTAATAATCTGGTATAATAATAATATAATTCTAAAACTCTCTTACTTCTGTCCATTGCATAAAGGAAATGTAAAGGTAGGATACTTGCCTGGTACACTGCTTACAATTCGCAACTTAGTTTTATCTTTTATATAACCACCTATCAGTAATAAGATCATTTTACTGATTAGAATAACATATCGTAACACATAATACTGCTTATTGCAGTCAGCACATAACCTAATCATATTGGCACATAGGTTTAGCAATCACTGGATCACAAATAATCATATATCTAATTAAATTATCTAAGTCCAGATCAATTTCTGAAACATATCGGTGTACCGACAACTTTATCGGGTAATTATCGAGTCTAAGACTCTATTCTGTAGCTCAATATCTGTAAGTATCAGTCATATTATTTTTAAATGACTTATAATAATTTTGAAACATTTATTATAATTTATCATGAATTTTCAAACATCGGAATCATTATTAAATAATTTAAATATCGAATAATTCTATTATCATTAATATTAAATTATTAATGAAACCATTGCCAAAATATTAAAGTTATTTATAATAACTCAAAATATTTTTAAAATATTTATATTGCCTTTAAATGATTTTTAAAATATTTAAAATCACTTTTAAATAATTACCATCAATATTTAAATATTAATGTACTATTTATCAAAATATTAAAAGTCATTAATTATAACTTAAAATATTTTTAATTTATTAATATTCCTTTTTAAATGATTTTTAAATTAATAAAACTATTTTAAAACTATTTATTTAATATAATTATTAAATAAATGTAATATCATTAATATTAACTTATTAATGAAATTATCCTTTAAATATTAAAAGTTATATTTTTTAACTTAAAATATCTTTAAACACTTTATTTTCATTTAAAATGATTTTGATAATATTAAAATCATTTTTAAACTAATTTATTTAATATAATTATTAAATAATTCTAATATCATTAATAATAATTAATTAATAAAATTTACCTTTAAATATTGAAAGTTATATTTTATAACTTAAAATATTTTTAAATACCTTATTATTATTTAAAATAATTTTTAATATATAAAAATCATTTTTAATTAATTTATTTAATTTATTTATTAAATAACTTAAATATTAATAATATTAATTTATTAATAAATTTCATCAAAAAATATTAAAAATCATTAAAAATAACTTAAAAAATTTTCTTATACCATAATATAATTTTAAATAATTTTTTAAGTATTAAAATTATTTTTAAATAATTTATTTAATATAATAATTAAATAAATTAAATACTTTTAATATTTCAAAAATATTAATTATTTATGAAATTTATTAAAAATTATTAAAAACTAATTTTCAGACTTTAAAATAATTTTTATAATTTATTATGTATTTTTAATAATTAAAATCTAATTTTCTATAATTATTTAATGAATAAATAATTTTTAAAAATTAATCGTCGCTAAAGACTGCCTATAGCGACAGAACCGTCGCTATAGGTGTTCTTCACGTTCTTGAGCACTGACAGACAGTTAGTAAGGTGCCTCGTTTGACCAACAAAATCTGTCAGATTATAATATTTTTGGACAAGGTAAGATATTGATCTTGTAGTACTAATGTAGTACTACAAATATCACGCAAGATCTGGGTCAGATTACAACATACAAGCAAGATATGAACCTTCAAAGTTGCTGTCAGACCAAATCTGGGTAACCCAGAAACCCAGCAGCTTCGAGGGTCCATTTTTGGGCTAGATTATTTCTATGTTCTGGTCTTGATTCAAGTGATCTTAAGGTTCAAAGCTACAGTAGTTGTGTCAAGGTACATGATTAAAACAACAGATAATTCTAACAACAACAGAATCACAAATTATCCTTTGGTCAAACGCTGTCAGAAGCTTTGTTCTAACAGTTTCTGGAAATTCCAGAAACTGCACTATATAATCAACTGGTCAAGTTTTACCACTCACTACACTTGATCGGCTGACTGTTTTAATATTCTAAAAGCATATATATATATATATATATATATATATATATATATATATATATATATATATATATATAGTCCATATAACAAGCTAGTATCTAAATATAAGAACATCACCAAAAAACATAAAACTTGACAGATCTCGGGCTTCAAAAATCTTGTCAGGCGTTATTCTACACTTTCTGCGTTACCCAGAAAGCTTCGGTCATGCCCGGTCAACGGGTTTTGACCAGCCATAACATGAAATCTAGACATCAACTAATTGTTATTTCACTTCCAGATCACAGACCACATAACAGACTACATATTTAAACCTTTAAATAACAAAAACCAAGATCTGACAAGAATCTAAAGGCACTGACATTCGTTGTCAGACCACAAAACACAATTTTTCCAGATTTTGTAAAACTTCAAATCTGAGCCTATAGATGTTATGGATCTAACATCTATCAACCCAGATCACTTAATTAGACTACAAAAAACATGTTTTAACATAAAATCATAACATCTAACACATTGATCAAGATCAGATTTCAAGTTTAGGGTTTATACCTCACTTTGAAAATTTTGGATTCTAAGCTTCTGATTTGTTTAAGGAATTCGTGGGGCTTGAATTGTGAGCTGATATACTACTATATTTCGTAGGTTAGAGAGAGAGGGACTTGGATGGGCATTGTGATCAAATGAGCTAACAATTGTAATTTCTCTCTCTTCCAATCTATTTATAACACTTGTTAGATGCATTGTATGGCTGATCATAGACTTATGTGATGGATATTTAGGTGATGCTAAGTCAATAAATTAGGTCACCAACTAAAGGTATTGGAAATCTTACAAGTTATCTAATAAAATATACAAGAGGGGCATTATAGTCTTTTGTCATACAATTTTAATAGTTAAAATGTAACTTGGCAAACCCTTAGGGTTTAACCCTAAGGTTTAGCACAAAATGAATTTCTAGGATTTCATTTAGGGTTTAAAATAAAATAAAAAATTGTTTCTAAAAATAGAAAATTAGGGTTTCCTTAATTAGATTAGGTTAATAATTACGTTATACATGAACATTAGGGTTTTATATGCTAATTATAATTAACCTTGCTAATTTTTGCAATTAGGGTTTATAATTTTGATAATTAGGGTTATCAAATTATAATTAGGGTTTCTAATTACCAAATTATGGTTTTAAATATTAGGGTTTTAAGTTACTAATTAGGTTTTTCATAATTAGCAATAAAATCTATTATACATGATATTAATCACATTAACACAATTTTTAACTGATCACAAACTCCAGTTTAGGTTTCAAGTTAGGGTTTCTAATTTTAGAAATTAGGGTTTTAATTTATAATTATGATTTTCCATAATAATAAGGCTTTACCTAAAACACAAATCGTATAACACATAACACAGTGTCGTAACAGATTTTTAAAGTCTCATATGACTTCGAAACTAGGGTTTAATAGTAATACTAGGGTTTATAAAAATATTGCTAGGGTTTGGCCATAATACACCATAATTGACCAACCATTATCAATACGTACATACAGTACATATTTATAGCACTGAAAAATTAAAATATAATTAATATTATATTATTATTCTCATTCCTTGATAAAAATCAAAAATTAGGGTCTGGATTCCATATCTGATTTATCTTTCATATTTGACCTTATTAATTAAGGTAAAATAGTTAACTTAATAATATGTACAAAAATTCATATAATAAAATAATTATTATAATTATTCTAAAATCTTTTCATATATTATTTAAATAATATATAATTATATTTTTATGAAAAATAATTAATAAAAACATTTCTACAATAAAATTAATTATTATAAGAATATACTTTATAATACTCAATAATTCTAAAATAAAAATTATTTTTAATTATACATGTAATAAATATATTTTTATTTATCACATAAATACATATACACTTTATCTTGTACAAATCCTCATCTTTAATATAAAATAAAAATTTATACGCAAAATTTCTGATTTAATTATATAGAAAATATCGGATTTTTACATTCACCCTCCCTTATAAAGATTCCGTCCCCGGAATCCCCATTCTAAAACCTAAACATACCAGGGTACATAGCATACACAATCTTCGCAAGTAGATCTCGACCAACTTTGATCGAACTGATCTTTAACTATTCATATAAAGCTTGCCTATCTGATTAAATGAAAAAATTTGATTTCTAAAAGAACTCAAATTCCTCCCTCAAAATTTTTTTATAAAATAATTTATTATATATAGGAAAATCATGTATAAGAGAATAAAAGTATACGAATAATACCTGGAGTTCCATTGCCAGCTGCCATCGTATCCTGGACAGTCATGTTGTAGACCCTTACTATTAATTTAGTTGGCTTGCTCGATGACATAGTTCTCGTGATTGCCAAAGTCCCGCTGCCCTGGCTAGTATTCACACTCCCTGCCTCCGTCCTCCTCTTCGGACAATCCTTCACCTTGTGCTCAGTCGACTCGCATAGAAAACATCCACTGTTCACCCTAGGATTGAGGCAGTTGGGAGAGATATGGCCCTACTGCCCGCACTTATAGCATGCAAACTTTCCCTTCAGACATTCCCCAGAGTGGTTCTTTCCACAAGTCTTACATGGCACCATCTGCTTCTTCACACCTTCTTGTTTTACCTGAACATTTCCAAAATAACTCCATTTCCTTTTACTATTACCACTTCTACTTCCACTAGTAATTTATGCCTTCCCAGCTCCTTCGACCTTACCTTTGTTCTTCCTCTCCTTGTTGTAGAGGCCCATGGCCTCACTCCCCTCCTCCGCAATAACAGCTTTCTCCATGAGTGCTGCAAATGTAGGAATCTGCAACACCGCCACCTTGTTATAGAGCCAGGATTTTAATCTCAGCTCAAACCTTCTAGCTTTCCTAGCCTCCGTATCAACTTGATGCGGAGCGATCCTAACCAACTCATTGAATTTTGCGGCGTATTCTGACACCGTCATATTCTCTTGCTTCAACTCTAAAAATTTCACCTCTATCCTAGCCTGCATACTAGATGAAAAATAATTTTTGAAAAATAGTATTTTAAACCTATCCCAAGTAACTACACCTTCTCCTGCCCTCGCCTGATTCGCTTCCCACCAAAAGTTTGCCTCCCCCTTCATCATGTAAGTGGCAAAAGAGGTCTTTTGCCCCTCAGCTACCCTAGTTATCACGAATACTTTTTCAATTTTTTTAACCCAAGTCTGGGCTTCAACAGGGTCAGTTGTACCTTTGAATTCTGGCTGTCCTGCAGCCTTAAAATATTTGAAATTTGCTAAGCGATTGTCTGGCGGGTTCCCTGCGGCTGGTATTCCCGGTTGCATAGCTTGTGCTACCATGTTTGCAAAGTGTTGCATCGGATCTGCTTGTTGTTGTCCCTCAACGTTATTGATAGACTCTTCTGCCCTTTGATTTCGAGTTCGACGTCTTGGTGGCATTATCTGGTTAAATAGAAACCATAAATTACATTTTATTAACTTACATTCTAAACCTTATCGCATAAGTTTAATATATTAAACTTGTTTCATTACTCAAACATAGATTCATATTCATTTAACGAATACTTTACATAGCATAGCACATAATGCTTTAAACATCAGTTATCCCTTTGTGACCACAAAAGTTGGGATTTACAATCTTGACTAATATAAAAGTTGGAAACATTATATTAAACAGACATACATATCATATATATTACATTAAACATACCTACACAGCAGAACCTATACTACCTATTCACTACGCCTTTTTCTTGGACAACCTTTCGCCTGATGACCTTCCAATCCACAAATAAAATATGCACTTAGTTTATAGTCGGAACAATAAATAGTGGTATGTCCCTCATAGCCGCAAATGTAACATATTCTTTTCCCTTTCTTCTTGTAGAGTTTTCCTAAGTCATGGTCTTCTATCTTTCTTTTTCCCTTATTGCTCGGTGCTACACACGATGTGTTGCTTGTGGCTTCCATCTGATCAATTTAGATTTTAAGCTTATCTTGATCTTCCATTGTTTCTAGTAAGGCTTTTCGCAATTGACTATTTAGCAGCTTTTCTATTTTCCACAGCTTTTCTAGAGAAGAAACCTTGTTCCTCAGATCTTGCACCTCTGTTGATGCTTGTTCAGCTTCAACTTTAGTGTCCGAATCACTATCTGTCAGCTCCACTATCTCCGGATCTGGTACTACATTTTCCAAAATAACCACCTCGTCAGAGTTGTTTTTATCGTGAGCCTCTATTTTAACTATTGGCTTCGATATTAGCTCGGGTGTATGGATTTGGTCATTCTTCATGCTATAAACATATAACAAGCCTTTTCCACAAGACATCTACACACATAAATTATCCTGATTAGCATATAGTATATACACGCAGCAAATAATAGCTTTATATAAGTTATCTTTTATTTTGTTTGACGATCAATTTATCCAATTCATCTCCTTTTTAAACTCTAAATGAGTTATTTATATTTTCAACGTTTTCTTCTGTTCTAAGGTTATAGCATAAGGTCTATCCCACCTAAGGTTTCTAACCCTAAGCTCTGATACCAACCTGTAAAGCCCTCAAATTCGGGTACTTAAAACCCGAACTCGGTGCTTCACGATACCATTTCTATGAGCGGAATAATACTAATAATAATAACAATAATATAGATACCAACTTAATTTACATATTTATCAGAGTCTAAATCCTAAGTACGTAACCTTTAATACATTCCTTACATAACATGATAGATAATATATATCATTGTCTTAATAATATCAAACTATTACATAAGATAACATTGCAATCATTCAGCAATCTTTCCTTTTCCCTTATTCTTAGCAGAGCCTTCAGGTTGTTCACACTTAGCTGAAAACATTTAAATTAAGCAAGGATGAGCATTTGAGTGCCCAGCAAGTAATAACAATTATAAATATTAGCTGAAAGGACTAAATGTTTTCTTTGTACTACCCTTCTACAATAAATCAATAGTTTTGAAGTAAATCTGAACCGATAATAATAGCATAACAACTCTCTATCAAATTTTTAAAACTACGTACTGACTATAAATAGGGTTAAGGTGACATACTATGAACATTATTTTCAATTTTCAAATAGGTTTAGCAGAACTTCATTTTCAAACCGTCATAACTTACGGTCACGAGGGTGATCAGCCCGTTATGCCCTGTATTGATCAATACTACATGTAAGAATGATATTATCGTTCACTATGTCCGCCTTGGGTGCATAAAAGTTTTTCTATGTTCGGGATGTTCATACTTAGTCGGGAATCCGAACCCAAACAATTTGATTGTTTACAAAAAGGTTTTATCATGTTCAACAATATTTCTAAATCTGTGTCTAGCTGATCAAATAGCTTAGACGGCTTTTACTTATTGTATACATACTGGTGATCAATATATATATATATATATATATATATATATATATATATATCAACATGTGATTAAATATAATGATTATCCAAGTGTGGACACTTGAATAACCATATTTAGAAATTAACGAACAGAATATATATATCTGAATTACAATATAGTACCATGTTGATAATCAATGATCGGATATAACATATATAACAATAGGATTAATAATCTAGTACAATAATAATATAATTCTAAAACTCTCTTACTTCTGTCCATTGCATAAAGGAAATGCAAATGTAGGATACTTGCCTGGTACGCTGCTTACAATTCACAACTTAGTTTTATATTTTATATAACTACCTATCAGTAATAAGATCATTTTACTGATTAGAATAACATATCGTAACACATAATACTGCTTATTACAGTCAGCACATAACATAATCACATTGGCACATAGGTTTAGCAGTCACTGGATCACAAACAATCATATATCTAATTAAATTATCTAAGTCCAGATCAATTTCTGAAACATGTCGGTGTACCGACAGCTTTATCGGGTAATTATCGAGTCTAAGACTCTATTCTGTAGCTTAGTATCTGTAAGTATCAATCATATTATTTTTAAATGACTTATAATAATTTTGAAACATTTATTATAATTTATCATAAATTTTTAATCATCGAAATTATTATTAAATGATTTAAATATCGAATAATTCTATTATCATTAATATTTAATTAATATTAAACTATTAATGAAACCATTGCCAAAATATTAAAGTTATTTATAATAACTCGAAATATTTTTAAAACATTTATATTGCCTTTAAAACGATTTTTAAAATATTTAAAATCACTTTTAAATAATTACCATCAATATTTAAATATTAATGTACTATTTATCAAAATATTAAAAGTCATTAATTATAACTTAAAATATTTTTAATTCATTTATATCCCTTTTTAAATGATTTTTAAATTAATAAAATAATTCTAAAACTATTTATTTAATATAATTATTAAATAAATTTAATATCATTAATATTAAATTAATATCATTAATATTAACTTATTAATGAAATTATCCTTTAAATATTAAAAGTTATATTTTATAACTTAAAATATCTTTAAACACTTTATTTTCATTTAAAATAATTTTTATAATATTAAAATCATTTTTAAACTAATTTATTTAATATAATTATTAAATAATTCTAATATCATTAATAATTAATTAATAAATAAAATTTACCTTTAAATATTGAAAGTTATATTTTATAACTTAAAATATTTTTAAATACCTTATTATTATTTAAAATAATTTTTAATATAATAAAATTATTTTTAATTAATTTATCTAATTCATTTATTAAATAACTTAAATATCATTAATATTAATTTATTAATGAATTTCATCACAAAATATTAAAAGTCATTAAAAATAACTTAAAATATTTTCTTATACCATAATATAATTTTAAATAATTTTTCAAGTATTAAAATCATTTTTAAATAATTTTTTTAATATAATAATTAAATAAATTAAATACTTTTAATATTTCAAAAATATTAATTATTTATGAAATATATTAGAAATTAGTAAAAACTAATTTTCAGACTTTAAAATAATTTTTTGTGATTTATATATATATATATATATATATATATAGTCCATACAACAATCTAGTATCTAAATATAACAACATCACCAAACAACAAAAAACCTGACAGATCTCGGGCTTCAAAAATCTTGTCAGACGTTATTCTACACTTTCTGGGTTACCCAGAAAGCTTCGGGCATGCCCGGTCAACGGGTTTTGACCAGCCATAACATGAAATCTAGACATCAACTAATTGTTATTTCACTTCTAGATCACAGACCACATAACAGACTACACATTTAAACCTTTAAATAACAAAAACCAAGATCGGACAAGAATCTAAAGCCACTGACATTCGTTGTCAGACCACAAAACACAATTTTTCCAGATTTTGTAAAACTTCAAATCTGGGCCTATAGATGTTATGGATCTAACATCTATCAACCCAGATCACTTAATTAGACTACAAACAACATGTTTTAACATAAAATCATAACATCTAACACATTGATCAAGATCAGATTTCTAGTTTAGGGTTTATACCTCACTTTGAAAAATTTGGATTCTAAGCTTCTGATTTGTTTAAGGAATTCGTGGGGCTTGAATTGTGAGCTGATATACTACTATATTTCGTAGGCTAGAGAGAGGGACTTGGATGGGTATTGTGATCAAATGAACTAACAATTGTAATTTCTCTCTCTTCCAATCTATTTATAACACTTGTTATATGCATTATATGGCTAATCATAGACTTATGTGCTGGATATTTAGGTGATGCTAAGTCAATAAATTAGGTCACCAACTAAAGGTATTGGAAATCTTACAAGTTATCTAATAAAATATAC
The DNA here is from genome assembly GCA_016801055.1 of Panax notoginseng. Classification (NCBI taxonomy): domain Eukaryota; kingdom Viridiplantae; phylum Streptophyta; class Magnoliopsida; order Apiales; family Araliaceae; genus Panax; species Panax notoginseng. The sequence goes on from CM029021.1 coordinate 125,486,277, forward strand.
AAGAGGGACATTATAGTCTTTTGTCATACAATTTTAATGGTTAAAATATAACTTGGCAAACCCTTAGGGTTTGATCCTAAGGTTTAGCACAAACTGAATTTCTAGATTTTCATTTAGGGTTTAAAATAAAATAAAAATTTGTTTCTAAAAATAAAAAATTAGGGTTTCCTTAATTAGATTAGGTTAATAATTACGTTATACATGAACAATAAGGTTTTATATACTAATTATAATTAATCTTGCTAATTTTTATAATTAGGGTTTATAATTTTGATAATTAGTGTTACCAAATTATAATTAGGGTTTCTAATTACCAAATTAGGGTTCTACATAATATGGTTTTAAGTTACTAATTAGGTTTTCCATAATTAGCAATAAAATCTACTATACATGATATTAATCACATTAACACAATTTCTGACTGATCACAAACTCCAGTTTAGGTTTCAAATTAGGGTTTCTAATTTCAGAAATTAGGGTTTTAATTTATAATTATGATTTTTCATAATAATAAGGCTTTACCTAAAACACAAATCTTATAACACATAACACAGTGTCGTAACAAATTTTTAAAGTCTCATATGACTTCGAAACTAGGGTTTAATAATAATACTAGGCTTTATAAAAATATTATTAGGGTTTGGTCATAATACACCATAATTGACCAACCATTATCAATACGTACATACAGTACATATTTATAGCACTGAAAAATCAAAATATAATTAATATTATATTATTATTCTCATTCCTTGATAAAAATCTAAAATTAGGGTTTGGATTCCATATCTGATTTATCTTTCATATTTAACCTTATTAATTAAGGTAAAATAGTTAACTTAATAATCTGTACAAAAATTCATATAATAAAATAATTATTATAATTATTCTAACATCTTTTCATATATTATTTAAATAATATATAATTATATTTTCATGGAAAATAATTAATAAAAACATTTCTACAATAAAATTAATTAGTATAAGAATATACTTTATAATACTCAATAATTCTAAAATAAAAATTATTTTTAATTATACATGTAATAAATATATTTTTATTTATCACATAAATACATATACACTTTATCTTGTACAAATCCTCATTTTTAAAATAAAAAAAATTATACGCAAAATTTCTGATTTAATTATATAGAAAATATCGGGTTGTTACAGTATCTTTTTATGAAAATATTATTCTGAGCATTCTTGATAAGTTTTAAACTTTTTATGCCAGGATACTATTCACAGTATACTATTCCCGAATTACTATTCACGGAGTACTATTCACCCGGTTACTATTTACTCGGGGTACTATTTATGATAAAAAAAAATTGATTTCTTTTCGGTCCAAATCATTTTTGATACAATATTATTCTTGAATTTTACTCCAAAAAGCAGTATCATGTTGATAATTTGGACAGTATTGAATTCTGGATAAATTAAATTATAAATCTTTAAAATTTATTATTTGCTTTCTTTTAATTGAATTCTTATATCATTGTCATCATCCTCATGCTTATATTGTGATGAAAGTCATTTTTGGCTTACGTGCATAGATGGACTGTTGATTAATATGATTATGACTAGAGATTATTCGGTATAATCATTACCGTAATGTTACAAATGATGTGATAAAAGTCCTCATTGGCCCGTAATGCATTGATGGACAATTGTTGGCATGATCATGACCATTGATGAAAACACGAATATCCTTGGCCCGTAGTGCATGGATAATTCGTGGTCGTGATACTAATGAATATCCTTGGTCGTAGTGCAGGGATTATTCGATGATGTGAATTAATTATTAAGCTGAGTCTCATGATAAAATTGATGATAAACTTTTTAAATCATAGAAGATAGTAGATATCATGCTCTACTTGACTCTTCTAATGGATTGCTTGCTCCGCTGCAGTTAAACTTGATGTTTATTATATTTTATCAGTTTAACATTGTTGAAATCTAACGATAATTTATTCTGCACTATCTTAGTCATAATATTTCTTACTGGGCTAGTTGTACTCACCCTTTATTTTCATTATTCTCTTCAGAAAATGAGAATATAGCTGGGACTAGTCGAAAAACGGAGTGACGGTCCAGATGTTTGCATTAGTAGTCCTCACTATTTAGTGAAATAGTGTGATAATAAATGTAATGAGAAATCTATTTGAGTTTGAATACTATCTAGAAGACAATATCCGTATTAAAACTCTCAACTTATATTTTGTCGTATTTTACACGACAGTTGTATAATTAAGTTGTATTTGAATTTTTTACCATGTATTTGGCGACTCAGAATGGGTGATGTATACCTATTTTGGGGGCGTCTCATCCGCTACCTCGCATTAATGACCTGTTCGACCAGTTGCAAGGAGCAAAATTCTTTTCAAAGATCGATCTTCGTTCTGGATATCATCAGCTGAAGATTAAAACTAAGGATATTTTGAAGACTGCCTTCAGAACTCGGTACATGCATTGTGAATTCTTAGTCATGTCTTTTGGATTGACTAATGCTCCTACTGCTTTCATGGATATGATGAATCGTGTGTTCAAGGAATATTTGTATCAGTTCGTTGTTGTCTTTATTGATGACATCCTCATCTATTCCAAAAGCCGTGAAGATCATGAGCACCATTTGAAGCTGGTACTTCAAAGGCTTCATGATAACAAGCTATATGCCAAGCTGAAGAAATATGAGTTCTGGCTTGAAGAAGTAGCATTCCTTGGGCACGTGGTGTCAAAATATGGAGTATCTATTGACCCAACGAAGATTGAAGCAATACAAAGTTGGGAGCAACCGAAGTCGGTGACCGAAGTACGTAGCTTTCTAGGATTAGTCGGTTATTATCGGAGATTCATGAAAGGATTTTCTCGAATTGCTACTCCGTCAACTCAGCTGACTCGGAAAGATACAAAATTCGTATGGAGCGAGGAATGCGAGAAGAGTTTCCAAGAGCTCAAGAGAAGACTCATTTCGGCACCTGTTCTGACAATACCATCTGGTTCGGATGGATTTGTTATCTACAGTGATGCTTCAGGCAAATGGTTAGGATGTTTTCTCATGTAACATGAGAAAGTCATAGCCTATGCCTCGCGACAACTCAAACAATATGAGAGAAATTATCCTACTCATGATCTGGAGTTGGTAGTAGTCGTTTTCGCGTTAAAAATCTGGAGACACTACCTGTATAGGGAGAAAGTGGAGATTTATATGGATCATAAAAGCCTCAAATATTTCTTCACCTAAAAAGAACTCAACATACAGCAACAACGTTGGCTCGAGCTATTGAAAGATTATGACCATACCATCCAATACCATCCTAGAAAAGCAAATGTGGTAGCTGACGTATTGAGTAGAAGATCGTATGTGGGTACGAGTGCGATGTTGTTAACACAAAGACCGATTTCGTACGACTTACAAAGGATGGAGATAGAGTTAAAGGCTCCAAGTACCAATGTGATGATATCAAACATACGAGTAGAAACGACTTTAATCGATAAAGTTAAAGTTGCTCAAGCCACAGACCCAGAGATGATATGTATGAAGAAGAAAGTACAAGAAGGTGTTATTCCAGAAGCAAGAATCGAGGAAGAAGAAATGTAAGACCCCAAATTATTAATAAATGAAATTTAATTTCCTCTATTTATCATTTTGAAATAGTAAGGGTTGATTTGATTAATGTGGTTAGTTATGGGTAAAATGCGCAAATATCTTAAATAAGCAAGTGGTTATAAAATATTTATTATTGTCGGGGAATATTCGTTTGGTCGTGGAATATTCTTACTGTCGGAGAATATTCGTACGACGGCGCAGCCTTGTGTGGGCCCCATAACGGAAAGCGATTGGATGAAGAAAACAACAAGTATAAGTTGTTTATAAATAACGGCGTAGTTGTTACCATTAATACTATTGGAATACCCGGTGGTTAAAACACAATAATACGCGTTGTTGCACAGTAGCACACGGTATTGCACCAATTATTGATTCTTACGTAAGAAGACACTACTCAATAATTGTTAGAGTAATTTCTGTTCAGTATTTTATTTTATTGATTAAATAATTGTTGTTTTCATTATCGAAGCAATAATTCATATTATCTGAATAATATTATTAGATAACATTATTGGCAAAGTCTAGAAAGTTTTGTCTAAAGAGAGGTTTGGTCACCTAATTGCGCGCAAATAAGAAGAAATTCTTATTGGAAAGCCCCCTCTTTCTTGGGAACTGCCTGATTGTCATTATTGTGATTCTGTAATATTATTTGTGAATAATTAATTATTGATTTATATGATAAGAAAAATATTCATTTTATGTGGATATAGATGGAGAAAATTTTTAAAGTAACAATTGTTGAAAATTGATATTTTATCTTTTCTGATAAAATAATTTATTATTATATTTTAATAATATAATAATGGTGATATTTTTATAATTAATGTGTTATATATGAGTATATAAGGAGGAAGAGTATTTTTGTTACAATAAATGTTTAAAACATGTTAAACATGTTGGTGAACCCTTTTCTTGACTAAAATTTGATTATAGCTTGTAAAATCGTCCGTTTATGAATTTCGATTACTTTTTGTTTAGAATTTGGAAAAACTTTCTTCTGCAAAGTTGTAGAGAATTGAATTTCCTATAAAAAAACGCGAGATTCAAATTTTTTGATAAAAGGGCTATTTATTATGAATTATTGAAGTTTCGAAATTTCGGAATAATTGATTTTTGGGAGTTTTAATTATTTTAATTAAGAAAAACGTTTTTCACATTTTGTTGGCATCATTAACATGTGATAGGGGCTGAATTCAGTTGGCAAAGGAGTGCGTAGGAAATTTTGATATATATATTAATATTATATTAAATTTTCTGTTTTGGTGTTTTAAGCATTTTCCTATAAATAGGGTGCTTAGGTTAGAATTAAAAATCACACCAGAAACTACAGATTTCTCTCTCTTTCTCTCTCTATATATCGAGCGTATTTTGTGAGTATTTTTATACTTTAAGTGTTGCTATACGGTGCAAGTTCCTTCAGCACTATATCTGATATTCCAACCAGAAGTACTATCCTTGTGAGGTAAGGGATGTTATTTTATTCAAAAATGATATTATTTCTTCAATATCATTATGCCGAAATATTGGTGGGAATTTTTATCAAATTTAGAACTTTTCATGTCGGGGTTACTATTCATGAGTTACTATTCACGAGTTACTATTCATGGTTACTATTCACGAAGCATGATGATTTTTTTTTGTGAAATTTCTATCTTTTAGTGTCGGAGTTACTATTCACGTATACGGCACTATTCACGTATACGACACTATTCACGAATACGATACTATTCACAGAAAAATTAAATTTTCTTTTCTGTGTCCAAGATTGTCTGTTATAGTTCATATCTTTGATTGAATCTATGTTTTGGTCTTAAATCTTGAATTTTACTCCACTATAATTATTTATGAGGTATTCTTGGACATGGATAAACCGAAATACGAATCCTTAACATTTATTCTTTTGTTTCACTGGATTCGTTTTCTTTAAAATATTTTTCATCATCCTCAGTCCTAAATGATGATATAACTGAATATATTTGGCCTGTAGTGCAAAGATTAATGATTTTATGATGAATATCTTTAGCCCGTAGTGCAAAGATGAACAGGTGTTGAGATGAACATGACCAACTGATGAATATCTTTGGCCTGTAGTGCAAAGATGAATATTTGATTCAAGATGTTTATTGATTGATGTTACAGGGATAAAATATCGATGATGGACTTTTAAATTCATAGATGATGGTAGATTTCATTCTCTACTTAACTCTTCTAATGAATTGTTGGTTTCGCTGCAGTTGTTGATCTAAAACTTGTTGTTTATTGTATTCTATCAGATTTTTCCCTATTGAGGACTAACGATAATTTGTTCTATATTATCTTAGTCATAATATTCTTTACTAGGCTAGTTGGGCTCACCCTTTTCCTTTTTGTTCCATTTTTCTTCTCAGGAGGCGAGAATGTAGCGGGTACTAGTCGGGATATGGAATGATGGTTCAAGATAGTTGTCTTAGTAGTCCTCACTATTTTGTAAAATAGTGTATCAATAATTATAATGAGGACTTAATTGAGTATGAATACTGTCTAGATGACAATATTTATATTTAAACTCACAGTATATGTGTTGTCGTATTTTGCACGACATCGTAATAATAAAGTTGTAGTTATTTATGTACCATATATTTGGCGACTCAGAATAGGTTGGGTGGAATGGACCTATTTTGGGGGCGTCACAGTTGATATCAGAGCTTAGGGATATGATCTCTGGCGAAGATCGGGGAATAGAACTAGGAGGGAAGAGACGAGTAAATTCTTCGCTAGTGTGTCCTACCTAAGTTTATTTGTTGGTCGGTCATAATATAGGGATATTATGTGATATGTTAATTTCTTAAATTAACACTTGTTTTATGGCAGTATTTGAGAATGTCGACTGAGAATGTTAAAAGTGGAGTAAATGAGACCGTGGAGACACCTGTGCTCACCAACAAGGAGAACGTGCAACAGTCTGGCAATGTTCCTCCTGTGAACAACACCAATGAGCAGATGATGAACGATGGGATGTTTAGAAACTTTTTGCAATTCATGCAAAACCAGACGAGGGAGACTCGTGTTCAAAATATAGGAGGAAATGATAGCAATTTACGGTTTGTCACAGCCAAGCAGTTCAAAGAATTGGGACCACCAGAATTTAAGGGAAAGCCGGATCCGATCATGGTGGAAACGTGGGTCAAGCAAATTACCAAGATATTCGATGTCTTGGGATGTACGGAGGAACATAAGGTTCCATTCGTCACCTTTATGTTCCATGGCGAGGCAGACTACTGGTGGAAGTCTGTGAAGCGTACCCATCCAGCCGCACTCAGCATGTCTTGGGAGACATTTCAGAAACTGTTCAATGACAAGTACTTTCTTGAAAGTATTCGTCATATGAAGGATGTAGAGTTTATTATACTGGAGTAGAATAACATGACGGTGTCCGAGTACGAGGTGAAGTTTGCAGAGTTGTCCAGGTTTGCACCTCATTTGGTGGAGAATGAGGAACGTGTAACGCGGATGTTTCTGAGAGGTTTGAAACCCGGCATACGTCAATATCTCATTTCTCATAAATTTTCTCTCTATTCAGATGTTGTCAACAAGGCTCAATTATTAGAGCGAGATAACGAGTACGGTCAACCGAGGGACCACAACCAGGATCATACCGGTGACAGCAGTCATCAGAACAATGATAACCAGAGGAGAAAGAAAAATACAGACAAGAACGGCAACCACTCTGGTGGTAATCGTGGCCATGAAAATAGAAGAAGCGAGTCGAGAGGAGATTTTAAAAAGAGGAGATTCAACAATGACAATACGAAGACGTCAGCACCAGCAGCAACTGGTTCCAAGGGAGGAGAACGACCACTGGTCATATACTATAAGTGCAGAAAAGAAGGACATATCAGCCCAAACTGCCCACAACAGTTTAAGGTATGTTATAATTATGGAAAGAAAGGACATATCGCTCGAGATTATACTGTAGCGAAACCAAGTCCAGCGGGGATGGTGACTTAAAAAATTGTCCCAGAAAAGTCAAAGTCAACGATTTCTAGAAGAGCGTTTGTCGTGACTGGTCAACATGCGAGGAACCCAAACGAGATGATCACGGGTAAGCTAATCACAAATTCATGCGAAGTTTATACCTTACTAGATACCGGTGCTACCCATTCATTTATTTCTCCTACTTGTGCTCAACGTTTAAACTTGACTCCGGAGAAGTTAGACTTTGATTTATCAGTGGAGACTCCGTTAGGAGAAACTTTTATCACATCCACTATTTATAAATCTTGTTTGATCCAAGTTGGCACCATCACCTTACCTGTTGACCTTATCTCTTTAAAGATACTTGCTTTTGATGTGATTTTAGGGATTGATTGGTTAACTACTCATCATGCCAAAATTGATTGTTTTCGTAAGGTTGTTAGTTTTTATATTCCTAACCAACCTGTTGTATGAATTCAAGCAACTAAGCCATTAAAATTAATCACTGTTATATCAAGCTATAAAGCCATTCGTTTATTAAAAAATGGATGTCAAGCTTTCTTAGCCCATGTTATGGATTTGAATAAAGGCACGTCATATTTGAATAATATTCCAGTTGTTATTGACTTTCCTGACATATTTCCTGAAGAACTTCCCGATCTACCCCCGGAACGTTAAGTTGAATTCTTTATTGATCTTGAACCTGGTACAAAGCCCATTTCTAAAACCCCATATCGAATGGCTCCTATTGAACTTCAGGAGTTAAAGGTCCAACTACAAGAGTTGTTGGACATCGGTTTCATTCGTCCTAGTACATCTCCTTGGGGTGCTCCTGTTTTGTTTGTAAAGAAGAAAGACGGGAGTATGCGACTTTGTATCGATTATCGAGAATTGAACCATGTCACCATCAAGAATAGGTATCCGCTACCTCGTATTGATGACCTGTTTGACCAGTTACAAGGAGCACAATTCTTTTCAAAGATCGATCTTCGTTCTGGATATCATCAGCAGAAAGTTAAAACTGAGGATATTCCGAAGACTGCCTTCAGAACTCGGTACGGGCATTATGAATTCCTAGTCATGTCTTTTGAATTGACTAATGCTCTTGCAGCTTTCATGGATATGATGAACCGAGTATTCAAGATTATTCGGATTAGTTCGTTGTTGTCTTTATTGGTGACATCCTCATATATTCTAAAAGCCGTGAAAATCATGAGCACCATTTGAAGCTGGTACTCCAAAGGCTGCGTGAAAATAAGTTATATGCTAAGTTAAAGAAATGCGAGTTTTGGCTTGAGGAAGTAGCATTCCTAGGGCACGTGGTGTCAAAATATGGAGTATCTGTTGACCCGACGAAGATTGAAGCAATACAAAGTTGGGAACAACCAAAGACAGTGACCGAAGTGCGTAGCTTTCTGGGCTTAGCTAGTTATTATAGGAGATTCGTGGAAGGATTTTCTCGAATCGCTACCCCGTTAACTCAGCTGACTCGAGAAGATATCAAATTCGTATAGAGCGAGGAATGCGAGAAGAGCTTTCAAGAGCTTAAGAGGAGACTCATTTCGGCACCTATTTTGACAATACCATCTGGTTCGGATGGATTTGTTATCTACAGCGATGCTTCAGGCAAAGGGCTAGGATGCGTTCTCATGCAATATGGAAAAGTTATAGCCTATACCTCGCGATAACTTAAAGAATATGAGAGAAATTATCCTACTCATGATCTAGAGTTGGCAGCAGTCATTTTCGCGCTAAAGATCTGGAGGCACTATCTATTTGGAGAGAAAGTGGAGATATATTCAGACCATAAAAGTCTCAAATATTTCTTCATCCAAAAAGAACTCAACATGCGGCAACGACATTGGCTCGAGCTGTTGAAAGATTACGATCACACTATTCAATACCATCTTGGAAAAGCAAACGTGATAGCTGACGCGTTGAGTAGAAGATTATATGCAGGAACGAGTGCGATGATGTCAAGTATACGCATCGAACTAACTTTAATCAATAAAGTTAAAGTTGCTCAAGCCACAGACCCGGAGTTGATGCGTATGAAGAAGAAAGTACAAGAAGGTGCTATTTCGGAAGCAAGAATCGATGAAGAAGGAATACTTCAAGTCCACTCCAGACTTTGTGTCCTAAATTTCAAAGGAAGTTGGGATAAGTACCTACCATTGGTGGAATTCTCCTACAACAACAATTATCAGGCAAGTATAGGTGTGGCTCCATTTGAAGCATTGTATGGACGAAAGTGTCACTCTCCAGTATGTTGGGATGAGGTGGGAGAAGCAACGTTGTTGGGACTAGAGTTGGTATGAATGACTATAGAGAAGATCCAAACGATTCGACAACATATACAAACGGCACAAGATCGACAAAAGAGTTATGCGGATCTTCATCGAAAGGACGTGGAATTTGACATTGGGGATCATGTATTGTTGCGTGTGGCTCCATGGAAAGGAGTTACAAGATTTGGGAAGAGAGAAAAGTTCAATCCACAATTTATTGGTCCATTTCAAATTCTTGATCGAGTAGGAAATGTGGCCTATAGACTTGTGATACCTCCAAGTATGTCTCGTGTTCATAATATTTTTCATATATCTGTGCTACGTAAATATGTGAAAGACCCAAACCACGTTATTGAGTTAGAACCGGATGAGATAGCCGAAGACTTAACGTACGAAGAGGTACCTGTCAAGATCTTGGATAGGAAGGAGCATGTCCTACGCACGAAGGTCATACCACAAGTTAAAGTTTTGTAGAGAAACCATGCTATTGAGGAAATGACCTGGGAGTTGGAAACGGAAATGAAAGCAAGGTATCCTCATCTTTTCAAAAAACCAGGTACGTACGTCAATTTCGAGGGCGAAATTTTATAAGGAGGGGAGGTTGTAAGACCCCAAATTATTAATAAATGAAATTTAATTTTCTCTATTTATCATTTTGAAATAGTAAGGGTTGATTTGATTAATGTGGTTAGTTATGGGTAAAATGCGCAAATATCTTAAATAAGCAAGTGGTTATAAAATATTTATTGTTGTCGGAGAATATTCGTTTGGTCGTGGAATATTCTTACTGTCGGGGAATATTCGTACGACGGCGCAGCCTCGTGTGGGCCCCATAACGAAAAATGATTGGATGAAAAAAATGACAAGTATAAGTTGTTTATAAATAACGGCGTAGTTGTTACCGTTAATACTGTTAGAATACCCGATGGTTAAAACACAATAATACGCGTTGTTGCACAGTAGCACACGGTATTGCACCATTATTGATTCTTACGTAAGAAGGCACTACTCAATAATTGTTAGAGTAATTACTGTTCAGTATTTTATTTTATTGATTCAATAATTGTTGCGTTGATATTTTATATTACTGTTGTTTAAATAATTGTCACTACACAGTATTTTCTATTATCGAAGCAATAATTCATATTATCTGAATAATATTATTAGATAACATTATTGGCAATGTCTAGAAAGTTCTGTCTAAGGAGAGGTTTGGTCACCTAATTGTGCGCCAGTAAGGAGAAATCCTTATTGGAAAGCCCCTCTTTCCTAGGAACTGCCTGGTTGTCATTATTGTAATTCTGTAATATTATTTGTGAATATTTAATTATTGATTTATATGATAAGGAAAATATTCATTTTATGTGGATATAGATGGAGAAAATTTTTAAGGTAACAATTGTTGAAAATTGATATTTTATCTTTTCTGATAAAATAATTTATTATTATATTTTAATAATATAATAATGGTGATATTTTTACAATTAATGTGGTATATATGAGTATATGAGGAGGAAGAGTATTTTTGTTGCAATAAATATTTAAAACATGTTAAACATGTTGGTGGACCCATTTCTTGACTGAAATTTGATTATAGCATGTAAAATCGTCCGTTTGTGGATTTCAGTCAATTTTTATTTAGAATTTAGAAAAACTTTCTTCTGCAAAGTTGTAGAGAATTGAATTTCTTATAAAAAAATCACGGGATTCGAATTTTCTGATAAAAGGGCTATTTATTATGAATTATTGAAGTTTCGAAATTCCGGAATAATTGATTTTTGAAAGTTTTAATTATTTTAATTAAGAAAAACGTTTTTTACATTTTGTGGGCATCATTAACATGTGATAGGGGCTGAATTCAGTTGGCAAAGGAGTGCATAGGAAATTTTGATATATATATTAATATTATATTAAATTTTCTGTTTCGATATTCTAAGCATTTTCCTGTAAATAGGGTGCTTAGATTAGAATTAAAAATTACACCAGAAACTACAGATTTCTCTCTCTTTCTCTCTCTATATATCGAGCGTATTTTGTGAGTACTTTTATACTTTGAGTGTTGCTATACGGTGCAAGTTCCTTCACCACTATATCTGATATTCCAACTAGAAGTACTATCCTTTTGAGGTAAGGGATGTTATTTTATTCAAAAATGATATTATTTCTTCAATATCATTATGCCGAAATATTGGTGGGAACTTTTTATCAAATTTGAAACTTTTCATTTCAAGATTACTATTCATGAGTTACTATTCATGAGTTACTATTCACGAGTTACTATTCATGAGTTACTATTCACGAAGCATGATGATGTTTTTTTGTGAAATTTCTATCTTTTAGTGTCGGAGTTACTATTCACGTATACGGCACTATTCACGTATACGACATTATTCACAAAAAATTAAATTTTCTTTTCAGTATCTAAGATTGTCTGTTATAGTTCATATCTTTGATTGAATCTATGTTTTGGTCTTAAATCTTGAATTTTACTCCACTATAATTATTTATGAGGTATTCTTAGACATGGATAAACCGAAATACGAATCCTTAACATTTATTCTTTTGTTTCACTGGATTCGTTTTCTTTAAAATATTTTTCATCATCCTCAGTCCTAAATGATGATATAACTAAATATCTTTGGCCTGTAGTGCAAAGATTAATGATTTTATGATGAATATCTTTGGCCCGTAATGCAAAGATGAACAGGTGTTGAGATGAACATGACCAACTGATGAATATCTTTGGCCTGTAGTGTAAAGATGAATATTTGATTCAAGATGTTTATTGATTGATGTTACAGGGATAAAATATCGACGATGGACTTTTAAATTCGTAGATGATAGTAGATTTCATTCTCTACTTAACTCTTCTAATGAATTATTATTTTCGCTGTAGTTGTTGATCTAAAACTTGTTGTTTATTGTATTCTATCAGATTTTTCCCTGTTGAGGACTAACGATAATTTGTTCTATATTATCTTAGTCATAATATTCTTTACTGGGCTAGTTGGGCTCACCCTTTTCCTTTTTGTTCCATTTTTCTTCTCAGGAGGTGAGAATGTAGCGGGTACTAGTCGGGATATGGAATGATGGTTCAAGATAGTTGTCTTAGTAGTCCTCACTATTTTGTAAAATAGTGTATCAATAATTATAATGAGGACTTAATTGAGTATGAATACTGTCTAGATGACAATATTTGTATTTAAACTCACAGTATATGTGTTGTCGTATTTTGCACGACAATTGTAATAATAAAGTTGTAGTTATTTATGTACCATGTATTTGGCGACTCAGAATAGGTTAGGTGGAATGGACCTATTTTGGGGGCGTCACAAGAAATACTTCGAGTCAACTCCAGACTTTGCATTCCTACCGATTCTAACTTGAAGCATTGAATCATGATGGAGGCACACAACACACCGTTTGCAATCCATCCTGGGAGTACCAAAATGTATCATGATCTTCGACATACATTTTGGTGGAACAATATGAAGAGAGAGATCACGGAGTTTATATCGAGGTGTTTAACTTGTCAACGTGTAAAGGCGGAGCATCAAGTGCCAAAGGGTCCATTGCAACCACTTGAGATTTTGAAATGGAAGTGAGAACACATTACCATGGATTTCGTTATGAGTCTTCCTAAGGTTTCTCAAGGCATAGATGCAATTTGGGTTATTGTTGATAGATTAACCAAGTCTGCTCATTTCTTGTCGATACGGGAGACTTATTCTCTTGAACGTCTTGCACGTATGTACGTGATTGAGATTGTGAGATTACATGGCATGCCAGTATCCATAGTTTCAGATCGTGACCCAAGATTCACTTCACGATTTTGGGTTAGTTTGCAAAAAGCTATGGGCACGGATTTACGATTCAGTTCGGCATACCATCCTCAAACGGACAGGCAATTAGAAAGGACTATTCAAACTCTTGAAGATCTATTAAGACTCTGTGTCCTAGATTTCAAAGGAAGTTAAGATAAGTACTTGCCATTGGTGGAATTCTCCTACAATAATAGTTATCAAGCAAGTATAGGCATGGCTCTATTCGAGGCATTGTATGGACGAAAGTATCGTTCTCCAGTATGTTGGGATGAGGTGGGTGAAGCAACCTTGTTGGGACCAAAATTGGTACGCATGACTACAGAAAAGATCTAAATGATCCGACAACGTATACAAACGGCACAGGATCGACAAAAGAGTTAAGCGGATCTTCATCGAAAGGACGTAGAATTTAATATCGGGATCATATATTGTTACGTATTGCTCCATGGAATTGAGTTATAAGATTCGAGAAGAGAGGAAAGCTCAATCCATGATTTGTTGGTCCATTTGAGATTCTTGACCGAGTAGGAAATGTGGTCTATAGACTCGCATTACCTCCAAGCATGTCTCATGTTCATAATGTTTTTCACATATCTATGTTTCGTAAATATGTGAAAGACCCAAACCACATTATTGAGTTAGAACTAGACGAGATAGCTGAAGATTTAACGTACGAAGAGGTACCTGTCAAGATCTTGAATAGGAAGGAGCATGTCCTACGCACAAAAATTATACCACAAGTCAAAATTTTGTGGAGGAACCATGCTATTGAGGAAATGATCTGGGAGTTGGAATCGAAAATGAAAGCGAGGTACCCTCACCTTTTCAAAACACCAGGTACGTACGTCAATTTCGAGGACAAAATTTTATAGGAGGGGAGGTTGTAAGACCCCAACTTTTTATAAATAAAATTGAATTTCCTCTATTAATTATTTTGAAATAGTAAGGGGTGGATTTGATTAATGTGGTTAGTTATGGGTAAAATGTGCAAATTTTTTGAAATAAGCAAGTGGTTATAAAATATTCATTATTATCGGGAAATATTCGTTTGGTCGTGGAATATTCTTGTTGTCAGAAAATATTTGTACGACAGCACAGCCATTTGTGAGCCCTATAACGAAAAACGGTCGAATGAAGAAAACGATAAGTTTGAGTTTTTTATAAATAACAGCGTAATTGTTACCGTTAACACTGTTGGAATACTTGGTGGTTAAAGTAGAGTAATACGCGTGGTTGCACAGTAGCACACGGTATTGCACAGTATTTTTAGATTATTGATTCTTACGTAAGAAGGCACTACTCAATAATTATTACAGTAATTAGTGTTCAATATTTTATTTTATTGATTCAATAATTGTTACGTTAATATTTTATATTATTGTTAATTCAATAATTGTCACTGCAGTATTTCCCATTATCAGATCAATAATTCATATTATTTGAATAATATTATTAGATAGCATTATTGGCAATGTCTAAGAAAGTTCTATCCAGAAAAAGGATTTGGTCACCTAATTACACGCCAGTAAGGAAAAATTCTTATCGAAAAGCCCCTTCTTTCTTGGGAACGACCTGGTTGTCATTATTGTGATTCTGTAATATTATTTGTGAATAATTAATTATTAATTATATGACAAGAAAATATTTATTTTATGTGGATATAAATAAAAAAATTAATATTGAGGTGTTTTAGCAGTATTTTATCATAATTGAGGTATTAAAAATTATTCGTATGTGAATTTTGGTCATTTTCTGTTTGAAATTTGGAAAAACGTTCTTCTACAAAGTTGTAGAGAATTAAATTTTCTATAGAATGGACATAGAATTCGTATTTTTCTAAAAAAGGGCTATTTATTATGAATTATTGAAGTTTTAGAAAATAAATATTTTTAATTAAAAATATGGGTGGGCCCCACTTTTGTTTTTTGTGGAAAAATGCTGAGATTTCAAGTGTGGTGTGCGTGAATAGAAAAGGGTAAAAGCCATCGATAGCAAGTTAGTCTACATTGGCGTTCTGGTATTTTTCTATAAATAGGGTGCTTAGTTACAAATGAAAATCACACCAGAATCAGAAGTTTCTTTCTCTATAATATCGAGCGTATTTTTGTGAGTATTTAGATACTTTGAGAGTTGTTAAGCAGTGCAAGTTTTCTTCAGTATTATATCCGATATTTCGGCCAGAAGTACTATTCTTTTGAGGTAAGGGATGTTATTTTCTTCGTAAATGATGTTATTTCTTTCAATATCATTATACCGAAATATTGTTATGAATTTTATTATGAAATTTTTACATTTTCATATCGAGATTACTATTCACGTATACGGCACTATTCACAAATACGACACTATTTACATAAAAATTAAAAAAAAATTTGTCCAAGTTGTCTATTATGGTTACTATATTTTATTGTATCCATATTTTGATCTTCATTCTTGAATTTTGCTCCACAATTGATTATTATGGAGTGTTTTTTAACTTGGATAAATCAAAGTACGAATCCCTAATTTTTGTCCTTTAATTTCATTGGATTCATTTTTTTAAAATATTTTTTCATCATCCTCAGTCCTATATGATGATACAAAGGAATATCTTTGGCATGTAGTACAAAGTTGAATGATTACCTGATAAATATTTTGGCCTGTGGTGCAAAGATGGACATGTGTTAAGATGAATATGACCAACTGGTGATACAAATAAATATCTTTGGCCCGTAAAGTAAAGTTAAATATTTGGTTCAAAATGTATATTGATTGATGTTACATGGATAAAATATTAATTATGGACTTTTAAATCATAGAAAATAGTAGACTTCATTCTCTACTTAACTCTTCTAATGAATTGTGATTTTCGCTGCGAATATTAATCTAAAACAAGTTGTCCATTATATTTTATCTGATTTATTGAAGACTAACGATAATTTATACTACATTATGTTAGTCATAATATTCTTTATTGGGCTAGTTGAGCTCACCCTTTTCTTTTTTGTTCTATTTTTCTTCTCAGCAGGCGAGAATATAGCGGGAACTAGTCGGGGTGTGGAGTGATGTTTCAAATCAGTTGTTTTAGTAGTCCTCACTGTAAGACCCCAACTTTTATAAATAAATATGAATTTTCTATAAATATCATTTTTGAATATTATGGAGTGAATTTGATATAATGTTATAGTTGTGGGTAATATTTATAAATTTTGTAAAGTACGTAAGTTGATATATAATATTCAATTGGTCGGGAAATATTCATTTTAACAGAGAATATTCGTACGATGGCATAATCATTCATGGATCCCATAACGAAATTATTGTCAGGTTGAGAAAACTACAAAAATATCTTTTAATAAATAACGGTGAAAGTTTTACCGTTAACTGTTAGAATACCTGGTGGTTAAAATACAGTAATACGCTTTGTTGCACAGTAGCACGCGGTATTACACAGTATTTTTGAATTATTGATTCTTACGTAAAAAGACATTACTTAATAATTGTTACAGTAATTACTGTTCAATATTTTACTTTATTGGTTCAATAATTATTGCGTTAATATTTTATATTATTGTTGTTTCAATAATTGTCATTACACAGTATTTCCCATTATCAGATTAATAATTTATATTATTTGAATAATATTATTAGATAGCATTATTAGAAATGTCTAAAAAATTCTGTCAAGGAGAGGTTTGGTCACCTAATTGCGCGCCAATAAGGAAAAATCCTTATCGAAAAGCCCCATCTTTCCTGGGAACGGCCTAGTTGTCATTATTGTGATTCTGTAATATTATTTGTGAATAATTATTTATTGATTTATATGATAAGAAAATATTTATTCAATGTGGAGTTAAACTGAGGAATTTTTAACATGTGACATTTGTTGAAAGTTGGTATTTTATCTTTTTCGATAAAATAATTCATTCAAATATATTATTATAATATTACATTATAGTAGTATAATGTAATTATATAATAGTACGTTTTTTTATAATTTGAATGGTAGTATTATTACAGTAAATTCATGGTATAAAAGTAAAAGGAGGTGGAAGAGAACAAATTAAATTTGAATACCTATGATGTAAGCGATGACATCATCGGATGATGATGTCAGCGATGATGTCATCGAATGATGAGGTAAGCAGTGATGTAATATGATCAATGATGTAGCGATGATGTCATAAATTATGGCGAAAATACTATTTTACCCTTACTCTGCCAAGCCTATAAATAGAAGCTCATTTCTGCATTATTTTTTACCAATTCATTCAAGCTATAGAGAGAGAAAGTATAGAGAGAATAAGAGAGAAAGAAGAAGAGTATTCTGTTACTACACTATTGCAGCATCCAATCTCCTACTAAGGTAAGGGGTATTATTTCTTTCGTATTCGTAAGGGATATTATTTTTGTTCAATATTCGCTTGAAATAATATTTTCTTCCATACTCTGTAGTATGTAAGTAATATTATTTCGTTTCAAATTCTGAATTCTATACTCGTTTTATTAAAGTTCTGAATTCTATACTCCATGAAATTAGTAGAATATCCTTGATATTTGCACTTCATCCAATATCTTTTCATGGAAATATTATTCTAAGCATTCTTGATAAGTTTTAACTTTTTCATACTAGAGTACTATTCACGGAATTACTATTCACGAAGTACTATTCACGGGACACTATTCACTTGAGTACTATTCACCTTGGGTACTATTCATGACAAAAATTGATTCATTTTCGGTCCAAATTATTTTTGGTACAATATTATTCTTGAATTTTACTCCACAAAGCAGCATCATGTTGACAATTTAGACGTTATTGATTTCTGGATAAATTAAATTATAAATCTTTAAAAATTTATCCTTGAACTTGTTTTATTGAATTCTTATATCATTGTCATCATCCTCATGTTTATATTCTGTTGAAAGTCATCTATGGCCTGTAGTGCATAGATGGACTTGGTATGATTATTACCAGGGATTATTCGGTATAATCATGACCGTAATGTTACAAATGATGTGGTAAAAGTCCTCATTGGCCCGTAGTGCATTGATGGATAGTTGTTGGCATGATCATGACCATTGATGAATACACGAATATCCTTGGCCCTTAGTGCATGGATAATTTGTGGTCGTGATAATAATGAATATCATTGGCCGTAGTGCAGGGATGATGTGAATTATTTATTAAGCTGAGTCTCAGTGATAAAAGTGATGAAAAACCTTTTAAATCATAGAAGATAGTAGATTTTATTCTCTACTTGACTCTTCTAATGGATTGCTTGTTTCGTTGCAGTTAAACTTGATGTTTGTTATATTTTATCAGTTTAACACTGTTGAAGGCTAACGATAAATTATTCTGTATTATCTTAGTCATAATATTTCTTACTGGGCTAGTTGAGCTCACCCTTTTGCTTTCATTATTCTCTTCAGGAAATGAGAACGTAGCAGGGACTAGTCGGGGAACGGAGTGACGATCCAGATGATAGCATTAGTAGTCCTCACTATTCTATGAAATAGTGTGATAATAAATGAATTAAGGACTTATTTTGAGTTTTAATACTGTCTAGACAACAATATTTGTATTAAAACTCACAGCTCATGTTGTATATTTAAGTTTGTATTTGTATTCTGTACCATGTATTTGGCGACTCAGAATGGGTAATGTATACCTATTTTGAGGGCGTCACAGTTGGTATCAAAGCGTAGGGATATGATCCCTGGCTAAGATGTGAGACTAGAACTAGGAGGGGAGAGACGGGAAATTCCTTCGCTAGTATGACCTACTTAAGTTTATTTTGTATTTAATTGGTTGGTCAGAGTATAGGGATAATATGTTACATGTCAATTAACCCTTGTTTTGTGGCAGTATTTGAAAATGACATCCGAGAATGTTGAGAATAGCAATGGAGCACAGGAGACCGTTGAGTCTCCACAAATCAATACCCAGGATAATGTGCAACAGGAAGACAATAATCCTCAGTTAAACAACAACGATCAAATGATGAACGATGGAATGTTCAGAGGCTTTCTGCAATTTATGCAACATCAGGCAAGAGAGACTCCTGTCTAAAATGCAGGTGGAAATACTGGCAACTCTCGGACGGTCATTGCTAAACAGTTCAAAGAGCTGGGACCACCGGAGTTTTTTGGAGAGCCAAAACCACTTAAGGCGGAGATGTGGATAAAGCAGATCAACAAGATATTTGATGTCTTGAGATGCTCCGAGGAGCAAAAGGTTCCCTTTGCCACCTTCATGTTACGGGCAGAAGCAGATTACTGGTGGCAATCTGTAAAGCGTACTCAACCTGCCGCACTGAAGATGTCTTGGGAAAAGTTCCAAGAACTGTTCAACGACAAGTACTTTTTCGAAAGTATTCGTCACATGAAAGAGGTAGAGTTCATTAAACTGGAGCAAAACAACATGACCGTGTCGCAGTACGAAGCTAAGTTTGTTGAGTTGTCCCAGTTTGCGTCCCACTTAGTTGATAACGAGGAGAGAATGACACGGATGTTTTTAAGAGGTTTGAAACCTGAGATACGCCAATACTTAATTTCTCACAAACTATGTTTGTATTCAGATATTGTAAATAGGGCTCAATTATTGGAGCGCGATAACGAGTCAACCCAACCAAGAGAGAGCAGCAGGAAAAATAATAATACCAGTGGTAGCAGTCATCGAAGCGGTGACAACAAACGTGGAGGGAATCAACATGCCAGAAATGATAACCACTTCGGTGGTAATCACGGCAAAGACAATAAAAGTGGAAATTTCAAGAAGAGGAAGAGGAGATTCAACAATGATGGAAAGACATCAGCACCAGCACCCGTTGTTAAGGAAGGAGAATGACCACCTATCATATGCTTCAAATGCGGAAGGGAGGGACACATCAGTCAAAACTACGCGATGCAGTCCAAAGCATGTTATAATTATGGAAGAGAAGGTCACCTAGTCCGATTTTGTCGTACACCGAAGACAAGTCCAGCTGGGATGGAGGCACCAAAGGCCGTCCAAGAAAAGTCAAAGCCGGTAGTTCAAGAGAGAGCGTTTGACGTGACCTCCCAGAAAGCAAGGAACCCGAACGAGGTCATCACGGGTAAGCTTATCATAAACTCTAGCGAAGTCTATACCTTATTTGATACCAGTTCTACCCATTCTTTTATTTCTCCTACTTACGCTCAACGTTTAAATTTGACTCCGGAGAAATTAGACTTTGACTTGTCTGTTGAAACTCCGTTAGGAGAAACCTTTATTACATCCACTGTTTATAAGTCTTGTTTGGTTCAAATCAGTACCCTCACATTACCTGTCGATCTTATTTCATTAAAAATACTTGCATTTGACGTGATTCTAGGGATTGATTGGTTAACTACTCATCATGCAAAAATTAATTATTTTAGTAAGGTTGTTAGCTTTCATATTCCTAACCAACCTATTATGCGAATTCAAGCAACCAAACCACTAAAATCAATCACTGTCATCTCAAGCCATAAAGTTATTCGTTTATTAAAAAACGGATGTCAAGCTTTCTTAGCTCATGTCACAGATTTAAACAAAAATACGTCAGTTTTGAATGATATTTCTATTGTTAATAAATTTCCTGACGTATTCCCTGAAGAACTTCCTGGCCTACCCCAGAGCGAAAAATTAAATTTTGTATCGACCTTGAACCTGGTACAAAACCCATTTCCAAAGTCCCATATCGAATGGCTACTATTAAACTTCAGGAGTTAAAGACCCAAGACCCAATTGCAGGAATTGTTAGACATCGATTTTATTCGTCCTAGTACATCTCCTTGGGGTGCTCTTGTTCTATTCGTGAAGAAGAAAGATGGGAGTATGCGACTTTGTATTGATTATCGGGAGTTGAATCATGTCACCATCAAGAATAGGTACCCATTGCCACGTATTGATGACCTGTTTGACCAGTTGCAAGGCATCAAATTCTTTTCAAAGATCGATCTTCGTTCCGGATATCATCAGTTAAAGGTTAGAATCGATGACATTCTAAAGACGGCTTTCAGAACTCGGTACGGGCATTATGAATTCCTAGTCATGTCTTTTGGATTGACTAATGCTCCTGCTGCCTTCATGGATATGATGAACCGAGTATTCAAGGAATATTTGGATCACTTTGTGGTCTTTATTGATGACATCCTCATATATTCCAAAAGCCGTGAAGATCATGAGAAACACTTGAGACTGATACTCCAAAAGCTTCGTAAAAACAAGCTTTATTCCAAGTTGAAGAAATGCGAGTTCTGGCTTGAGAAAGTAGCATTCCTTGGGCACGTAGTATCAAGTCATGGAATATCTATTGACCTGGCAAAGATTGAAGCTATTCAAAGCTGGGAGCAACCTAAATCAGTGACTGAAGTACGTAGCTTTCTCGGCTTAGCTGGTTATTATCGGAGATTCGTAGAAGGGTTTTCTCGAATCGCTACTCCATTAACTCAGATGACTCAGAAAGATACAAAATTCGATTGGAGCTTGGAATGTGAGAAGAACTTTCAAGAACTCAAGAAGAGACTCATTTCAACACATGTTTTGATAATACCATCTGGCTCAGAGGGATTTTTCATCTACAGTGATGCTTCGGGCAAAAGGTTAGGATGTGTTCTCATGCAACATGAGAAAGTCATAGCCTATGCCTCTCAGCAACTCAAAGAATATGAGAGGAATTATCCTACTCATGATCTAGAGTTGGCAACTGTTGTCTTCGCACTTAAAATTTGGAGGCATTACTTATATGGAGATAAAGTAGAGATCTTTACGGATCATAAACGCCTCAAATATTTTTTCACCCAAAAAAACTCAACATGCGACAACGACGTTGGCTTGAACTGTTGAAAGATTATGATCATACCATTCAATACCATCCTGGTAAAGCGAACGTAATAGCTGACGCATTAAGTAGAAGATTATATGCGGGTACGAGTGCGATATTATCAACGTAAAGGCCCATTTTATATGACTTGCAAAGGATGGAGATAGAGTTAAAGACTCTAGGGACCCATGTGATGATTGCGAATATACGAGTAGAACTGACTTTAATCGATAAAGTTAAAGCTGCACAAGCTACAGACCTGGAGTTGATGCATATGAGAAAGAAAGTGCAAGAAGGTGCTATGCCGGAAGCAAGAATCGATGAAGAAGGAATACTTCGAGTCAACTCCAGACTTTGTGTTCCCTGATTTAAAGTATAAAATCATGATAGAGGCGTACAGTACACCGTTTGCAATCCATCCTAGGAGTACCAAAATGTATCATGATCTTCAACATACATTTTGGTGGAGCAATATGAAGAGAGAGATCGTGGAGTTTATCTAAAGGTGTCTAACTTGTCAAGGCAGAGCATCAAGTACCAAAAGGTCCATTGCAACCACTTGAAATTCTAGAATGGAAGTGAGAGCACATTACCATGGATTTCGTTACCGATCTTCCCAAGATTTCTCAAGGCATAGATGCGATTTGGGTCATTGTTGATATATTGACCAAGTCGACTCATTTCTTACCTATACGAGAAACTTATACACTTGAACAACTTGTTCGTATGTACATAAATGAGATTGTAAGATTGCATGGTATGCTAGTATCTATAGTTTTTGATCGAGACCCAAGATTCACTTCAAAATTTTGGGTTAGTTTGTAAAAAACTATGGGCACAGATTTACGATTTAGTTCGGCTTATCATCCTCAAGCGGACGGACAGTCAGAGAGGACTATTCAAACTCTTGAAGTTCTATTAAGACTATGTGTCCTTGATTTGAAGGGAAGTAGGGACAAGTTCTTACCATTGGTGGAGTTTTTCTACAACAACAGTTATCAAGCAAGTATTGGCATGGCTCCATTCGAGGCGTTGTATGGAAGAAAGTGTCGTTCTCCAGTATGCTGGGATGAGGTGGGTGAAGCAACGTTGTTGGGACCGGAGTACAGCGTATGACTATGAAAAGATTCAAACAATCCGACAACGTATAAAAACCTCACAAGATCGACAAAAGAGTTATGCTGATCTTCATCGAAAGGACGTAGAATTCAATATTGGATAACATGTGTTGTTACGTGTTGCTCCATGGAAAGGAGTTACGAGATTTGAAAGAAAAGAAAGCTCAATCCTCGATTCATTGGCCTATTTTTAATCCTCGAACGAGTAGGAACTGTGGCCTATAGACTCGCCTTACCACCAAGTATGTCTCGTGTTCATAACGTTTTTCACATATCTATGTTACGTAAATATGTGAAAGACCCGAACCACATTATTGAGTTAGAACCGGACGAAATAGCGGAAGATTTAACGTATGAAGAGGTTCCTGTTAAAATCTTGGATAAGAAGGAGCATATTTTACGCTCCAAGGTTATACCTCAAGTCAAAGTTTTGTGGAGAAACCACGATGTTGAAGAAATGACCTGGGAGTTAGAATCTGAAATGAAATCAAGGTATCCTTACCTCTTCGACATACCAGGTGCGTACCCTAATTTCGAGGGCGAAATTTCATAAGAAGGGGAGGTTGTAAGACCCCAATTTTTATGAATAAAGATGAATTTTCTATAAATATCATTTTTGAATATTATAGAGTTAATTTGATATAATGTTATAGTTGTGGGTAATATTTATAAATTTTGTAAGGTACGCAAGTTGATATATAATATTCGATTGGTCGGGGAAAATTCGTTTTAACAGAGAATATTCGTACGACGACACAATTATTAATGGACCCCACACCGAAATTATTGTCGGATTGAGAAAATGACAAAAATATCTTTTTATAAATAACGGTAAAAGTTTTACTATTAACTGTTGGAATACCTGGTGGTTAAAATACAGCAATACGCATTGTTACACAGTAGCACGCGGTATTGTACAGTATTTTTAAATTATTGATTCTTACGTAAGAAGGCACTACTTAATAATTGTTACAGTAATTACTGTTCAATATTTTACTTTATTGGTTCAATAATTGTTGCGTTGATATTTTATATTATTGTTGTTTCAATAATTATCACTACACAATATTTTTTATTATCAGATCAATAATTCATATTATTTGAATAATATTATTAAATAGCATTATTGGCAATGTCTAAAAAGTTCTGTCAAGGAGAGGTTTGGTCACCTAATTGCGCGCCAATAAGGATAAATCCTTATCGAAAAGCCCTATCTTTCTTGGGAACGGCATGGTTGTCATTATTGTGATTCTGTAATATTATTTGTGAATAATTATTTATTGATTTATATGATAAAAAAATATTTATTCAATGTGGAGTTAAACTGAGGAATTTTTAACATGTGACATTTGTTGAAAGTTGGTATTTTATCTTTTCCGATAAAATAATTCATTCAAATATATTATTATAATATTACATTATAGTAGTATGATGTAATTATATAATAGTACGTTTTTTTATAATTTAAATCGTAGCATTATTATAGTAAATTCATGGTATAAAAGTAAAAAGAGGTGGAAGAGAACAAATTAAATTTGAATACCTATGATGTAAGCGATGACGTCATCGGACGATGATGTCAGCGATGATGTCATCGGACGATGAGGTAAGCAGTGATGTCATAAATTATGGCGAAAAGATTATTTTACCCTTACTCTGCCAAACATATAAATAGAAGCTCATTTCTTCATTATTTTTCACCAATTCATTCAAGCTATAGAGAGAGAAAGTATAGAGAGAATAAGAGAGAAAGAAAAAGAGTATTTTTTTTACTACACTATTGCAGTATTCAATCTCCTACTAAGGTAAGGGGTATTATTTCTTTCATATTCGTGAGGGATATTATTTTTGTTCAATATTTGCTTGAAATAATATTTTCTTTCATACTCTGTAGTATGTAAGTAATATTATTTCGTTTCAGATTCTGAATTCTATACTCGTTTTATTAAAGTTCTGAATTTTATACTCCATGAAATTAGTAGAATATCCTTGATATTTGAGCTTCATCCAGTATCTTTTCATGAAAATATTATTCTGAGCATTCTTGATAAGTTTTAACTTTTTCATGCTGGAGTACTATTCACGGGGTTACTATTCCCGAAGTACTATTTACGGGGCACTATTCACTCGAGTACTATTCACTCGGGGTACTATTCATGATAAAAATTGATTCGTTTTCGGTCCAAATTATTTTTGATACAATATTATTCTTAAATTTTACTCCACAAAGCAGTATCATGTTGACAATTTAGACGTTATTGATTTATAGATAAATTAAATTATAAATCTTTAAAAAATTATCCTTGAACTTGTTTTATTGAATTCTTATATCATTGTCATCATCCTCATATTTATATTCTGTTGAAAGTCATCTGTGGCCTGTAGTGCATAGATGGACTCTGTATGATTATGACCAGAAATTATTCGGTATAATCATGACCGTAATGTTACAAATGATATAGTAAAAGTCCTCATTGGCCCGTAATGCATTGATGGACAGTTGTTGGCATGATCTTGACCATTGATGAATACACGAATATCCTTAGCCAGTAGTGCATGGATAATTTGTGGTCGTGATACTAATGAATATCATTGGCCGTAGTGCAGGGATGATGTGGATTATTTATTAAGCTGAGTCTCAGCGATAAAAGTGATGAAAAACCTTTTAAATCATAGAAGATAGTAGATTTTATTCTCTACTTGACTCTTTTAATGGATTGCTTGTTCCGCTGCAGTTAAACTTGATGTTTGTTATATTTTATCAGTTTAACAATGTTGAAAGCTAACGATAAATTATTCTGCATTATCTTAATCATAATATTTCTTATGGGCTAGTTGAGCTCACCCTTTTGCTTTCATTGTTCTCTTCAGGAAATGAGAACGTAGCAGGGACTAGTCGGGGAACGGAGTGACGGTCCAGATGATAGCATTAGTAGTCCTCACTATTCTATGAAATAGTGTGATAATAAATGTATTGAGGACTTAGTTTGAGTTTTAATACTGTCTAGACGATAATATTTGTATTGAAACTCACAGTTCATGTTGTATATTTAAGTTTGTATTTATATTCTATACCATATTTTTGGCGACTCAGAATGGGTGATGTATACCTATTTTGGGGGCGTCACACTCACTATTTTATAAAATAGTGTATCAATAATTGTAATGAGAACTTATTTGAGTTTGGATATTGTCTAGAAAGACAATATTTATATTTAAACTCACAGCTTATGTGTTGTCATATTTTGCACGACAATTGTAATAATGAAGTTATAGTTATTTTCTGTACCATGTATTTTACGACTCAGAATGGGTTGTGTGGACCTATTTTGGGGACGTCACATCTTACTCATATTCTCACTCTTGAAAATATATATATACACACATATACATAGGGGTGAAGCTAAGTGGGAGGTGTTGAGTCAATTGACCCCACTAAAAAAATATTTTATAATATATGATAAATTTAGAAGAAATTTAAGTGTAATGAATAAATTGACCCCATTGAAATTTTATAACTTTTTTAATATACAGGGTCAAATTGAACTTTTTATAACGTTCTAAATAACATATTACTTATACTCCTTAATGTATGCATTTTCTCCTAATATTTTTAAAATAAATAATAATATAATTTATATTATTTTTATAACATAAGAAATTTAAATATTCATTAATAAATTTGTGATTAGAAAGACATATTAGGAGTCAATAAGGAGTGTGTGTGTGTGTGTGTGTGTGTGTGTGTGTGTGTGTAGCAAGGATCTTAAGTTCACCCTTATTGAGCTCACCCCGAGCTCACCCTACCTTTTTTTTTTTTTTAAAACATAACTAATAAAAAATGTATAATAATTTTTAGAATTGAAAGTTTTTTAAAAAAAAGTATTTTGGGTGTGATTTGAATACATTTAACAAAATAGTGTTATACAGTCTGTACAACACTGTTTTGTTATACGTACTCAAATTACACCCAAAACACTTTTTTTTTAAAAAAATTCAATTCTAAAAATTATTATACATTTTTTATTAGTTATGCTTTTTTTTATTAAAAAAATAAAGGCAGGGTGAATTCGGGGTGAGCTCAATAAGGGTGAGCTTAAGAAATGGGCTATATATATATATATATATATATATATATATATATATATATATATATATATATATATAATATTATTACTTGTTATATTAATAATATTGTAACAACATACATGTTTACATATGCAACAGGCTAAAAAGCATAAAATTATCTTTAAAAAATTGGCTCAGCCCCCAACCCATCCAAAATTATTTATAGTATCACAAAATTTTGACTCTGCTAAATAAAAATCCTGCCTTCACCACTGCATATACATAGACCAATACTGAATGCAACAAAACCCGCTGAATAAATGAATTATTATTGATCCAACAAACAGAAACAAAAGCTGAATCAATAGTATGCAAAAAAATTTGTGTCACTTCCAACCTATCCAATCGAAGAATGGATCCCAAATTTTTCGATTGAAACGGGGAGAAAGACCAAGACTAATGGTTCGTCCATAATTTGGTAAAGTGGAAGAAACATACTCTTTAATTTGACCTTCTTACTCGAAAATTATATAATTTCTCATAAATGACATTAAATACAAAAATATAATCTGATTACTATTTTGGGATGAATTTAAAGATTACATTTTTTTTATATGTACTTAACTACTATGAATAAATTAAAATAGTCAATTACAATTTCAAAATATATATAATTCATTAAAAATTACGAAATAATAAATCTTATAATTTAATGATACTTTTTAAAAATAATTTACTATTTTTATCATTGTATTAACAAATATTGAATAAATCTATATCGTTTTGAGTTTAAGAATATTTTTAATTTTTGTGTTTAAGAATGTTTTAAAATTTTAATTTTTTTTCGTTAATCAAGCATATAATTTTAATTATTTTTATTATAAAAAAGTGGACCCTGATGTCTACGTCATCATATATGTTAGCCACTTAAGCAATCGTTAATTTTTTTAGACAGAAAGTTATAAAATAACCATTTGTAAATTTTTTTAGTATAATGCGTTTATAACTAAAAAAGTTTCGGTAATCACAATAAAAAATCGGGCCCTAGTACAGTGACTTAAAAGTCAATTATCCCTTAATAAAAGTGAAATTCATTGAAAACAAATACATTTATACACTTTGTTTTAAAAAAAACTTCCTACCTACAATTTGCATTACCTATTAATCTATTATAGTTGGGTTTGAATATCGTTAAATATATCTATTGTAGTTGGGTTTGAATATTGTCAAATATGTAATTATTTGTAGTTAATTATGGGTTATTTGTTTACTTTTAAATGAGTCTGAATATGATCAAATATGTCATTTAAATCGTTTGTTTTATAATTTTTAAAATCTTAATGTATTTGAACCGTTCATCCAAAAATTTATTGTTGAATGAGTAAAAAGTAATGATAAATGATATTTTTACTTGCATATCCTCACAGACAATTAAAAATCACATTCAATATCCTTCTTGTTTTACTATTATAAACAAATTTTGTTATGTACAAGTTATTTTTTATTTTTCTTTAATAAATTGGTCAATAACTATTTAATAAATGTTATGCAGTCTTTTGTTTTGATTTTATGAATTATAGAATGTTATTAATATTTTTAGTGTTTTATTTCTAAAATTATATTTTTAATAGTATACTCTATCAAAGATTGTTCAAAAGTTTAATTAATTTTTCTTAAAAAACGTTATTTATTTATAATTACATAATAAATTTATTCATAACAATTCAAAGTTAAAATAGAAAATACACGTATTCAGATGTTTTAAACAAAACAATTACCAAACACATCATTTCATTCCGTATTTAGAGTTTCTATTCTATTCAACCCATTCAGATTCTCTTATATATTCAAAACTTTTCATTTAGTTTATCAAACAACACATAACTATATAATAAGCTACATTATTCATAAACACTTGATCACTCCGTTCCCAAATTAGATATACAATTTAACTTTTGAGGTTAAATGACGATATATTAAATATAAAAGTTAATGTGGATTTATTTAATTTTAGTTGATACTGTAAGACCCCAACTTTTATAAATAAAGATGAATTTTCTATAAATATCATTTTTGAATATTATGGAGTTAATTTGATATAATGTTATAGTTGTGGGTAATATTTATAAATTTTGCAAAGTACGCAAGTTGTTATATAATATTCGATTGGTCGGGGAATATTCGTTTTAACAGGGAATATTCGTACAACGACACAATCATTGGTGGACCCCACAACGGAATTATTGTCGGATTGAGAAAACGACAAAAATATTTTATTAAAAATAACGGCGAAAATTTTACCATTGCTACTGTTGAACTACTCGGTAGTAAAAGTACAGTAATACGTGTGGTTGCATAGTAGCACACGGTATTGATTATTAATGCTTATGTGAGAAGTCACTCAGTTTGATTCAATTATTGTCAGTTAATAATATGAATTATTTAGCGATAATGACGTTTTGTTTTATTCGTATTATTAACGTAATAAAACAGAAACATCTTTTTATATAAAACAGAATACTTTATTAAAGTTATTCTATAAATAGAATATATTATATTTTATTTAAAAGATTTTTCTTTAAATATGGACCGTCAGATTAAAGTAATCAATCTGGACCGTTCATGGATTAGTTACTATGCATTCTATTTTTCTATAAATAGCAGCTCATTCCTTCATTATTTCTTACGAATTCACTGAACTCTAGAGAGAGAAACTATAGAGAGAAACTATAGAGAGAGAGAAGAAGAGTATTCTGCTACTTAACTACTTCCTTACTTCAGCTCTTCTTTAAAACGGTAAGGGGTGTTATTCTTTCTTATTCATGAAGAGAACTGTTGTTATTCCATTTCTTATTATTCTGTTGGAATAACCTGTATACGCGGTCTACCCTATACTTGGTGACATTCTTCTATTATTCTGTTGGAACATCCTGTCTGTGTGTTTTACACCGGACCTGGTTCCGTTTTTATTATTATTCTGTTGGAACATCCTGTCTGTGTGTTTTACACCGGACCTGGTTCCGTCTTTATTATTATTCTGTCGGAATATCCTGTCTGTGTGTTTTACACCGGACCTGGTTCCATTATTATTATTCTGTCGGAATATCCTGTCTGTGCGTTTACGCCGGACCTGGTTCCATTATTATTATTCTGTTGGAATAACCTGTCTGTGCGGTCTATCGCATGCATGGTGATTTCTTTTGTTATTCCATTCTTTATTATACTCAGTTGGTTAAGTTTTGACTTCTATACTCCATGAAATTTGTGGAATATCCTTGATATTTGCGCTTCATCTAGTATCTATTCATGAAAATATTCTCTGATCATTCTTGAATTTTACTCCACAAAGTAGTATCATGTTGACAATTTGGACGTTGTTAATTCTTGGATAAATTAATTCTTGAACTTGTTTTATTGAATTCTTATATCATTGTCATCATCCTCATGTTTATAAAATGTTGAAAGTCATCTGTGGCCTGTAGTGCATAGATGGACTTGGTATGATTATGACCAGGGATTATTCGGTATAATCATGACCGTAATGTTACAAATGATGTGGTAAAAGTCCTCATTGGCCCGTAGTGCATTGATGGACAGTTGTTGGCATGATCATGACCATTAATGAATATACGAATATCCTTGGCCGTAGTGCAGGGGTGATTCGATGATGTGGATTATTTTATTAAGCTGAGTCTCAGCGATCACAGTGTTGAAAATCTTTTAAATCATAAAAGATAGTAGAGTTTATTTTCTACTTGACTCTTTTAATGGATTGCTTGTTCCGCTGCAGTTAAACTTGATGTCTATTATATTTTATCAGTTTAACATTGTTGAAGGCTAATGATAATTTATTCTGCATTATCTTAGTCATAATATTTCTTACTGGGCTAGTTGAGCTCACCCTTTCTTTCACTGTTCTCTTCAGGAAATGAGAACGTAGCTGGGGCAAGTCGGGGAACGGAGTGATGGTCCGAATGATAGTATTAGTTAGTAGTCCTCACTATTCTATGTAATGGTGTGTTAATAAATGTAATGAGGACTCCTTTTGAGTATGAATACTCTCTAGAAGATAATATTTGTATTCAAACTCACAGTTTATGTTTTGTCGTATTGTACACGACAGTTGTATTAGTAAGTTGTATTTGTATTCTGTACTATGTATCTGACGACCCAAGATGGGTGATGTATACCTAATTTTGGGGGCGTCACAGTTGGTATCAGAGCTTAGGGATATGATCCCTGGCTAAGATGTGAGAATAGAACTAGGAGGGGAGAGACGGGGAATTCCTTCGCTAGTATGACCTACCTAAGTTTATTTGCATGGTATTTAATTGGTCGGTCATAATATAAGGATAATATATGACATATCAATTAACTTTTATTTTGTGGCAGTATCTGAAAATGGCATCTGAGAATGTTGAGAATAGCAATGGAGCACAGGCGATTATTGATTCACCACATATCAATAATCAGGATAATGTGCATCAGGAAGGTGACAATCCTCATGCAAACAACAACACTGACCAGATGATGAATGATGGAATGTTCAGAGGTTTTATGCAATTCATGCAACAACAGGTGAAAGCGGCTCCTGTCCACAACGTAGGTGGAAATACTGGAAACTCTCAGGCGGTCACCGCTAAACAGTTTAAGGAGCTGGGACCACCGGAGTTTAAGGGAGAACCCAAACCACTTGTAGCTGAAACATGGATAAAGCAGATCACCAAGATATTTGATGTCTTGGGTTGCTCCGAGGAGCAAAAGGTTCCCTTTGCCGCCTTTATGTTGCGAGGAGAGGCAGATTACTGGTGGGAATCGATAAAGCGTACTCAACCTGCCGCACTGAAGATGTCTTGGGAGAAGTTCCAAGAGCTGTTTAACGACAAATACTTTCCCGAGAGTATTCGTCACATGAAGGAGGTGGAGTTCATCAAATTGGAGCAGAATAATATGACCGTGTCGCAGTACGAGGCAAAATTTGCGGAGTTATCCCGGTTTGCGTCCCACCTGGTGGATAAT
This sequence comes from Panax notoginseng, assembly GCA_016801055.1. Classification (NCBI taxonomy): domain Eukaryota; kingdom Viridiplantae; phylum Streptophyta; class Magnoliopsida; order Apiales; family Araliaceae; genus Panax; species Panax notoginseng. The sequence continues at coordinate 125,518,968 of CM029021.1, forward strand.
GAAGAAAGAATGACGCGGATGTTTTTAAGAGGTTTGAAGCCGGAGATACGTCAACATCTTGTTTCTCATAAACTGTGTTTGTATTCAGATGTTGTAAATAGGGCTCAGTTGGTGGAGCGCGATAACGAGACAACGCAACCAAAAGAGAGCAGCCGGCAAAATGATAATACCAGTGAGAGCAGTCATCGAAGCGGTGACAACAAGCGTGGAGGGAATCAACAGGCCAGAAATGGTAACCACTTCGGTGGTAATCAGGGCCAAAACAATAAGAATGGGCATTTCAAGAAGAGGAGATTCAACAATGATGGAAAGACGTCAGCACCAGCACCTGTCGTTAAGGAAGGAGAACGACCACCTATCATATGTTTCAAATGCGGAGGGGAGGGGCACATCAGTCCAAACTGCGCGATGCCGTCCAAAGCATGTTATAATTGTGGAAGAGAAGGTCATTTAGCCCGATTTTGTCGTTTACCGAAGACAAATTCAGCTAGGATGGAGGCACCAAAGGCCGTCCCAGAAAAGTCAAAACCGGTTGTGCAAGGGAGAGCGTTTGTTGTGAACTCCCAGAGAGCAAGGAACCCGAATGAGGTCATCACGGGTAAGCTTATCATAAACTCTAACGAAGTCTATACTTTATTTGATACCGGTTCTACCCATTCTTTTATTTCTCCTACTTGCGCTCATCGATTAAATTTGATTCCGGAGAAATTAGACTTTGACTTAGCAGTTGAAACTCCATTGGGAGAAACCTTCATTACATCCACGGTTTATAAGTCTTGTTTGGTTCAAGTTGGTACCCACACATTACCTGTCGATCTTATTTCATTAAAAATACTTGCATTTGACGTGATTCTAGGGATTGATTGGTTAACTACTCATCATGCAAAAATTGATTGTTTTCGTAAGGTTGTTAGCTTTCATATTCCTAATCGACCTATTATGCGAATTCAAGCAACCAAACCATTAAAATCAATCGCTGTCATCTCAAGCCATAAAGCTATTCGTTTATTGAAAAACGGATGTCAAGCTTTCTTAGCTCATGTCACAGATCTAAACAAAAATACGTCAGCTTTGAATGATATTTCTATTGTTAATAAATTTCCTGACGTATTTCCCGAAGAACTTCCTGGCCTACCCCCAGAGCGTGAAATTGAATTTTGTATCGACCTTGAACCCGGTACAAAACCCATTTCCAAAGCCCCATATCGAATGGCTCCTATTGAACTTCAGGAGTTAAAGACTCAACTGCAGGAATTGTTAGACATTGGTTTTATTCGTCCTAGTACTTCTCCTTGGGGTGCTCCTGTTCTGTTCGTGAAGAAGAAAGATGGGAGTATGCGACTTTGTATTGATTATCGGGAGTTGAATCATGTCACCATCAAAAATAGGTACCCATTGCCACGTATTGATGACCTGTTTGACCAGTTGCAAGGAGCACAATTCTTTTCAAAGATCGATCTTCGTTCTGGATATCATCAGCTGAAGGTTAGAACTGAGGATATTCCAAAGACTGCCTTCAGAACTCGGTATGGGCATTATGAATTCTTAGTTATGTCTTTTGGATTGACTAATGCTCCTGCTGCCTTCATGGATATGATGAACAGGGTATTCAAGGAATATTTGGATCACTTTGTGGTCGTCTTTATCGATGACATCCTTGTTTATTCCAAAAGCCGTGAAGATCATGAGCAACACTTGAGGTTGGTACTCCAAAAGCTTCGTGAATACAAACTTTATGCCAAGTTGAAGAAATGCGAGTTCTGGCTGGAAGAGGTAGCATTCCTTGGGCACGTAGTATCAAGTCGTGGAATATCTGTTGACCCGGCAAAGATTGAAGCTATTCAAAGCTGGGAGCAACCTAAATCAGTGACCGAAGTACGTAGCTTTCTTGGTTTAGCTGGTTATTATCGGAGATTCGTGGAAGGATTTTCTCGAATCGCTACTCCATTAACTCAGCTGACTCGGAAAGATACAAAGTTCGGTTGGAGCGAAGAATGTGAGCAGAGTTTTCAAGAACTCAAGAGGAGACTCATTTCAGCACCTGTTCTAACAATACCATCTGGCTCGGAGGGATTTGTCATCTACAGTGATGCTTCGAGCAAAGGGTTGGGATGCGTTCTCATGCAACATGGAAAAGTCATAGCCTATGCATCAAGACAACTCAAGGAATATGAGAGGAATTATCCTACTCATGATCTAGAGTTGGCAGCTGTTGTCTTTGCACTTAAAATTTGGAGGCATTACTTGTATGGGGAGAAGGTGGAGATCTTTACGGATCATAAAAGCCTCAAATATTTCTTCACTCAAAAGGAACTCAACATGCGACAACGACGTTGGCTTGAACTGTTGAAAGATTATGATCATACCATTCAATACCATCCTGGAAAAGCGAACGTGGTAGCTGACGCATTGAGTAGAAGATCATATGCGGTACAAGTGCGATATTGTCAACACAAAGGCCCATTTTGTGTGATTTGCAAAGGATGGAGATAGAGTTAAAGACTCCAGGGACCCATGTGATGATGGCGAATATACGAGTAGAACCGACTTTAATCGATAAAGTTAAAGCTGCTCAAGCTACAGACCTGGAGCTGATGCGTATGAGGAAGAAAGTGCAAGAAGGTGCTATGCCGGAAGCAAGAATCGATGAAGAAGGAATACTTCGAGTCAACTCCAGACTTTGTGTTCCTAACAACCCTGATTTAAAGTATGAAATCATGATGGAGGCGCACAACACACCGTTTGCAATCCATCCTGGAAGTACCAAAATGTATCATGATCTTCGTCATACATTTTGGTGGAGCAATATGAAGAGAGAGATAGCGTTGTTTATCTCAAGGTGTCTAACTTGTCAACGAGTCAAAGCGGAGCATCAAGTACCAAAAGGTCCATTGCAACCACTTGAAATTCCAGAATGGAAGTGGGAGCACATTACCATGGATTTCGTTACCGGTCTTCCTAAGGTTTCTCAAGGTATTGATGCGATTTGGGTCATTGTTGATAGATTGACCAAGTCTGCTCATTTCTTACCGATACGAGAAACTTATACACTTGAACGTCTTGCTCGTATGTACATAAACGAGATTGTAAGACTGCATGGTATGCCAGTATCCATAGTTTCTGATCGAGACCCAAGATTCACTTCACGATTTTGGGTTAGTTTACAAAAAGCTATGGGCACGGATTTACGATTTAGTTCGGCATATCATCCTCAGACGGACGGACAATCAGAGAGGACTATTCAAACTCTAGAAGATTTATTAAGACTCTGTGTCTTTGACTTCAAGGAAAGTTGGGACAAGTTCTTACCATTGGTGGAGTTTTCCTACAACAACAGTTATCAAGCAAGTATTGGCATGGCTCCATTCGAAGCATTGTATGGAAGAAAATGTCGTTCTCCAGTATGCTGGGATGAGGTGGGTGAAGCAACGTTGTTGGGACCGGAGTTGGTACGTATGACTACAGAAAAGATTCAAACGATCCGACAACGTATAAAAACCTCACAAGATCGACAAAAGAGTTATGCTGATCTTCATCGAAAGGACGTGGAATTTGATGTAGGAGATCATGTGTTCTTACGTGTTGCTCCATGGAAAGGAGTTACGAGATTTGGAAAGAGAGGAAAGCTCAATCCTCGATTCATCGGTCCATTTTTAATCCTCGATCGAGTAGGAACTGTGGCTTATAGACTCGCTTTACCGCCAAGTATGTCTCGTGTTCATAACGTTTTTCACATATCCATGTTACGCAAATATGTGGAAGACCCGAACCACATTATTGAGTTAGAACCGGACGAAATAGCGGAGGATTTGACGTATGAAGAAGTTCCTGTTCAAATCTTGGATAAGAAGGAACATATTCTACGCTCCAAGGTTATACCTCAAGTCAAAGTTTTGTGGAGAAACCACGATGTTGAGGAAATGACTTGGGAGTTAGAATCTGAAATGAAATCAAGGTATCCTTACCTCTTCGACATACCAGGTACGTACCCTAATTTCGAGGGCGAAATTTCATAAGAAGGGGAGGTTGTAAGACCCCAACTTTTATAAATAAAGATGAATTTTCTATAAATATCATTTTTGAATATTATGGAGTTAATTTGATATAATGTTATAGTTGTGGGTAATATTTATAAATTTTGCAAAGTACGCAAGTTGTTATATAATATTCGATTGGTCGGGGAATATTCGTTTTAACAGGGAATATTCGTACAACGACACAATCATTGGTGGACCCCACAACGGAATTATTGTCGGATTGAGAAAACGACAAAAATATTTTATTAAAAATAACGGCGGAAGTTTTACCATTGTTACTGTTGAACTACTCGGTAGTAAAAGTACAGTAATACGTGTGGTTGCATAGTAGCACACGGTATTGATTATTAATGCTTATGTGAGAAGTCACTCAGTTTGATTCCATTATTGTCAGTTAATAATATGAATTATTTAGCGATAATGACGTTTTGTTTTATTCGTATTATTAACGTAATAAAACAGAAACATCTTTTTATATAAAACAAAATACTTTATTAAAGTTATTCTATAAATAGAATATATTATATTTTATTTAAAAGATTTTTCTTTAAATATGGACCGTCAGATTAAAGTAATCAATCTGGACCGTTCATGGATTAGTTACTATGCATTCTATTTTTCTATAAATAGCAGCTCATTCCTTCATTATTTCTTACGAATTCACTGAACTCTAGAGAGAGAAACTATAGAGAGAGAGAAGAAGAGTATTCTGCTACTTAACTACTTCCTTACTTCAGCTCTTCTTTAAAACGGTAAGGGGTGTTATTCTTTCTTATTCATGAAGAGAACTGTTGTTATTCCATTTCTTATTATTCTGTTGGAATAACCTGTATACGCGGTCTACCCTATACTTGGTGACATTCTTCTATTATTCTGTTGGAACATCCTGTCTGTGTGTTTTACACCGGACCTGGTTCCGTTTTTATTATTATTCTGTTGGAACATCCTGTCTGTGTGTTTTACACCGGACCTGGTTCCGTTTTTATTATTATTCTGTTGGAACATCCTGTCTGTGTGTTTTACACCGGACCTGGTTCCGTCTTTATTATTATTCTGTCGGAATATCCTGTCTGTGTGTTTTACACCGGACCTGGTTCCATTATTATTATTCTGTCGGAATATCCTGTCTGTGCGTTTACGCCGGACCTGGTTCCATTATTATTATTCTGTTGGAATAACCTGTCTGTGCGGTCTATCGCATGCATGGTGATTTCTTTTGTTATTCCATTCTTTATTATACTCAGTTGGTTAAGTTTTGACTTCTATACTCCATGAAATTTGTGGAATATCCTTGACATTTACGCTTCATCTAGTATCTATTCATGAAAATATTCTCATGATCATTCTTGAATTTTACTCCACAAAGTAGTATCATGTTGACAATTTGGACGTTGTTAATTCTTGAACTTATTTTATTGAATTCTTATATCATTGTCATCATCCTCATGTTTATATTCTGTTGAAAGTCATATGTGGCCTGTAGTGCATAGATGGACTTGGTATGATTATGACCAGGGATTATTCGGTATAATCATGACCGTAATGTTACAAATGATGTGATAAAAGTCCTCATTGGCCCGTAGTGCATTGATGGACAGTTGTTGGCATGATCATGACCATTAATGAATATACGAATATCCTTGGCCGTAGTGCAGGGGTGATTCGATGATGTGGATTATTTTATTAAGCTGAGTCTCAGCGATCACAGTGTTGGAAAATCTTTTAAATCATAAAAGATAGTAGAGTTTATTTTCTACTTGACTCTCTTAATGGATTGCTTGTTCCGCTACAGTTAAACTTGATGTCTATTATATTTTATCAGTTTAACATTGTTGAAGGCTAATGATAATTTATTCTGCATTATCTTAGTCGTAATATTTCTTACTGGGCTAGTTGAGCTCACCCTTTCTCTCACTGTTCTCTTCAGGAAATGAGAACGTAGCTGGGACAAGTCGGGGAACGGAGTGATGGTCCGAATGATAGTATTAGTTAGTAGTCCTCACTATTCTATGTAATGGTGTGTTAATAAATATAACGAGGACTCCTTTTGAGTATGAATACTCTCTAGAAGATAATATTTGTATTCAAACTCACAGTTTATGTTTTGTCGTATTGTACACGACAGTTGTATTAGTAAGTTGTATTTGTATTCTGTACTATGTATCTGACGACCCAAGATGGGTGATGTATACCTAATTTTGGGGGCGTCACAGATACAATTATTAAAACCGTATAATATATAACAAAAACTATTAAGTTAAATTTAAAATTTAATACATCGTCTTTTAATTTTAAATGTTAAATTATATCTCTAATTTAGAACAAATAGAGCAACATTATGTTTATTTTTTTAATCATCGAACATGTGTGTAGACATTGTATTGATGAATTGACCAATGTTAACTTCATGCTAACCCTTCACCATACCTCTCCCACAAACAAACACAATGATAATTAAGAAACGGGAGTGGTTAGCATGGAATTAATTTTGGTCAATTAATTAATAGAGTGTCCACATGCATGTAGGAAAGTGATCTCTCTTTCTACGTGTCAACACTGTATTAGTCAAGTAACCAACTTCAAATAAATTAAATTCATAGTAATCGAATCTTTAAAAAACGTATGACCATGACATCATAAAGTTGGCCCAGTGAGAAAGTTAGTGACGTAAGAGCCCACATCACCACTCTCTTAACTTCTTGAGTAAAGTTCAGATAGCCACCTGAGGTTTGGGCGCTTTCCCACTTAACTACCTGTAGTCAGTAAAGCTACATTTAAACTCCCAGTTTTTTGAGTTGAAGTGAAAATGTCACCTTTTCCATCCAACTTAACTGTGCATGTATGTCAAACGCCAAAAACGCATAAGAAGAGACTATAACAATTAAAAAAAAACTGATAAATATCTAAAATACCCATTCTTCTTCCTCTCTTCTCCTCTTATTCTCCCTTGAACCTTCAAACCCACCATCACTCTTAAATCCACTCATTCTAACAATACCCACTCTTATTCTCGAGCTCTCTCACAAAGCCATGGGCTTGTTTCACGATCTAATTTTGGTTTGTTTGCAGGTGGTGATCCAAAAAGTAAAGAAAATAAAGGATCTTCAAACTTTTTGGATTCTTGATTGAAAAGGGAATTACAAATGGAGGCTTGATTGGAGAACAAATGGGCACTGGGTTTGATTTGTTGTCGGATTTGGGTGTCTGTTTCTTCTCATTTTGGGGCTTTTCCTAATTGTTAATTAGAATTGATGGGTTTCGTTTACTGTAAGTTTATGCGTCTTCGCCCATTTCATCATTTCTCTGAAATCCAAAATTCTCTTTATTTGTTACTAAAATCACTAATATAATGAAGAAATTGATTTGAAGACTCTCACGAGTTTCCGATTCATCGCAGTACTTTCTTCTTCGGTCAGAATCGCGGTCATCTACTACCCAGCCTCGCCGTTCGAACGCTTTTCGCAACTTAAAGCAGCGCAGATCCGGCGATGTGCCGGAGGGATTTAGCGCAGATCCAACTTGAAATTCTTGTAGATCTCATATATTCTGGATTTACATGTTCCAGATTTTTAAAGCAGCGCTGCGATGTGTTAAATTATGAGCAAAAAGGCGAGGCGTGTATAGTAATGTAAAGGTCTATGCAACTATCATGAATTTTTTCTTTCATCTTCTTTTGCTTAATTCATTTCTTTGCATTTTTTTACCTTTACTAAACAGCTCCTGTCAACCATGTACTTTACTACAGTTATTTGGGTTTTTTGGAGGAGTTCACTTGGCAGTTCTTGCTGCATTTATTTGCTTAAGGCATCCTTATGCCAGTTTGGCTGCCCTGATTTCAATATTCTTTCATGTGTTTGTCCATTGGGAATGGCCAACGCCTGTAATTCTACACAATGGATTCATATCATCAACTATTCGTAGTGAAATACGATCCTTTATGCATATTCAGTTGTCGTGTAGCCCACATGAATTTTGCCATTCTAATATCACCAGAAGCACATTCAGTAAAATCCAAGCCGAATTTCTTCAAGATCTGCTTAATTCATTCTCTGATGAATTTCATTAGTATTTTGAAATTATATTATATTTTTTATTTTTGAAAAGTGAGGTTTAGAAAACAGAGCAGATCTTGATCGTATTACTAAGTCGATTTTTGTTTTTCTTGTAAATATACTCTGTTATCACCGTTGTATGTTTTTAGGCATGATGGTGATATAAAGCCAGATGCAGTTACTTTTATTGGCTTGTTGAATGCTTGTACCCATGGTGGATTGGTTGAACAAAGCTATAATTATTTTAGTTTGATGACCAACAATTATTAGATTGAGCCTCAGATCGAGGACTACGGTGGATTGATTTTCTCTCACTTGCACTCTATTAAATTCTTATCTTCACCTTTCTCTACTTTTCTTCCAAATTTCTACCAAAACCCATGTCAACAGAAGAAAGAAGAATGTTATATTGGCTGCTACCTTAGGAGAGATATCCATTAAACCTGACTGCAAAACCCTAAATGAAATCAGTTCAGAAGACTGCAAATTCTAGACTGATCTGATGAACAAGAAGACTGGCAGAACATGGTTTGGTTTTCAATATATATGGAGGGTAATTAAGTCTTTAGTCAACTCAAGTAACGGAGTTAAGACGGAAAGCATTTATTCATTTCAACTCAAAAAATCGGGAGTTCAAATGTAGCTTTACTGACTACAGATGGTTAAGTGAAAAAGTGCCCAAACCCCAGGTGGTTATATGAACTTTACCCTAACTTCTTGCACGTCTCCCTGTCCCCAAACAAGCCACATAACTTTCACATAAAAAACACGATTATTTAATTGTTTTGTGACCTCTAGACTCTAGTGTCAAAAGAATAAGTCTAGCCGGACAGGAAATTGGGACCGGAAAATTGGACCGGTCCAATTTTTATTTTATTTTTTTTGTTTGTTTGTGACTTTCAAAAAATGTATAGTATTTATTCCAATAGGATTTTTTTACAAAATATAGTGTTTTAGGTATAATTTGGATACATATACAAATACAGGGTTATACAGACTATATAACCCTGTATTTGTATATATGTATCCAAATTACACCTAAAACACTATATTTTGTAAAAAATCCTGTTAGAATAAATACTATATATTTTTTGAAAGTCACAATAAAAAAAAAAAAAAAAAAAATTGGACCGGTCCAATTTTTCGGTCCCAATTTCCTGTCCGCGTAGCACTACTCGTGTCAAAAACATTAAATAATTGTTTTGTTAGTTTTTTTTAATCGAGAAATGGTAAATTAGTCACATGTTCTACCCTTGTACTTTACTGTGATATTAAAATTAAATAAAATAATTTCATATAGATTCAATCGGTCAAAGGAATATATTATCATATTAATATTTTTTTATTAAAAATATATTTTTATCACATGCACTTACGAAGGGAGTAATATTTGGCTCGAATGCCACCTTTGGATTGCATGAATGAAAGTAGAAATAAAATATTTTATTTATATGGAATAAAAAAAATTATATTTAATTATTCAATTGGAATAAAATGAATTATTTTTATTATTATCAAATTTGTGAATTTTATTCTTAAGGAGATGAGATGTGGGGTGGGGTGGGGTGGGGTGGGGTGGGGGGTGGAAGGGTATGAAATGACTAATTCTAACTAAAATAAAATAAATCATTATACTCTTTATTCCATTCTCTTCTTTATTACATTCTTTCAATTCAAACTTAATATTTTTTTTCTCGCTTTATTAAGGCTCCAAGGATATGAGTATAAGTTGAATAAATTACATAATAATCCCAACAATATTAAATCTCTAAGTATATCTCATATTCTATGGGCGTAAATAAATATCAATTCCACAAAAAAAAAATATAACAATAAAGAAAAACACATAACAAGAATTGAACATGTAACATATCAAAACATGAATGTTATGTGAGAATAATTATATAATTATGATTTGTAAAACTAATGTTTTAAACTATCTAATAGTAACATGTCAGATAATTTAGGAAGATATCAAGAATTTCAAATTACTGATCAATTAAATAATTTTATGGTGGTAGATAATAATTAAATAATTTATTACTATAATTTAAATCACTTGATTTTTTTTTCTCAAATTTACCTAAATGACAAGTTAATGGTGATTTAACTGGCATCTTTATATAATTTATTCTCATGTTACGTTAAATAGGTATTAAGAAGTTTACAATGATCTTTACATTCACTGGTCCATCTAGGATTATGTTGGGCCAAACTCCTCCGGCCTTTCTATTTAATAAATTGAGTTATAGACTTAAATAGTTAAACTGAAGGGATGGGGCCCATATAAGTTTATCGGTTGGGCTTTGGTTTATTTTGGTCCCGCCAAAAAACTTACCCTTACCGAAAAATTTACTTTTTTTAGGTTATCCTCTTTTCATTTTTGGTAAAACTAATAAAATATCCACTGTAGTCGATAAATTTTACTGATTATACAATTAAACTTTTAATTTTTTAAATTACCCCACTAAACTAATTATTATTTTGAAATTGAGTTATTCCGTTAAAAAAAATAAACAAACATTAATTTTTTATCAACAAAACTAATGAATTACCCACTGTAGTTGGCACGTTTTACTGATTACATCATTGGACTTTTAATTTTTCAGATTACCCCATTAAACTAATTAAAAAAATAATTATTTTAAATATTTTTAAAAATAATTATTATTTTCAGTAAAAAAATATTAGAAACTTCAATTTTTTCCATAAAATGATAAAAGTTTCATAAAATATAGATTTAAAAAAATTAAAGTTTTATGAAACCTTACTGATTTAAAAAAAAAACTTTTTTTTTCTTTTGAAAATAAAGTTTATTTTTTTGAATCTATATTTTATAAAATTTTACTCATTTTTTTAAAATATGAAGAATTTTCCAATTTTTTCTTGAAAATAATATTTATTTATAAAAATTATTTATTTCTTTTTTGAAAAAATTGAATCAGTTTTTTTATTTATCTTTTACTGTTTTTTTTATTTTAATTTCTATTTTTAGTTTTTTTTTAAAAAATCTAATATTAAGAATGGGTCATTTTGTTAAAAAATTAAGTAGACATTAATTTAATTTAAAATCACTTTAATTTTTTTGAATCTATATTTTATGAAACTCTACTCATTTTATGAAGAAAAAAAAGTTTCTAATATTTTTTACTTAAAATAATAATTATTTTTAAAAATATTTAAAATAATTATTTTTAATTAGTTTGATGGGGTAATTTGAAAAATTAAAAGTTCAATGGTGTAATAAGTAAAATGTGCTAACTACAGTGGGTAATTCATTAGTTTTGTAGATAAAAAATTAACGTCCGTTTATTTTTTTTAACGAAATGACCGAATTTTAAAATAATAATGAGTTTAGTGGTTTAATTTGAAAAATTAAAAGTTCAATGGTGTAATCAGTAAAACCTACCAACTACAGTGAGTATTTCTTTAGTTTTGTCTTTCTTTCTTTTTCTTCTTTTTTTTTTTTCTCTCTATTATTGCCTATTGGGTTGGATTAAAACAAAGATATTAAAATAGTTTTAATTCTCAAATTAGGAGAAAGGATTCTAACCGCGGAATATATATAAAATGTTTTCATTAAGTGTGACAGCAGATGAGACGTGAGACGAGACAACAGAATTATTTGCTTCCGTCCTTTGAACTAGTAAGGAAAGTGGCAACATTGGATTGTTGTTATCAGCTCCTCGGCCTTATGAGTGCTAGCATTGGATTGAGTTTCCGAGAAGTAAGCCCTAGAGTATTCACATTATCTTCTTCCCCATCCTTGAGTCTCCACTCAAACTCTTGGATTAGTCTGCCAATTGCCATACCAGAAATTGTCATGGCTTCTAGAGCACCTGCACATATTCTCTTCCCCCCTCCGAATGCCATTGTCTTGTACAATTCCATGGTATCAGATTTTTCATCTACAAATCTCTCAGGTTTCCACTCTTCAGGATTTTCCCACACTTTCTTGTCCATGTTACATCCATAAATGTTTATGGCAATCTACAAAAAAAAATAAAAAATTTAAAATAGAACTAATGCAATACTTTTTCGACTAGTTCAAAACTAGATATAAATTTGATATGAATTCATTTAAGTTTTAAGCCGAGGGAAGAGTAGCAACCTCGCTTCCAGCAGGAACAAAGTACCCTCCTAACTGCGTATCTTCATGTGCATATCGTAGAGGAATTACTGGAACAGGACTATGCATTCTCAAAGTTTCATGAAAAACAGCATACAAATAAGGTAGCTGAGACAACTTCTCCTCTGTGATCTTGTCAGACCCGCAAACCCTACTAATTTCCTCATAAAGCCGGTTCTATATGACAATAGGCATAATCGATCAGATTCAAGAACAAATCCAGGTTTTAAAGGAAATGAAAAATATTTGTAACAACCTGTCGGGTTGAATCTTTAGCAAGTTCATACAAGGCCCATTCGGTTGCTACCAAAGTAGTGTCTGATGTTTCAACAATCACCTCCCAAAGCATCATCTGAATTTGTTCGTCTGATAGTGTTTTTCCCTCGGCTAATAAGTATTCAAGATAACATTTCATACCCTGCTTTAAATTTCTCTCGGATTATAACAAAGATTGGGCACTAGAATATTATATATGCTGTTAAAAGTACAGATACAACTTTTTTCAATACATTTCTATAATATAATTGCATATAGAGAAGAATCATTTTTGTGCCACCCAGATGCAACTGTTTTCTATATCCTCCAGGTGTATATAACATAATTATTAAGTGTTACGCCATACAAAGACTTAAAAATGTGAATTTAAAGGTAAGGTATGGTACCTTTGTTGAAGAACTTTTTTTTCTCTGCTCCTGGATGAGGGATTTCATCACTGCCTGTTTGCGGATACAGATGTTCTGTATTTTCTTGTTAAAACTTGTATTTGGAATCCATTTTAGATATGGGAAGAAATCTCTCCAATCTACCTGAATTGAACCCTCCATTGGGTCTTCAACTAGACACTTAAACATGTCATGTTTTGACATTGTAATCCCAAGTTCATCCACATAAATGGCTACCACATCCTCTCCCAAACTCTGCAAATCCCATGAAAATTTTCCAAATAAATAAATATCAAATACTCACTATAAATACTAGTAAGATGAATTAGATTTAGCCGTAACAGATTAAGATACTCACTTGTTTCATAGCTAATCCAAAAAGTTCATACTGGAATATTTCCCTCAAATTAACAGCCTCCAGAGGACAGTTCTTCAATAAACCATGCAACCGGTTTGATGTGTTTTCAATTAAAGTATCTCTGTGAATACGCTGTTGCTTCTGCTTCCATAATATCCCGAAGATCATGTTTTAATATATATCAAAGCTGGTAACAATAAAAAAGACAGACGTATATACGAGAAAAGTTTTTGAGGATTTAATTATTCTGCAGCACAAACCTGAGCATTTGGTCCCAAAATATGTGCCGGTAAATGTTGCTTTACTGTCTTGTGAAACTCATTGTAATCGCTCATGGCAACCATGGTTTTATCAGAAGTAAGGAGCGTTAGTGCTTTTGTCAGCTTTCTTGTAGAGATAGATGAGAATCTAGTTACTGTGGCCTAGTAGTAATGCAGCCAGAAGGATCGAGTATGGCAACCATAATATAATGCTGTGTTAGCTAATTTGCATGTTTCATACCAAAATGCAGGCATTTGAGCTAGAGTTCCCAAGATCTCTTTCATAGTCTCACATGAGTCTTACGTTTACTATTCATGTAAGGAACTATAAATAATTTACTTCTCAACAGAACTTATAATAACCTGTATTTAATTTAACTTCATTCTTGAAGAATTATTTTGGAACACACCTCACTTGAGAATAAGCCAAAAAATGTACTAGTTTTTTTTTTAATTATTATTTTCGAAGTTGTATAAGTAATAATTGATGCGTTTAATTAATAATATAACACATGGTTCAATCAACTGTAATCCAAACTATGAGCCTGTACACTCAGGGACGAAGCTACAGCTAGACTCGAGGGCCGCCGTTTGAAAATTTTGTAAGGTCCACTTGTTCATTTATTATGTGTTCTACGGTTAGATTTTTTTTTTTTTTATGTTTTGTTGTCTTTGTCAAAGCAAATTCTATTACTACATTATCTTTGTTTTAGTAAAAATATGTTTTGTAATGACGGAACTTTATTTTTTAATAATAAATATATATTATGTTGTTAAAAAAATTATTGCTCCCAAGAATGGCTTCGCCCCTGTACACCAGTGCCGTAGTCAGAATTTTTCTTCAAATACTATCATCATCAAAGATTACATACTTTGGATTGAAAAGTCAGTTCTAGAGAGAGAGAGAGAGGGATGAGCTAGCTAGGTTAATTACCTCCTTGACAACATCGTTAGAGTTGAGGACAACAACAGTGTTGGAGCCAGTTCTGATGGAGTAAATAGGGCCATAAGTGTCAGCCCACTTGGTAAAAGTCTTATGAGGTTTCTTTTCTTTCAGTTGTAGTAGATTTCCTATCACTGGTATCCCAGGTACCTCTGCATCCATTTATTTATATTTATACACCACCCACATCAACATTAAAATATAATCAAACAAGAATGAAGGCGCTTTCTTACTAAGAGTTATGCTAGATTACTAGACGGTTTACAAACTGTACAATTCTTCTGTATACTAGATAGCATGTGTCTAGTTTTCTATCATTTGCATTCAATTATATATCAGTTAATTAAGTATATAAATATGAAGAGTACGTTCAACGGAGCAGGCGGATTCCACCCAATTCCGCCTACACATTTAGTAACAAAAATATTAAATATAGCGAAACGACGTCGTAAACTGCTATCATCACTAACATAGAGAAATTGTGTGAAAAAAGAAATGAAGAGTTCAATACAACTTCAACTAACATTGAGAAAAAGAAAATTTGAGGAGGAATGAATTCAACATATATATGTGTGTGTGTTTATATATGTATGTATCTATATATATATACCAGGTAAAGGCGGGAGATTTGAGGGTCTCTTCCTACGATCAGAGACATATCCTCCAAGGAACCAGAAAGAAAGAACAATTCCCAGAGCAATTGCAATTCGCAAAGCTAATAGTACTTGAAAATTAAGGATTGTATCCATTTGATTATTGCAATTAAGAAACAGTGGAGAGTTAAAAAATAGAGGGACTGTATTACTTTGAACTTGTAAATCCATGCACCAGCATATATATATATATAGAGAGAGAGAGAGAGAGAGAGAGAAGTGGAGTTTTAGGGGGGGGGGAGATCCAAATCATATGATGGTTGGTTTTCTTGGGTTGCACTCTGAATTTTGAGAAGGAATATTCGTTTACTAGTTAAAAGAATTAATACTAATATATATATATATATATATATATATATATATATATAACGACCCTTGTATAGTTGTATTAGAGTTTTGTTCTCACTTGATCCATTTTGTCGCTGAATCTTCCATGATAGATGCTTTTGGTACTGTTGCATGCAAATTGTTAGTGGGTGGACAAACTAAAAGTGTGAGCATGGGCTATATATTGTTTAATTTGGTTAGTTGGCCATATAGGAGGCTAGGCTAGCTACTACCTTAATTAATGACTAGCAACCAGGTTAGTTGGACCTGGTTCCGTCTTTATTATTATTCTGTTGGAACATCCTGTCCGTGTGTTTTACACCGGACCTAGTTCCGTCTTTGTTATTATTCTGTTGGAACATCCTGTCTGTGTGTTTTACACCGGACCTGGTTCCGTCTTTATTATTATTCTGGTGGAACGTCATGTCTGTGTGTTTTACACCGGACCTGATTCCGTCTTTATTATTATTCTGTTGGAATATCTTGTCTGTGCGTTTTACGCCGGACCTGGTTTCATTATTTATTATTCTGTGGGAATAACCTGTCTGTGCGGTCTATCGCATGCATGGTGATTTCTTTTGTTATTTCATTCTTTATTATACTCAGTTGTTTAAGTTTTGACTTCTATACTTCATGAAATTTGTGGAATATCCTTGATAATTGCGTTTCATCCAGTATCTTTTCATGAAAATATTCTTCTAAGCATTCTTGAATTTTACTCCACAAAGCAGTATCATGTTGACAATTTGAACGTTGTTAATTCTTGGATAAATTAATTCTTGAACTTGTTTTATTGAATTCTTATATCATTGTCATCATCCTCATGTTTATAAAATGTTAAAAGTCATCTGTGGCCTGTAGTGCATAGATGGACTTGGTATGATTATGACCAGGGATTATTCGGTAAAATCATGACCGTAATGTTACAAATGATGTGGTAAAAGTCCTCATTGGCCCGTAGTGCGTTGATGGACAGTTGTTGGCATGATCATGACCATTAATGAATACACGAATATCATTGGCCGTAGTGCAGGGGTGATTCGATGATGTGGATTATTTTATTAATCTGAGTCCCAGCGATAACAGTGTTGAAAAACCTTTTAAATCATAAAAGATAGTAAAGTTTATTTTCTACTTGACTCTTTTAATAGATTGCTTGTTCCGCTGCAGTTAAACTTGATGTCTATTATATTTTATCAGTTTAACATTGTTGAAGGCTAATGATAATTTATTCTGCATTATCTTAGTCATAATATTTCTTACTGGGCTAGTTGAGCTCACCCTTTCTTTCACTGTTCTCTTCAAGAAATGAGAACGTAGCTGGGGCAAGTCGGGGAACGGAGTGATGGTCCGAATGCTAGTATTAGTTAGTAGTCCTCACTATTCTATGTAATGGTGTGTTAATAAATGTAATGAGGACTCCTTTTGAGTATGAATACTCTCTAAAAGATAATATTTGTATTCAAACTCACAGTTTATGTTTTGTCGTATTGTATACGACAGTTGTATTAGTAAGTTGTATTTGTATTCTGTACTATGTATCTGACGACCCAAGATGGGTGATGTATACCTAATTTTGGGGGCGTCACAGTTGGTATCAGAGCTTAGGGATATGATCCCTGGCTAGGATGTGAAAATAGAACTAGGAGGGGAGAGCGGGGAATTCCTTCGCTAGTATGACCTACCTAAGTTTATTTGGTATTTAATTGGTCGGTCAAAGTATATGGATAATATGTTATATGTTAATTAACCCTTGTTTTGTTACAGTATTTGCAAATGGCATCCGAAAATGTTGAGATAAACAATGAAGCACATGAGACCATTGAATCACCAATGATCAATGCTTAGGGTAATGTGCAACCAGAGGACAATAATCCTCATGAAAATAATAACACCGATGAAATGGTGAATGATGGGATGGTCAGAGACTTTATGCGATTCATGCAATAACAAAATAACTCTCGGACGGTCACCGCTAAGCAGTTCAAGGAGCAATTCATGCAACAACAGGCGAGAGCGGCTCCTATCCAAAATGAAGGAGGAAACAATGACAACCCACGGTTGGTCACCGCTAAGCAATTCAAGGAGCTAGGACCACCGGAGTTTTTGGGAAAGCCAGAACCACTTAAGGCGGAGACGTGGTTAAAGCAGATCACCAAGATATTTGATGTCTTGGGATGCTCCGAGGAGCAAAAGGTTCCCTTTGCCACCTTTATGTTGCGTGAAGAGGCAGATTACTGGTGGGAATCTGTAAAACGTACCCAGCCTGACGCACTCAAGATGTCTTGGGAGAAGTTCCAAGAACTGTTCAATGACAAGTACTTTCCCGAAAGTATTCGTCACATGAAGGAGGTGGAATTTATCAAGTTGGAGCAAAACAACATGACCGTGTCGCAGTACGAAGCCAAGTTTGCCGAGTTGTCCCGATTTGCATCCCACTTGGTGGATAATGAAGAGAGAATGACGCGAATGTTTTTAAGAGGTTTGAAACCGGAGATACGTCAATATCTTATTTCTCATAAACTGTGTCTGTATTCAGATGTTGTAAATAGGGCTCAATTAGTAGAACGCGATAACGAGTCAACGCAACCAAAAGAGAGCAGCCAGAAAAATGATAATACTGGTGATAACAGTCATCAAAGCGGTGACAATAAGCATGGAGGGAATCAACATGCCAGAAATGGTAACCACTTCAATGGTAATCATGGTCAAAACAATAAGAATGGACATTTCAAGAAGAGAAAATTCAACAATGATGGAAAGACGTCAGTACCAGCACCCGTTGTTAAGGAAGGAGAACGACCACCTATCATATGCTACAAATGCGGAGGGGAGGGACACATCAGTTCAAACTGCGCGATGCCATCCAAAGCATGCTATAATTGTGGAAGAGAAGGTCACTTAGCTCGATTTTGTCGTTCACCGAAGACAAGTTCAGATAGGATGGAGGCACCAAAGACCGTCCCAGAAAAGCCAAAGCCAGTACTTTAAGAGAGAGCGTTTTTTTTCGTGACGAGGAACCTGAATAAAATTATCACGGGTATGTTAGTCATAAACTCTTGCGAAGTCTATACCGTGTTAGATACCGGTTCTACTCACTCTTTTATTTCACCTAGTTGTGTTCAATGTTTGAACTTAACTCCGGAGAAGTTAGACTTTGATTTATCTGTTGAAATTCCGTTGGGAGAAACCTTTGTTACCTCCACTATTTATAAATCTTGTTCAAATCAACACTTTCACGTTACCTGTTGATCTTATCTCTTTGAAAATACTTGCATTGATGTGATTTTTGGAAACGATTGGTTAACTGCTCATCATGCTTTTCGTAAGGTTGTTAGCTTTCATATTCCTAACCAACCTATTATGCGAATTCAAGTAACCAAATCACTAAAGTCAATCATTGTCATATCAAGCCATAAGTAAAAATTCCCGTTCCTTTCGTTGTTGACTTCCTGGTGTGGAATGCACCGAAGCTAGACTTTCCGTAGGAGACGTTGTAAATGACGATGGCAAGTTGATAGGTATCAACGTGACGTGTTATCCAAGTCTTGGATGAGGGTCACAGTTTTAAACGATATTTCTATTGTTAATAAATTTCTTGACGTATTCTTGAAGACTTCTTAGCCTACCCCAGAGCGTAAAATTGAATTTTGTATTGACCCCAGTACAAAATCCATTTCTTAAACCCTCAAATATTTTTCTTCAACTAAAACGAACGTATTATGCGCCAAAGATATTGGCTCGAGCTGTTAAAGATTACGATCGTACCATTCAATAACATCGTGGAAAAGCGAACGTGGTAGCTGACGCGTTGTGTAGAAGATCGTATACGGTTACAAGTGCGAATATACGAACCCACGTGAAGATAACGAATATACGATTAAAATCGACTTTAATCGATAAAGTTAAAGCCGCTCAAGCTACATACTCAGAGATGATAAATGTGAAGAAGAAGGTTCAAGAGGGCGTTATTCTAGAAGCAAGAATCGACGAAGAGAGGAAATCTCAACTCTCGATTTAATTGGCTCATTTAAAATCCTCGATGAAGTAGGAACTGTGGCCTATAGACTCATTTTACCGCCAAGTATGTTACGTGTTCAGAACATTTTTTTTACGTATCGATGTTACGTAAATATGTGGACGACCCGAACCACATTATTAATTTAGAACCGGACGAGATAGCGAAAGATTTAACGTATGAGGAGATACGTGTTAACATCTTGGATAAGAAGGATCATATTCGATGCTTAAAGGTTATACCTCAAGAGTTAGAATTTGAAGTGAAGTCAAGGTTTCCTCACATGTTCGGCATACCAAGTACATACGTAAATTTCGAGGGCGAAATTCCATAAGGAGGGGAGATTGTGAGACCCCAGATTTTATGAATAAATATTTAATTTTTCTCGAAATAATTTTTTTTATATTATGGTGTGGATTTGATATAATAGTTATGGGTAATATTTATAAATTTTGCAAAGTATGCAAGTTGTCATATTATATTCAATTGGTCGGGGAATATTCTTTTTGTCGAGAATATCCGTACGACGGTAAAATCATTGGTGGACCCCACAACGGAATTATTGTCGGATTGAGAAAACGACAAAATTACTTTATGAAAATAACGGCGAAAGTTTTACCGTTGGTACTGTTGAACTACTCGGTAGTAAAAGTACAGTAATACGCGTTGTTGCATAGTAGCACACGGTATTGATTATTGATATTTATGTGAGAAGTCGCTCAGTTTGATTCAATTATTGTTGATTAATAATATGAGTTATTATAACGATAATGACGTTTTGTTTTATTCGTATTATTAACGTAATAAAATAGAAACATCTTTTTATATAAAACAGAATACTTTATTAAAGTTATTCTATAAATAGAATATATTATATTTTATTATGCATAGTGTTGCATAGTGTTTGTATAGTGTTGCATAGTGTTTGTATAGTAAAAATCTTTTTATATAAATAGAATATATTATATTTTATTTAAAAGATTTTTCTTTAAATATGGACCGTCAGATTAAAGTAAATCAATCTGGACCGTTCATGGATTAGTTACTATGCATTCCATTTTCCTATAAATAGAAGCTCATTCCTTCATTATTTTCTTACGAATTCACTGAACTCTAGAGAGAGAAACTATAGAGAGAAACTATAGAGAGAGAGAAGAAGAGTATTCTGCTACTTAACTACTTCCTTATTTCAGCTCTTCTTTAAAACGATAAGGGGTGTTATTCTTTCTTATTCATGAAGAGAACTGTTGTTATTCCATTTCTTATTATTCTGTTGGAATAACCTGTATACGCGGTCTACCCTATACTTGGTGATATTATTCTATTATTTTGTTGGAACATCCTGTCTGTGTGTTTTACACCGGACCTGGTTCCGTCTTTGTTATTATTCTGTTAGAACATCCTGTCTGTGTGTTTTACACCGGACCTGGTTCCGTCTTTATTATTATTCTGGTGGAACATCCTGTCTGTCTGTTTTACACTGGACCTGGTTCCGTCTTTATTATTATTCTGTTGGAATATCTTGTCTGTGCGTTTTACGCCGGACCTGATTTCATTATTTATTATTCTGTGGGAATAACCTGTCTGTGCAGTCTATCGCATGCATGGTGATTTCTTTTGTTATTTCATTCTTTATTATACTCAGTTGTTTAAGTTTTGACTTCTATACTACATGAAATTTGTGGAATATCCTTGATAATTGCGTTTCATCTAATATCTTTTCATGAAAATATTCTTCTAAGCATTCTTGAATTTTACTCCACAAAGCAGTATCATGTTGACAATTTAGACGTTGTTAATTCTTAGATAAATTAATTCTTGAACTTGTTTTATTGAATTCTTATATCATTGTCATCATCCTCATGTTTATAAAATGTTAAAAGTCATCTGTGGCCTGTAGTGCATAGATGGACTTGGTATGATTATGACCAGGGATTATTCGGTAAAATCATGACCGTAATGTTACAAATGATGTGGTAAAAGTCCTCATTGGCCCGTAGTGCGTTGATGGACAGTTGTTGGCATGATCATGACCATTAATGAATACACGAATATCCTTGGCCGTAGTGCAGGGGTGATTCGATGATGTGGATTATTTTATTAATCTGAGTCCCAGCGATAACAGTGTTGAAAAACCTTTTAAATCATAAAAGATAGTAAAGTTTATTTTCTACTTGACTCTTTTAATAGATTGCTTGTTCCGC
This sequence comes from Panax notoginseng, assembly GCA_016801055.1. Taxonomy (NCBI): domain Eukaryota; kingdom Viridiplantae; phylum Streptophyta; class Magnoliopsida; order Apiales; family Araliaceae; genus Panax; species Panax notoginseng. Next base: position 125,540,611 of record CM029021.1, read on the forward strand.
TGCAGTTAAACTTGATGTCTATTATATTTTATCAGTTTAACATTGTTGAAGGCTAATGATAATTTATTCTGCATTATCTTAGTCATAATATTTCTTACTGCTCACCCTTTCTTTCACTGTTCTCTTCAAGAAATGAGAACGTAGCTGGGGCAAGTCGGGGAACGGAGTGATGGTCTGAATGCTAGTATTAGTTAGTAGTCCTCACTATTCTATGTAATGGTGTGTTAATAAATGTAATGAGGACTCCTTTTGAGTATGAATACTCTCTAAAAGATAATATTTGTATTCAAACTCACAGTTTATGTTTTGTCGTATTGTACACGACAGTTGTATTAGTAAGTTGTATTTGTATTTTGTACTATGTATCTGACGACCCAAGATGGGTGATGTATACCTAATTTTGGGGGCGTCACATAAATTATTTTTAAATGATTTAATTATCAAATAATCTTATTATCATTAATATTTAATAATATAAAAATATTAATAACATACTTGTCAAAATATTAAAGTTATTATTAATAACTTAAAATATTTTTAAATCATTAATATTCTACTTAAATGATTTTTAAAATAATTAAAATTATTTTTAAATCATCACCATTAATATTTAAATATTAATAAAATTATTATCAAAATATTAAAAGTCATTAATTATAACTTAAAATATTTTTAAAACATTTTTCCCATTTTTAAATAATTTTTAAATCAATAAAATCATTTTTAATTTATTTATTTAATATAATAATTAAATAAATCTAATATCATTAATATTAATTTATTAATGACAATTCTCCAAAAATATTGAAAATAATATTTTATACTTCAAAATATTTTCTAACACTTTATTTTCATTTAAAATGATTTTTAAATCATTAAAATCATTTTAATCTTATTTATTTAATTTATTAATTAAATAAATCTAATATCATCAATATTAATTTATTAATAAAAATTTTCTTTAAAAATATTAAAAGTCACATTTTACAACTCAAAATATTTTTAAATACTTTATTCTTATTTAAAATGATTTTTTATAATATTAAATTATTTTTCTCTAATTTATTTAATGTACTAATTAAATAAATTAAATATTATTTTTATTCAAATAATTAATATTATTAATGAAAAATGTCCCAACTAATTCAAAGTTATTTTTTAGAATTTAAAATAATTTTTAAAACTATTTTTAGTAATTTTTATAATTTATTTATATTTTTAACATATTTCCAGAAAATTCAGAAAATTAAATAAATAAAACCGTCGCTAAAAGCCTTTAGCGACACAAAGCGTCGCTTTTGGTGTTCTTGAGCTCAAGAACACTGACAGCTACGTGTTCAACCTGTCATGTTTGACCGCGTACAATTTTCAATCAAAGTTATTTCTGGGATATTTCTAACCATGATCTTGTAGTGTTTAGGTAACACTGCAAGAATCAACCATCATCAAAGACATAACATTACCCAGATGTAAGATCAAAGCCCTCAAACTCACTGTCAGAGTGTTTCTGGGTTTTCCCAGAAACCCAGCAGTTTGAGTGGCCCCTTTCTAAATTAATTTTCTATACATTCCCGTCATGATTCATATAATATAATGGTTCAAGTATGAAGTCCTTATGTCAAGGAACATCACTAAAGTAACGAATCGGTCTAAAAACAAAACACTAGCCAGATTTAGCTCGATCAAACATGGTCAGAAAGTTGTGTTCTTACCGTTTTTAGAAATTCCAGAAACTTTAAGTGATAGTCGTATGGCCTAGTTTGACCACCTACCCTGTTCAATCTGTTGAAGGTTTAAATGATCTAAAGACACCAATATCAAGTAAACATAACAAGCTACAAACCTATAACAACAAAATCAACAAAATACATACAACCTGACAGATCTGGGCCGTTCAAATAGTTATCAGACACTGCTTTAGCCTTTCTGGGTTACCCAGATTTGGCCCGGTCAACGGGTTTTGACCGATTATATCTTCAAATTCAGACATCTAATGACTCTGATTTCTTTTGCAGAATAAAAACCTCATACCAAGCTACATATAACAACTTTAAAACAACAAAAATCTTAAACAAGCAATGATCTGTGGCCACTGGCATTCGGTTGTCAGACCACAAACCATGTTCTTGACAGTTTTTGAAAAACATAAGTTTTTACCCACTTTGATGCTATGGATTCATGATAGATCATCATAGATCTTCATAAAACATCCATTAGCAAGATTCTAAACACTTAAACACAAAAATTTTATTAGCAACTTGGATCAAAAATCAAAAATAGGTTTATACCTTCTAGCTTTAAATTCTTGATCTTAGCTTTGGATGGGAGAAGGAGTTGGTGAGAGCAAAAGAGAAAAATGGCAAAGTAAATGAACTTTCTCTCTCTAATTCTCTATATATTGCTTAGATGTTGCTTGGATATGAGATTTTCGGCTGATTTGGCTGGAGTTTTGTCTCACAAAGTCAATGTAGTTGGTAAACCACTAAAGTTGCTAGCATTTTTACAAGTTATCATTTAAAGAAAATGAGAAAGGGCATTTTGGTTATTTGCAAAATAAATTTAATGGCATACATGGAATTTGCCACCCTTACGGTTTAACCCTTAGGGTTCAACCCTAAGGTCCTAACCCTTAGGTTTTAAATGTTTAGCTTCTAAAATTTTTTTATTAGGGTTTTTAATTAGAAAAATTAAAAATTAAAAATTCTAAATTACAATTAGGGTTTGTAAAATAGAAATTAAGATAACTAAAATATAATTAGGGTTTTCTAATCATATTAAAGTTTAATAAACACATTAGGCTTGTCAATTAGGATATGGGTTTCCTAATTAGGGTTTAGGATTCCTGACATACGATTAGGATTTTTAACTGCGCGTTAGGGTATCTAATCTTGAGATTAGGGTTTATAAATTTTAAACCTTATCTGATCAATCATTACTCAAAATCTCTAAACAATACAAACACATATTCATCGATACAATTATTTTGGTTATATTTTCTATCGAATCCCTGTCCAGAAATTAGGATTAGGGTTTCTAAAGATATTAAGCACAACTCTACTCTAATTTATTAGTCAATACACAAATTGACCATCTCGAGACTTGTATCACAGATACATGTCACAAAATTGATAATCAATATTAATATTAAATAAAAAAAAATTATTCATAAATTTTTGATTATTCAAAATCACGGGTTTTCACATTCACCCCTCCTTAAAAGGATTCTGTCCTCGAAATCACCGCTTTCTTATTCTCCAAAATCTTTTAAAGTTGTATCATCAATTCATTTTTATCAACATAATATTAATTTGTGTTTCAAATTCTAACCTGTGACTTCAATCTATAAAAGAAAACAGTTCACAGAATATCTGACTCATATTACTCGCGTAATTTAAATATTAAGCAAAAACGTTACCTGTTGCCACCTCCTGGACAATCCCTGCATCTTGCGCCGTCATGTTGAATGTACGGGCCATTGGTCTTCCTGGCTGTGCAGGTCCTCGAATTGCCAAGGTTCCGCCACCGGGTCCCTTGTTGGCACTTTCCTTCTCAGCATTCCTCTTCGGACAATTCCGAACCATATAATCAGTTGATCCACAGGCAAAGCAACCTTGTATCTTCTTCGGATTGGGACAATTGGGCGACATGTGTCCTTCTTGTCCACAGTTATAGCAAACTCCCTTCTTCTTTAAACAAACCCCAAAATGGTTTTTCCCACACGTTGTACATGGTTCCCTCCCTTTCCTATTCTCTTCAGTCTTGTTACCCGACTGGGTATTCTCGCTCCATTTCCTCTTATTCGGATTACTACCACCACTGCTTCCTCCATCGTTCGTCTTCTTCTTCTTTTCTTGATGAAATCGAGGCGCAGCTTTGCTCCCTCCTTCAGCAATTAATGCTTTCTCCATCAATGCCGCGAACGTGTTAATCTGCAATACCGCTACCTTGTTGAATATTCCCAGCTTCAGTCCATTCTCGAATCTTCTCGCCTTTCTCGCCTCTGTGTCCACCTGATGAGGTGCAAATCTCGCTAATTCGTTAAATTTGGCAGCGTATTCTGATACTGACATGTTCTCCTGCTTCAATTCTAGAAATTTAACTTCCATCCTGGATTGCATACTCGACGAGAAGTAGTTCTCAAAGAATAACTCCTTGAATCTTGTCCACAATACCACCGTTGTACCAGCTCTGGCCTGATTAGTTTCCCACCAGTAATTGGCTTCTCCCTTCATCAGATAAGTTACAAAAGTCGTCTTTTGCTCTTCCGCCACTCGCGCAATGACGAATGCTTTCTCCATCTCCTTCACCCAAGTTTGGGCTTCAATTGGATATGTGGTCCCTTTGAATTCAGGCAGTCCTAACGCTTTAAAGTCTTTAAAATTTGTCAATCTGTCGGCTGGCTGATTCCTCGCTCTTCCTCTTGCAGCTGGAGCTCTATTCTCCATAGCTTCGGCTATCATGTTTGCGAAGTTTTGCATCGGGTCAGCTTGACCTCCTTCATTATTCACTGACTGCTCTTCTCTTTGATTTCGATTCTGTCGTCTAGGCGGCATGATCTGATTTAAATAAAAATCTTACATTAATTCTCTTTCTCTACACAAATTCTTAACACAATAAGAATTCAACACATAATTCTCATATATAAATGAATGTTTATTCAAATAGTTCATAGCACATTTAATAATTAACACATATTACTATCCATTTTTAAATCATATCAGGATTAACAACACAACTTTACACAAAAAGTTATAATTCTCCATTCACACATAGTTATTCTCAGTTCGTCAAACTTACCACACTTATGAGTTCAGGAACTTGCCACAATTATATGAGTGTATGAACTTATCCTAGTCAGACCTTTGGCGTCCATTCGCTGAGGGGTTCAAAATATTTCATATAATTATGAGTCATTAACTTACCATAAGTATGAGTTTTAAGAACACACAAATTAATATTAATCTTATATTCATATAGAAAATAAAGATTTCATTCATACAAACATATTTATATTTACATATGCTTAAACATCGTTCTCGATATTACAACACTTAATATCATAAACTTCTACTAAAAGATACTATCACATATACCTAGGTTGTCTACCGACCACTCATTTCACCAGTCTTCTTCTTGATGGGACACTTGTTGAATCCGTGACCTGTTCTACCACATGAGAAACACTTCCTCATATTCGGCTTAGGACAATATAGGGAAATATGTCCTTCCTTTTTGCAGTTGAAGCACACGTTCTTCCACATCATGCATTCTCCCGCGTGAGTCTTCCCACACTTGCTACATGCTTGCTTCTTCTTCGGGTTTGACTTTTTTGAATTAGGACTATCATTGTCCCTCTTTCACTTATTCTTGTCTTTTTGCTGCTTGATTGTTCCTTCAGACGATCCACCACCTTCAGTCTTCATTCTTTCCATCTGCGCCTTGAGCTCGTTCCGTTCTTCAGTCATTTTGCGTAATGCTCGCTCTGTCTTCCATAACTCCTCCAAGAGAAACACTTTACTCCGGAGTTCTTGAACTTCTGTTGATAGTTGATCTTGTTCTTCAACTTTGGTCTTATTCTTTTTCTCCACCCTAGCTAGCTCAGAATTTGCCTCCTCATCTCCACTCAGATACATCTCGGGATAATCGTCATGATCGCTCCCCAGATTAACCATTGGTTCATCTTCTCCCACCTTCTCAACTGATTTGCTTTGCACTGGCACCTCGGCTTCTAGCACTAGTGCAACAGCCGCTAGCATCTCCGCACTCATTTGATCTTCTCCAGACATCCTACAATCAGTTTAAATAACTTGATTAGTACTTCACCAGTACAAAATTCTCACACTATGTGTCCACTTATCTCACTATTGATGCACTTCTGCAATCCCTCACTCAGAACTCTAAATGAGTTTTCTCTATCTCGCTTATAGTTTTAATCCTAGGGTTTTTCCCCACCCCACTTAAAGTTTATAACCTACAGCTTTGATACCAACCTGTGACACCCCCAAATTTGGGTTACCTAACCCCCGAGTTTAGTGTTCACGATCCACAATATAATAACATCTAACTACCCATTCATATAGAAATAGTAATACATAAGTCATTAACAGAGATTGTTAATACATTAGTCCTAGGTTCTCTAACCTTAACATTACAAACATACCTCTTAGATATACAAAAAGGGTATACAATACAACATAATAATAATGTTCATTATACTAATTTATCACTATGCCTTTTTCTTTGTTCTTCTTCACAACACCTTCTACAACTTCGTCCTTAGCTGAAAAGTTTTATATATAGCAAGGGTGAGCAACAAGTTCGCCCTGCAAGTTAAATCATACGATAAATGTATAAGAATCAATAACAAGTCTTCTCGCCTTCTATGCAACACAATAATTTGATAATGAAATAGTACAACGCTTTCAAGGTTTCTACGATATTCTAATGAATAATCAAGAATCAATTCTACGCAATAACAAAGTGAAATGTTTTCCAGATTTATGCTGAGTGATCCATTGGATCTTGAACTTCTCTTCTCGGGTATATATCAAAGATTTACTTTGACATATACGTAGGTGTATCAGATAACCATGAAGATTAAATCATACCCTTCTGCAAGTACTTAGAGCCGGCCAACTCCTTGTACCCTATATTATGCATAATACTTAAGTCGCGCGCAATGGTCAAATATACGACTAAAAAAATATTCCCTTTATATAAAAGGTTGTTCTTCTCAGTCTCAAAATCAATATTTGATTTAACAACAAAATTCAATGATTTCAATTTCTATTTACTTATCGATCTAGCCGAAATAATTGGCATCGATCTGTCAATAACAATTGAATTCTCTTCTCGAATCTATCAAGTTCTAACAAATGTTCGTCTAGCCAGAATAATTAGCTAAGACCTTTCTCAACATAATTTGACAATAAACAGGAATTATCTGTACTGTCAATCTTAGCTTCTACGGATATGAATATCCAACAGCAGTTATTCTACGAATATATATTTTTTCGAATCAGATATTCAATTTGAATTATTAAACATGCACTAACTGCGAATAATCAACAATAAATTCTTGGACGTGGTATAATTAACAATAATTAACCACTATAATAATTGAATGAACATAACTAAAGGTTGAGTTAGGAAACTTGTCTCTTCCGCTATTTACAGCTACACAATAAATTTGTCTACGTTTAAAAGACTTATAACCAATAATATCGGTTTCACAATTAGCACAATAATTCATAACACACAACACTGTAATTTACCGTTAATCTTCTCCTATACACATTACCACATAACCACATCAGTGTTTATACCCTATATAAACACTTAACAAGTCTAACTACTTTAGTCTGGTTGGACTTCGGTCTCATCTCGGTGTTCTCGTCACCCTATTCGACAATTAACACATTTATTATCAATTAAATTCGGTCTCTAAGCTTCAATATTATTTTACATAAGTCAAATATCATTTATAATATTTTTCGGAAGCTTTTAATAATATTTAAACAATTATTATAATTTATAATAATTTTTCAAACACTTAAATCATTTTTAAATGATTTAATTATCAAATAATTTATTATCATTAATATTTAATAATATAAAAATATTAATAACATATTTGTCAAAATATTAAAGTTATTATTAATAACTTAAAATATTTTTAAATCATTAATATTCTACTTAAATAATTTTTAAAATAATTAAAATTATTTTTAAATCATCACCATTAATATTTAAATATTAATAAAATTATTATCAAAATATTAAAAGTCGTTAATTATAACATAAAATATTTTTAAAATATTTTCTCCATTTAAATGATTTTTAAATCAATAAAATCATTTTTAATTCATTTAATTAATATAATAATTAAATAAATCTAATATCATTAATATTAATTTATTAATGAGAATTCTCCAAAAATATTGAAAATAATATTTTATACTTCAAAATATTTTCTAACACTTTATTTTCATTTAAAATAATTTTTAAATCATTAAAATCATTTTAATCTTATTTATTTAATTTATTAATTAAATAAATCTAATATCATTAATATTAATTTATTAATAAAAATTCTTTAAAAATATTAAAAGTCACATTTTACAACTCAAAATATTTTTAAATACTTTATTCTTATTTAAAATGATTTTTCATAATATTTAATTATTTTTCTCTAATTTATTTAATGTACTAATTAAATAAATTAAATATCATTTTTATTCAAATAATTAATATTATTAATGAAAAATGTCCCAACTAATTAAAAGTTATTTTTCAGAATTTAAAATGATTTTTAAAACCATTTTTAGTAATTTTTATAATTTATTTCTATTTTTAACTAATTACCAGAAAATTCAGAAAATTAAATAAATAAAACCGTCGCTAAAAGCCTTTAGCGACACAAAGCGTCGCTTTTGGTGTTCTTGAGCTCAAGAACACTGACAGCTACGTGTTCAACCTGTCATGTTTGACCGCGTACAATTTTCAATTAAAGTTGTTTCTGGGATATTTCTAACCATGATCTTGTAGTGTTTAGGTAACACTGCAAGAATCAACCATCATCAAAGACATAACATTACCCAGATGTAAGATCAAAGCCCTCAAACTCACTGTCAAAGTGTTTCTGGGTTTTCCCAGAAGCCCAGCAGTTTGAGTGGCCCCTTTCTAAATTAATTTTCTATACGTTCCCGTCATAATTCATGTAATATAATGGTTCAAGTATGAAGTCCTTATGTCAAGGAACATCACTAAAGCAACATATCGGTCTAAAAACAAAAAACTAGCCAGATTTAGCTCGGTCAAACATTGTCAGAAAGTTGTGTTCTTATAGGTTTAAATGATCTAAAGACACCAATATCAAGTAAACATAACAAGCTACAAACCTATAACAACAAAATCAACAAAACACATACAACCTGACAGATCTGGGCCGTTCAAATAGTTGTCAGACACTGCTTTAGCCTTTCTGGGTTACCCAGATTTGGCCCGGTCAACGTCGGTCAACGGATTTTGACCGATTATATCTTCAAATCCAGACATCTAATGACTCTGATTTCTTTTGCAGAATAAAGACCTCATACCAAGCTACATATAACAACTTTAAAACAACAAAAATCTTAAACAAGCAATGATCTGTGGCCACTGGCATTCGGTTGTCAGACCACAAACTATGTTCTTGACAGTTTTTGAAAAACATAGTTTTTACCCACTTTGATGCTATGGATTCATGATAGATCATCATAGATCTTCATAAAACATCCATTAGCAAGATTCTAAACACTTAAACACAAAAAATTTATTAGCAACTTGGATCAAAAATTAAAAATAGGTTTATACCTTCTAGCTTTAAATTCTTGATCTTAGCTCTCCAATCTGATATTGGTTGATCTAGGGCTGTTTCTAGGACTGATATACTTATAATTTTCGAAGCTTTGGATGGGAGAAGGAGTTGGTGAGAGCAAAAGAGAAAAATGGCAAAGTAAATGAACTTTCTCTCTCTAATTCTCTATATATTGCTTAGATGTTGCTTGGATCTGAGATTTTCGGCTGATTTGACTGGAGTTTTGTCTCACAAAGTCAATGTAGTTGGTAAACCACTAAAGTTGCTAGCATTTTTACAAGTTATCATTTAAAGAAAATGAGAAAGGGCATTTTGGCCATTTACAAAATAAATTTAATGGCATACATGGAATTTGCCACACCCTTAGGGTTCAACCTTAAGGTCCCAACCCTTAGGTTTTAAATGTTTAGCTTCTAAAAAATTTTAATTAGGGTTTTTAATTAGAAAAATTAAAAATTAAAATTTCTAAATTACAATTAGGGTATGTAAAATAGAAAATTAAGATAACTAAAATATAATTAGAGTTTTCTAATCATATTAAAGTTTAATAAACACATTAGGCTTGCCAATTTGGATATGGGTTTCCTAATTACGGTTTAGGATTCCCGGCATACGATTAGGGTTTCTAACTGCGCGTAGGGTTTCAAATCCTGATATTAGGGTTTCTAATCTCTTATTAGGGTTTTTAAATTTTAAATCTTATCTGATCAATCATTACTCAAAATCTCTATACAATACAAACACGTATTCATCGATACAATTATTTTGATTATATTTTCTATCGAATCTCTGTCCATAAATTAGGGTTAGGGTTTCTAAAGATATTAAGCACCAACTCTACTCTAAATTTATTAGTCAATACACAAATTGACCATCTCGAAACTTGTATCATAGATATTTGTCACAAAATTGATAATCAATATTAATATTAAATAAAAAAAATTATTCATAAAATTTTGATTATTCGAAATCACGGGTTTTCACACACACTATATTTTAATTAAATATACCATTTAAACAAATAACATAAAATTATAATTTCATTATAATTTTATTTAATAATTTAATACACCAATTTAAATTATTAAATTTAACAATAATATAACCTCTCGTGTTATATTACAACTTTCTAAATTATAAATTAATTTAATTTAGAATATTATCTAATAAATTTAATTCATACATATTTACTAATAATAACCACATCAATAAAATATTTATTTCCTTTAATAAATATTTTAAATTACGATTACTAAAATCTTGGATTGTCACATTAGGTCCCTTACAACAAGATTGGGCCAATCTCGAAAACAGCGACAACTCAACATTGAGGCATTTATCAATCAGGAAAATGCACCAATCATCACCATCAGCATGGTACATCATCATCATAGCTTCCCTCACATCATCTCACTGGCGATTCGGGATTATCATTTGGTCTTTTCCAATCACACTGTTCTCAGAATGAATAATCCACATGTGAGGATATTACTCACTCGCGACTTCATCAACAAAGAGTTTCTCATATGAATCCCCGCCATCAACATGCTAAAGGATTGGGGCATTGTCCAATTCCAAGAAATGGAAGGAGTTTAAGACGAGATAAAGCCTCTCACCAAAAGAAAGGGGAGAACTCCTGAAAGAAATCGGGGCGACATAAGCGTACCCCTACGAAAGAAGGGGAAAATTCGTAAAAAGTTCTTAACTCAGGAGCAGAAGGTCAATGACGAAGGGCCCAGCGAATGAAATCTATACCATCAAACACGCGTCAAGTCCTGACAAGTTGAGGCCTCTACACCACAGTTCAAAGTTGAGGCCTTTACATATATATATTTCGTCCCGCCTGGAGTTTACTTCGTGGCGGTTGACCGTTTTTACTGCTTTTTGTACATTTCGTCCTGCCTGGAGTTTCTTTCGTGGCAGTTGATCGCTTTTACAGCTTTATTTACATTTTTGATCCCTCATGGAGGTGCTTCGTGGTGGTTGATCATGTCAATATATATATTTATCGCTTTTATATATTTACATTTTCGATCCCACATAGAGGTGCTTCATGGTGGTTGATCATGTCTGTATATATATATTTACAGCTTTTATATATATAACTGCTTACTGTTTTCATATAAACTGCGTTATCATGTGAGCCTAGGAATCATGTGATCACAGATTCAGTCTGCTGAATCTAGATTCGGTTCTCGTGATGGACATTTTCAACTGTACACGGCTTGTAAATTATGCGCAGTGTTCGAATATGCTTAGATGGCTATCATGCCCACAAGGAGTTTGGCACTGTTTTGTATAATATTTTCTCAAAGATGCTTCGCATCTCGAAAATAAAAACAATCAAGCCGAACATTTAATAAAATGAAAGTATCAAAGGCCTCAATTACTATTGAGCACAAATGTTTAAAAAACCTCTTTTATAAAACATCACTGCCATATCTTGTTTGAAACTGAATTTTTACACAAATTCAAACCCTGTGTATATAGGTGCGAACGAGGCATAACACTACTTCTAAATAATTGTACATTGATCCACACACACACATTCATATAACAGTTTCTTAAAAAGTGGCGGTCACCTTGGTAACACGAATGTCGGGGGGTGCCTAACACCTTCCCTCCACATAAGCAAGTCCCTGGACCATAATGAATCTCGGTTTCACAGACCTGTTTAGCAATGTCACATCATTGGGTCAATATGCAAACCTTTTCTCGGTTGTGTTCGTACAACCAGTTAACAAATTAACTGGCAACTCTTACAGTCCAATCGTTGACATATACATGTTGGACCTTTTTCTCTTGTTTTTTCAAACAAATCTCACCTAATATGAGAACACAAAAGAACAAGAATAGAAAAGGGACAAAAAAAATCCCGACGTCGACACTCGTGGAAAAGTAGTTCTCGAAGAATATCTCCTTGAACATTATCCACGTTAGGTTCTCTATACCAACCCTAGCCTGGTTCGCCTCCCACCAAAAAATTGCCTCACCCTTCATCATATAGGTTGCAAAAGCAACCTTCTGACCCTCGTCAACATTTTCAATGACAAATACCTTCTCGATCTCTTTCACCCACATTTGGGCTTCTATGGGGTCCGTAGTTCCTTTGAACTCCGGTGGACCGACACTCTTAAAATCCTTAAAAGTAGTAGCCCGTACTACCCCCGAATTTACAGGAATATTTGCCCCATTCCTATTAAACGCGACCGTTAACAAGTTAATGAACTCCTGCATCGGGTTAACCGGACCTCCCTCCGGTTGATTTACATTAGCATCTTGGTTTCGTTGTCTCCTTCTTGGCGGCATTTTGCTGTTAAGATAAACAACACATTTCGTTATTATTCGCTTCTCGTTGGTTAGTTATTATTCGTGATTAAACAATAACTTCAACTCATTACGCAATATGCTCCAAAAAAGGCTTATATTGATTCATTCCTTGTAGTATAATACTACATCATTCGCATTACACAACCTAAGCTGATTACATTACTATCCCGTAATTACCTTTTAAAAATTGGGATTTACAAAAGACTACCCTTTGATATACAAAAGAGGATTTTATGTCACTACTAGATACATCATATTTACATACTACATCTGCCTTAAGGCATTATCAAAATCCGCCTTGACAAGACCGGCAATAATATCTCGGCTGATAGTATGCCGAGTCTGCCCTTCTTCTATCGGATACCCAGCTACTTGATGTTGAAAATCCGCATGAAAACTCCTATGTATATAGGACATCCTCCCAATCTTTTGCTTCATGGTCTTTAGCTCCTGCCTGAGCTCAAAGACCTCCTGTTTTAGCTCGTGGACCTTGTCCTTCGCCAAAACTCGTTCATCATGCTCCTCCTCCCATATAGTCTCCATATCTATCTTATCTTACAAGACAACATGGATCTCCTCCTTCAGCTCCTTAACCTCCTTACAATACTGGATATTTCTATTCAATACCGTCATGAACAGTGACATCATTGACTCCCCCGGAGCCATCTCCACTGCAATTGCTACTAGGTTAAAGGACACTACCTCCACCTCTTCTTCCGACATGCCATCAAACACAAACATAAGGTCTAGGTTCTCCGAGTCTCCAGACTCAATAACTACTACTTCTGGCTCTGCTGCTATCTGGTTCGGTATAATCTCTATCTGATTAATCGATTCTTCATTTTCTACTTGTACAACTCTATACATTCCATTTTCTCCTGACATCTACAACAAAATAATAAATTTTGATTAGTACACGTTAGTAGAATAATAAAAACATATATCATATATATAATGCATTTTTATAGGGTTACTTTACATCTTTTACTTCTTTGACTCTTCTTAAGGTTATGACTTAAGGTTCTAATTCCCCCCTTAAGTTTTATAACCTACTACTTTGATACCAACCTGTGACGCCCCCAAATTCCGGTATCTTCCAACCCGACATATGGTGCTACACGGTGCTACAGTTCACACATACATTCAATTGAAACTCCTCAAAAGAACGAATATGTCATATATATTCCAAAAAATATTCCCTTCCCAGGTTCTTTATAACCAATACATAAGTTATTTGTCATAATATTAAATACATAACAACATTAAACCTATACTATTACATAGGCAGTTCAACGGTCTGCCTTAGCCTTTCCTTTATCTTTACCGGATCATTCGGTCCGTTCGGTCTTAGCTGCATTCATATAGTTCAAGCAAGAGTGAGCATAACTAGCTCAGCAAGTATGACAATTCCATTTAAACAATATGCTTGAAACATAGGAATCATATATCTTCAATAACTGAACAATAGTTATGAAGTACTATCGATAATTCAAAATAGCACTTCACTTTTCTTTAAAACGTTTCACAATGAATAATATTCAGTAAAACATCAATTCCGGTCCAAGACCATGAACATTTCATACTTTCGTTGAAAAGGATAACCCGGTACCAAGTCCGTAAGTCTGGCATTACTTACGAGCACATCTAGGTGATCATCCTATAGTACTCTATGTTGATTAACACTACATTCTTTAAACGTATGTACGTTTAAGTTTTAGCAACCTCACGTGCCTGTCGTTTGACGACAAAACATTTGTTTAGCATACTCAGTCTTCATTTGAAAACCACACCAAAATCGTTTGGTAAAACATTGACAACCGTTCAATAGATTATAAGAAATCCAAAACATCTTAAGTCTAGCCGAAAGAATTGGCTTAGACTTTATCATACATTAATTCATGCGTAAGAGACATGAATCACGAAGCTTGTCCAGATTTGAACATAGACAAGGGTTAGAACACTTGTCTTCAGTGTCTACTATAGTATAATTACTCTTTCCATTTAAGTCTTTAGAGTCTCTACAATATATAACCACATACCACATTAGGTCATAATCAGATATGTATGGCACCTAACGTATCTTACCCTTCTTCTCAATCTAATCATGTATTAGATTTGTAATTATTGGTTCTGGCTTATCACATTACATTGTTCTTACTTTCAATTAATCTTTTGTCGACCTTCAGTTGTAATACTTAAGGTCTTCAACATCATTTAAGAATGTTACTTCAAGTCCTCTAAGGTTGTACTTCATTACTAACTATCTGTCTCTTTTTTTTTATCTTCATAATCTTTCTTTACTATGCAAACCCTAAGGCTGGCGCTGTGGCGCCAGCTTTCCTTCCTTAAGCCGCCCTGCGGGGCGAGTTAGCAGTGGCCAGAGTCCAGCCTTGGCACTGCGGCACCACACATAGTTCATTTAGCCGTGCCGCGGCGTGACTCTGCAGTAGGTCTGGGCATGGCACCGGCGCTGCAGCGCCACCTTTTGGCCTTGGGCTGGCGCCGCGCTGTACACCAGATTCTTGACAGTTTTGTTTTACGCAACGAACTTCCCAGACTCCAAATTTGATCATTTTAAGTCTGAATTGGCCCGTTCAAAAGCCATTAGCTCATAAATCACATACTTTACGTGTTTATGCAAGAATTTTACATTTTCGACTTCGTTAACTCAAAGTTCACCTTTTAGTTCATTTTAACGAAAACGATAAATGTTCATGAACGTTCAACGCTCATTTCTTCGTTCTAAGTCAGAATTTGGTCATTTTCAAGTCCACAACTCTATAATGCCAAATAAGACTTGTTCCCATCGAAAACCAACATTTCCAAGCTCAATGTCAAAATACGACTTCCATTTCGAGAATTTCACGAATTCGACGATTACCGTCTAATCGTGTGAATTCCGGCATAAATTCATTACTTATGATTTGTTCATCGTTTCAAATAGATTCTTTCCATCATACTAACATCTTAACATGCATATCTTATTAACTTATTTACATGATAAGTTTTTACTTTGTTCTTCATGAGTTTATAACTTATAAACCTATGATTTCACTTCACATGATTTATCATGGTGTTAGTCTTCTAACAACCATCCTTGCTTCTTCTTATCATAAAAACTTCATTAATGTAAACATATGACGTGTTCTTACATGTTATTCATAAGTTCATAGCTTCACTAAGTATGAATTACTTATTCATGTCTTATTAAGGTTTAAGTCATTTGATTAATCATTCTCATACTCCTCGGCATACAAGTTCTACCAATCCACACTTCTCTATCAAACTACTTGTATATTCTTCTTTTCTACTTGGTTATGAAAGTTTAGCTTTTCTAGCTTTTTCTCTCTACTCAATAAGTTATAAGTTGTTGGTGGAATATTGAACAAGACAAATGAAAATCCAAGCTCTCTATTTATCGGAAAACCAAGGTTAGGGCATAATGGTCAATAAACCAATCCCACCTTCTTAATCCATCTCCTTAAGCCACCTCCTTACTATTCATTATTTAGCCATTAAGTTTACATGCTCATCAAATCTTTTTCTTGCTCATCACATTATTTGCTTGGCCACCAAGATCACCCATGTGAGCATGGTCCCACATGGGTTGCCCCATGGATCTTCTTCACCCAATGGTTCTTAATTTGGGCTTTAACTCAATTAACTTATGCTTTTGGGCTTGCATTAATCCACTTTGGACTTTACATTAACCAACACTTGGGCTTTAACAATAGTTACATTGGGCTTAATCCCAATCCCAATTAAACTATACACTTCCTACACAACCTTACAAGTCCAATACATTTGGCTTAAAGCCTTAGAACGTATTCTATACGTATTAATCTTGTATTCTAACTCGTATATTCATTCAATATATACGACATACCATCATTCATACATACTTGAATAATACTTCGTATCATACTCGTATTCATTACCTCGTACAATACCTATGTATTATACGATCATCGCTTTAACGAGTTAACGCTTTATTTTCCCTAAGGTTCTCGAATTAAGTCCGCAGACGAAAAATTGCGTTTTCCATACTTGAATTATTATTACATAATCCATCTTCATTGATATTCTATCGTTACGTAATTTCTCGGAAGTTCAAAAATAATTTTTGAGCAGAAATCATTGAATAGTGTTTTTCAAAAAATTTCTTGGAAAACTTTTATTTTCGTCTTAGAAATTCGAATATTTTAATTCCTTCACGTAGTCAAAATACTACGACATTCCAACATTGTTAGGTTATAGAACAACCTTCATCTTATTAACACATAATAATAACATATAAAATAATTTTATTCATTATTTAATTAAATAAAATTATTTTACAATAACTCCGAATTTCTCAGTCGTAACAAAAATGGCTTATGTGCATACCATGTAAATTACAAAGATAATATAATATCCAAATATCACATAAAAATAAAAGATGGGAATTTTAAAATTAGGTTAATAAATATCATATGTATGACATATTATTTTCTGTTTTTTCAAATATAAAATTTTCATTATATTTTTATCAAACATAAATCAATCGCATTAGTGGTAATTTTTTTAGAGGATATGCAATAAGTAAGATTCTCTTATAATTTTATCCAATCTCATATATTGATAAAATTAAGAGACACTAGATAAATTCTCGAACTGTATATGTGATATAGGGCGAGTACGGATAGTATATTTAGGAATAAAATCCGTACTCGGCCTTAAACTGTAATAAATGATCATAATATTTATTCGGTTAAATTTGAATTCAAATAATATCTGTGAGTTAGAGAGTAAATTATCATCTTATTCCTTACCTTGTAATGACATATATGAAAATTGCTTAGAACCAGTAGCTACTACTCGTGTTTTTGTTTTCTTTTTCAAGGAAGTCTCAACATCTTGTTAAAATAATTTATATGTCGACTAATTTTATATTAAACATTAATTTGTCAACGTGAAATTAACTATAAATGAAAAATGGAAATAATAATATATGAGTCATCTTGTTTCAGACTCATTCCGTTCCATATTATTTGATTATTGTTAAAGTCACTTAAGAGAGTTTTCAAAATAGACGTAGATTCAAGTATTAATAGAAAATTACAGTTTGATGAGGTTCGACTATTTATCGAACTTTAAAATTTGTTCATATTTGAATCATTTATATTTCGAGTCGAACTCGAATCGAACTTTTAGTAGAGCAAGTATCAATCGAGTCCGAACTGTTTAGTTCATTTTACAATCTTAATATAAAGTGAGTATTTTTATTTGTTTATACCATTGAATCCCACTAAATAACATATTTATCCTTTATTTTATGTATTTTATCTTATTTGTGACGCCCCCAAAATAGGTATGCATCACTTGTGACGCCCCCAAAATTAGGTATACGTCACCCATCTTGGGTCGCAAGATACATGGTACAGAATTCAAATACAACTTAATTATACATCATGAGCTGCGAGTTTGAATATAAATATTTTCTACTAGAGAGTATAAAAACTCAAAAGGAGTCCTCATTACAATTATTATCACACTATTTCACAGAATAGTGAGGACTATTAATGCTATCCACTGGACCATAACTCCGTTCCCCGACTAGTCCCTGGTACGTTCTCATTTTCTGAAGGAAACAGTGAAAGAAATGGTGAGCTCAACTAGCCCAGCAAGAAATATTATGACTAAGATAATGCAGAATAAATTATCGTTAGCCTTCAACAGTGTTAAACTGATACAATATAATAGACATCAAGTTTAACTGCAGCGGAACAAGCAATCCATTAAAAGAGTCAAGTAGATAATGAAATCTACTATCTTTTATGATTTAAAAAGGTTTTTCATCACTTTTATCGCTGATACTCAACTTAATAAATAAACCACATCTACTAATCATCCCTGTACTACGAGCCAAGGATATTCCTTAAATCATCAACGGTCACAACTATACCGAATAATCCCTGGTCATAATCATACCAAGTCCATCTATGCACTACAGGCCACAGATGACTTTATCCACATCATTTGTAACATTACGGTCATGATTACACCGAATAATCCCTGGTCATAATCATACCAAGTCCATCTATGCACTACAGGCCACAGATGACTTTTAACATAATATAAACATGAGGATGATGACAATGGCATAATATTCAATAAAACAAGTTCAAGAATTAATTTATCCAAGAACCAATAACGTCCAAATTGTCAACATGATACTGCTTTGTAGAGTAAAATTCAAGAATGCTCAGAAGAATATTTCCATGAAAAGATACTGGATGAAGCGCAATATCAAGGATATTCTACTAATTTCATGGAGTATAGAAGTCAAAACTTTAACCAACTGAGTATAATAACGAATGGAATAACAACAGAAATCACCATGCATGCGGTACTTCGCATAAACAGGTTATTCCAACAGAATAATAATAACGGAACCAGGTCAGGCGAAATTCGCACCGACGGGATGTTCCAACAGAATAATAAAGAATAGAATAACAACAGAAATCACCATGCATGCGGTACTTCGCATAGACAGGTTATTCCAACAGAATGATAAATAACGGAACCAGGTCCGGTGTAAAACACACAGACAGGATGTTCCAACATAATAATAATAAAGACGGAACCAGGTCCGGTGTAAAACACACAGACAGGATGTTCTAACAGAATAATAGAAGAATGTCACCAAGTATAGGGTAGACCGCGTATACAGGTTATTCCAACAGAAATAAAGAATGGAATAACATAATGAATTTCACCAAGTATAGGGTATGCCGCGTATACAGGTCATGTATAGGGTATGCCACTTTTACAGGTTATTCCAACAGAATAATAAAGAATAGAGTAACAGAAGTTCTCTTCAAGAAGAAAGAATAACACCCCTTACCGTAAAAGAACTGAATATAGAAGTATTGAAGTAGCAGAATACTCTTATTCTTTCTCTCTATAATTTCTCTCTATAGTTTCTCTCTCTAGAGTTCAGTGAATTCGTAAGAAAATAATGAAGGAATGAGCTTCTATTTATAGGAAAATAGAATGCATAGTAACTAATCCATGAACGGTCCAGATTGATTTACTTTAATCTGACGGTCCATATTTAAAGAAAAATCTTTTAAATAAAATATAATATATTCTATTTATAGAATAACTTTAATAAAGTATTCTGTTTTATATGAAAAGATTTTATTATGCAAAACACTATGCACAATAGAATATAATATATTCTATTTATAGAATAACTTTAATAAAGTATTCTGTTTTATATAAAAAGATGTTTCTGTTTTATTACGTTAATAATACGAATAAAACAAAACTTCATTATCGCTAAATAATTCATATTATTAATTGACAATAATTGAATCAAACTGAGTGACTTCTCACATAAGCATCAATACCGTGTGCTACTATGCAACCACACGTATTACTGTACTTTTACTACCGAGTAGTTCAACAGTATCAACGGTAAAACTTCCGTCGTTATTTTTAATAAAATATTTTTGTCTTTTTCTCAATCTGACAATAATTTCGTTGTGGGGTCCACCAATGATTGTACCGTCGTACGAATATTTCTCGTAAATAGTAACTCGTGAATAGTACTTCGACACAAAAAGTGTCCTAAATACTCGAGTGAACAATACTAGAGTGAATAGTAATTTGGGTGAATAGTAACCTGTGAATAGTAATTCGTGAATAGTAACTCATGAATAGTACTCTGACACAAAAAGTGTCCCAAATACTCGAGTGAACGATACTAGAGTGAATAGTAATTTGGGTGAATAGTAACCCGTGAATAGTAACTCGTGAATAGTGACCATGTATTTTATGACAACTTACTTAAAAAAAAATTCACATATCACCCTTAACTTTAACCTTTTATCAATTTAACCATTTACCAAAATAGAAAAATTAAATACTTTTATTTCATAAACTTCGGGGTCTCACATCACTCATCTTGAGTCGCTAAATACATGGTACTGAATACAAATACAAACTTAATTATACAACATGAGCTGAGAATTTTTACACGAATATTGTCTCATAGACAATATCTAAACTCAAATTCAATCATCATTACATTTATTATCACACTAAATAGTGAGGACTACTACAACAACTATCTCGGATCATCACTCCTGTAAGACCCCAACTTTTTATAAATAAAATTAAATTTTCTCTATTTATTATTTTGAAATAGTAAGGGTTGATTTGATTAATGTGGTTAGTTATGGGTAAAATGCGCAAATATTTTAAATAAGCAAGTGGTTATAAAATATTCATTGTTGTCGGGAAATATTCGTTTGGTCGTGGAATATTCTTGCTGTCGAGGAATATTCGTACGACGGCGTAGCCTTTTGTGGGCCCCATAACGGAAAGCGTTTGGATGAAGAAAATGACAAGTTTGAGTTTTTATAAATAACGGCGTAATGGTTACCGTTAATACTGTTGGAATACCCGGTGGTTAAAATATAGTAATACGCGATGTTGCACAGTAGCACACGGTATTGCATCAATTATTGATTCTTACGTAAGAAGGCACTACTCAATAATTATTACAGTAATTACTGTTCAATATTTTATTTTATTGATTCAATAATTACTACGTTGATATTTTATATTATTGTTGTTTCAATAATTGTCACTACACAGTATTTTTCATTATCAGATCAATAATTCATATTATTTTAATAATATTATTAGATAGTATTATTGACAATGTCTAGAAAGTTTTGTCTAAGGAGAGGTTTGGTCACCAAATTGCGCGCCAGTAAAGAGAAATTCTTATTGGAAAGCCCCCTCTTTCCTGGGAACGGCCTGGTTGTCAGTATGGTGATTCTATAATATTATTTATGAATAATTAATTATTGATTTATATGATAAGGAAAACATTCATTTTATGTGGATATAGATGGAGAAAATTTTTAATGTGACAATTGTTGAAAATTGATATGTTATCTTTTCTGATAAAATAATTCATTTAAATATATTATTATATTATAATAATATAATAATGGTGATCTTTTACAATGAATGTGTGATATATGAATAAATGAGGAAGAAGAGTATTTTTGTAACAAAAAATATTTAACACATGTTTTGTGTGTTAGTGGACCCTATTTTTGACTGAAATTTGATTATAGCCTATAAAATCGCCCGTATGTGAATTTCGGTTAATTTCTGCTTGGAATTTAGAAAAATTTAAACTTACAAAGTTGTAGATAATGAAATTTCCTATAGAAAAGACATAAGGTTCGAATTTTTCTGACAAAAGGGCTATTTATTATGAATTATTGAAGTTTTGAAGTTCCGAAATAATTAATTTTTGGAAGTTTTAATTATGTTTATTAAGAAAAACGTTTTTTTTTTTTGTGGATACACTAACATGTGCATAATGAGCTGAGATCAGTTGTCTAAGGTGGGCTTGAAAATTATATATATATATATATATATATATATATATATATATATATATATATATTAATATTTTATTAAATTTTCTGCTTTGGTATTCTAAGCATTTTCCTATAAATAGGGTGCTTAGGTTAGAATTGAAAATCACACTAGAAACTGAAGTTTTCTTTCACTTTCTCTCTCTATATTATCGAGCGTATTCTTGTGAGTATTTTGATACTTTGAGTGTTGCTATATGGTACAAGTTCCCTTCAGCGTTATATCTGATATTTCAGCCAGAAGTACTATTCTTTTGAGGTAAGGGATGTTATTTTCTTTTGTAAATGATATTATTCTTTCAATATCATTATGCTGAAATATTGGTAAGATTTTTCTCGTGAAATTCTTATCTTTTCATGTCGGAGTTACTATTCATGAGTTACTATTCACGCGTACTATTCATGAAGTATGATGCTTTTTCTTGTGGATTTTCTACATTTTAGTGTCGGAGTTACTATTCACGTATATAGTACTATTCCCGTATACGGCACTATTCACAAATACAGCACTATTCACAGAAAAATTAAATTTTCTTTTCTGTGTCCAAGATTGTCTGTTATGGTTCCTATCTTTGATTAGATCTACGTTTTGATCTTCATTTTTAAATTCTGCTCCACAATAGTTATTATGGAGTATTTTTAAATATGGATAAACCGAAGTACGAATACTTACTATTTGTTCTTTTGTCTCACTGGATTCGTTTTTTTTTAAATATTTTTCATCATCCTCAGTCCTAAATGATGATATTACTGAATATCTTTGGCCTGTATGTGACGCCCCCAAAATAGGTATACAACACCCATTCTGAGTCGCCAAATATATGGTACAGAAAGCAAACTACAACTTCAATAATACAATTGTCGTGCAAAATACGACAACACATACTGTGAGTTTAAATACAAATATTGTCTTCTAGACAATATCCACACTCAAATAAATCCTCATTACAATTATTCAAACACTATTTTACAGAAATAGTGAGGACTGCTAAAACATCTTTCTAGAACCATCACTCCATACCCCGACTAGATCCTGCTATGTTCTCACCTCCTGAGAAGAAAAATGGAACAAAAAGGAAAAGGGTGAGCTCAACTAGCCCAGTAAAGAATATTATGACTAAGATAATATACAAACAAATTATCGTTAGTCTTCAACAGGGAAAAATCTGATAGAATATAATCGACAACAAGTTTTAGATCAACAACTGCAGCGGAAACAGCAAACCATTAGAAGAGTCAAGTAGAGAAAGAATTCTACTATCTTCTAAGATTTAAAAGTCCATCATCAATATTTTATCCCTGTAACATCAATTAATAATCATCTTTATCCAAATATTCATCTTTGCACTACAGGCCAAAGATATTCATTTGTATCACCTGTCATTCATGTTCATCTCAACACCTGTTCATCTTTGCACTACAGGCCAAAGATATTCATCAAGTAATCATACATCTTTGCGCTACAGGCCAAAGATATTCATTAATATCATCATTTAGGACTGAGGATGATGAAAAATATCTTAAAGAGAACGAATCCAATGAGACAGAAGGACAAATAGTAGGGATTCGTATAACAGTTTATCCAAGATCAATAATACTTCATAATAATCAATTGTGAAGCAGAATTCAAAAATAAAGATCAAAACATGGATACAATCAAAGATAGTAACCATAATAGACATCTTGGACAAAAAGAAAAAATTTTATTTTTCGGTGAATAGTGCCGTATTCGTGAATAGTACCGTATACGTGAATAGTAACGTATACGTGAATAGTAACCCCGACACAAAAAGTTCCAAATTTGATAAAAACTCATATCAATATTTCAGCATAATGATATTGAAGAAAATAATATCATTTAAGAAGAAAATAATATCCCTTACCTCAAGATATCAGTACTTCTGGTCGGAATACCGGTATAAGGCTGAAAGAAACTTGCTCTGATGAATAGAAACTCTCAAAGTATCTAAATACTCACAAAATACACTCAATAATCTAGAGAGAGAAAGAGAGAAAACTTGTTTCTGGTGTGATTTTCAATTCTAACTTAGCCCTCTATTTATAGGAAAATTTTAGTAGGTTTGACCTGCAACCTGATGGCTTTACCTGCTACTATTCCCACCCACCACATTTGAAATATAATTCAGCACATTTCTTCACCAACCACAAGTGGGGCCCACCAATTCTAGAATTTTTCACCAAAATGATAAACTCCGAAAATTCAACAATTTCTGAACCAGTCATCTTGTAAAATTCATAATAAATCATACGTTCATTTTTAACGGTTCAAAATTTGTGGGCATATACTCAACTTATATATGTATAACATATCCAAAAATTACCACGATCCAACGGTCGGATTAAAAATTATAACCCCCGCAAAATATCTCAAAAACCCTGATTTTTAATACCTCCATTCCGACAAAAATACTGATAAAAATCTCAACATTAACTTCTTCATTTTTAACCACAAAAATATATCCCTCATTTATATCCACATAAAATAAATATTTTCTTATCATATGAATCAATAATTAATTATTCACAAATAATATTACAGAATCACATTTATGACAACCAGGCCGTTCCCAGGAAAGAGGGGGCTTTCCAATAAGGATTTCTCCTTACTGGCGCGCAATTAGATGACCAAACCTCTCCTTAGACAGAACTTTCTAGACATTGCCAATAATGTTATCTAATAATATTATTCAAATAATATGAATTATTGATCTGATAATGGGAAATACTGTGCAGCAACAATTATTGAACAACAATAATACAAAATTTCAACGTAGCAATTATTGAATCAATAAAATAAAATATTGAACAGTAATTACTGTAACAATTTTTGAGTAGTGCCTTCTTACGTAAGAATCAATAATTGGTGCAATACCGCGTGCTACTGTATTTTAACCACCGGGTATTCTAACAGTATTAACGGTAACAACTACGCCATTATTTATACTTGTCGTTTTCTTCATCCAATCGCTTTTCGTTATGGGGCCCACACAAGGCTGCGCCGTCGTACGAATATTCCCCGACAGCAAGAATATTCCACGACCAAACGAATATTCCCCGACAAAATGAATATTTTATAACCACTTGCTTATTTTGCAAAATTTGCACATTTCACCCATAACCAAAGTATTATATCAAATTAGCCCCTTATTATTCACAATAATATTTAGAGAAAATTTGATTTTATTCATTAATAAGTTGGGGTCTTACAACCTCCCCTCCTTATGAAATTTCGTCCTCGAAATTGACGTACGTACCTGATATTTCAAAAAGGTGAGGATACCTCGCTTTCATTTCTGATTCCAACTCCCAGGTCATTTCTTCAATAGCATGGTTTCTCCACAAAACCTTAACTTGTGGTATAACCTTCGTGCGTAGGACATGCTCTTTCCTATCCAAGATCTTAACAGGTACCTCCTCGTACGTTAAATCTTCAGCTATCTCGTCTGGTTCTAACTCAATAATGTGGTTCGGGTCTTTAACATATTTACGAAGCATAGATATGTGAAAAACATTATGAACACGAGACATGCTTGGAGGTAATGCGAGTCTATATGCCACATTTCCTATTCGCTCAAGAATCTCAAATGGACCAACAAATCTTGGATTGAGCTTTCCTCTCTTCCCAAATCTTGTAACTCCCTTCCATGGTGCAACACGTAATAATACATGATCCCCAATATTAAATTCCACGTCCTTCCGATGAAGATCCGCATAACTCTTTTGTCGATCCTGTGCCGTTTGTATACGTTGTCGAATCGTTTGGATCTTCTCTGTAGTAATGCGTACCAACTCTGGTCCCAACAATGTTGCTTCACCCACCTCGTCCCAGCATACTGGAGAACGACATTTTCTTCCATACAACGCCTCGAATGGAGCCACACCTATGCTCGCCTGATAACTGTTGTTGTAGGAGAATTCCACCAATGGTAGGTACTTATCCCAACTCCCTTTGAGATCTAGGACACAAAGTCTTAATAGATCTTCAAGAGTTTGAATAGTCCTCTCTGATTGTCCGTCCGTTTGAGGATGGTATGCCGAACTGAATCGTAAATCCGTGCCCATAGCTTTCTGCAAGCTAACCCAAAATCGTGAAGTGAATCTTGGGTCACGATCCGAAACTATGGATACTGGCATGCCATGCAATCTCACAATCTCGTTCACGTACATACTAGCAAGACGTTCAAGGGAATAAGTCTCACGTATCGGCAAGAAATGAGCGGATTTGGTTAATCTATCAACAATAACCCAAATCGCATCTATGCCTTGAGAAACCTTGGGAAGACCCGTAACAAAATCCATAGTAATGTGTTCCCACTTCCATTTAGGGATCTCAAGTGGTTGCAATGGACCCTTTGGCACTTGATGCTCCGCCTTTACACGTTGACAAGTTAAACACCTCGAGATAAACTCCGCGATCTCTCTTTTCATATTGCTCCACCAAAATGTATGTCGAAGATCGTGATACATTTTGGTACTCCCAGGATGGATTGCAAACGGTGTGTTGTGTGCCTCCATCATTATTCTATGCTTCAAGTCAAAATCGTTAGGAACACAAAGTCTGGAGTTGACTCGAAGTATTCCTTCTTCATCGATTCTTGCTTCTGGAATAGCACCTTCTTGCACTTTCTTCTTCATACGCATCAGCTCCATGTCCGTAGCTTGAGCAGCTTTAACTTTATCGATTAAAGTCGGTTCTACTCGTATATTTGATATCATCATGTGGGTACTTGGAGCCTTCATCTCTATCTCCATCCTTTGTAAGTCATACAAAATGGGCCTTTGTGTTAACAATATTGCACTCGTACCCGCATATGATCTTCTACTCAATGCGTCAGCTACTACGTTTGCTTTTCCAGGATGATATTGGATGATATGATCGTAATCTTTCAACAGCTCGAGCCAACGTCGCTGCCGCATGTTGAGTTCCTTTTGGGTGAAGAAATATTTGAGGCTTTTATGATCTGTATAGATCTCCACTTTCTCCCCATACAGGTAGTGTCTCCAGATCTTCAACGCAAAAACGACTGCTGCCAACTCCAAATCATGAGTAGGATAATTCCTCTCATATTCTTTGAGTTGTCGCGAGGCATAGGCTATGACTTTCCCATGTTGCATGAGAACACATCCTAACCCTTTGCCTGAAGCATCGCTGTAGATAACAAATCCATCCGAACCAGATGGTATTGTCAGAACAGGTGCCGAAATGAGTCTCCTCTTGAGTTCTTGAAAACTCTTCTCGCATTCCTCACTCCATACGAATTTTCTATCTTTCGCGATTCGAGAAAATCCTTCCACGAATCTTCGATAGTAACCAGCTAAGCCCAGAAAGCTACGTATTTCGATTACCGACTTAGATTGCTCTCAACTGTGACTCATATCCCAACCTTGGATAGCACGTCACAATGACACCTATCAGTTTACTACCGCACGAATATGGCGTCCCCTACGGAGAGTTTAGCTTCAGTACATTCCGCAAAGGAAGTCACCAGATAAAGGCTCGGGTACAAACTTCTACAGTTAGGTTTTTAACTCCTGAAGTTCAATAGGAGCCATTCGATATGAGATTTTAGAAGTGAGTTTTGTACCAGATTCAAAGATGATACAAAATTCAATATCACGCGTAGGCCAAGAAATTCTTCAGGAAATACGTCAGGGATTTACTAACAATAGAAATATCATTCAAATCTGACGTATTTTTGTTCAAGTCCATAACATAGCTAAGAAAGCTTGACATCCGTTTTTTAATAAACGAATAGCTTTGTGGCTTGATATGATAGTGACTGATTTTAGTGGTTTAGTAGTTTGAATTCGTATGACAGGTTGGTTAGGAATATGAAAACTAACAACCTTACGAAAATAATCAATTTTAGCATGATGAGTGGTTAACCAATCAATTCCTAAAATCACATCAAAAGCAAGTATCTTTAAAGAGATAAGATCAACAGGTAATGTGATAGTACCAACTTGGATCATGCAAGATTTATAAACTGTAGATGTAACGAAGGTTTCACCCAACGGAGTTTCAACAGATAAGTTAAAGTCCAATTTCTCCAGAGTCAAGTTTAAACGTTGAGCACAAGCAGGAGAGATAAAAGAATGGGTAGAACCGGTATCTAGTAAAGTATAAACTTCGCAAGAATTCAAGATTAGCTTACCCGTGATCACCTCGTTCGGGTTTCTCGCGTTTTGGCCAGTAACGACAAACGCCCTTCCAGGAACCGCTGATTTCGACTTATCCGGGACAGCTTTTGGAGTCACCATCCCCACTGAACTTGGTTTTGCTACAGAACACTCTCGAGCTATATGACCCTCCTTTCCACAGTTATAACATACCTTAGATTGTTGTGGGCAGTTTGGGCTGATATGTCCCTCTTTCCCACATTTGTAACATACGACCGGTGGTCGTTCTCCTCCCCTAGAAACAGTTGATGTTTGTGCTGACGTCTTCACATTATCATTGTTGTACCTTCTCTTCTTGAAATCTCCTCCCGACTCGCTCCTTCTATTATCACGACCACGATTACCACCAGAGTGGTTACCGCTTTTGTCTGAATGCTTTCCTCCCTGCTGGTTTTCATTGCTTCGATGACTGCCGCCACCGGTATGACCCTGGTTGTGGTCCCTCGGTTGCACATACTCATTATCTCGCTCTAATAATTGAGCCCTATTTACAACATCTGAATATAAAGAAAATTTATGAGAGATAAGATATTGCCGAATCTCGGGTTTTAAACCTCTCAGAAACATCATTGTCATTCGTTCCTCATTCTCGACCAAATGAGGTGCAAACCTGGATAACTCTGCAAACTTCGCCTCGTACTGGGACACCGTCATGTTGTTTTGTTCCAGTTTGATAAACTCTACCTCCTTCATATGACGAATACTTTCAGGAAAGTACTTGTCATTGAACAGTTTTTGAAATGTTTCCCAGGACATGTTGAGTGCGTCAGGCTGGGTACGCTTCACAGACTCCCACCAGTAGTCTGCCTCACCGCGGAACATAAAGGTGGCGAATGGAACCTTTTGTTCCTCCGTGCATCCCAAGACATCGAATATCTTGGTAATTTGCTTGACCCACGTTTCCGCCATGATCGGATCCGGCTTTCCCTTAAATTCTGGTGGTCCCAATTCTTTGAACTGCTTAGCTGTGACAAACCGCGCGTTATCATTTCCACCCGTATTCTGCACACGAGTCTCCCTCGTCTGATTTTGCATGAACTGCAAAAAGCTCCTAAACATTCCATCATTCATCGTTTGCTCGGTAACGTTGTTTACAGGAGGAATATTGCCTTCCTGTTGCACGTTCCCCTGGGTGGTG
The DNA here is from genome assembly GCA_016801055.1 of Panax notoginseng. NCBI lineage: Eukaryota > Viridiplantae > Streptophyta > Magnoliopsida > Apiales > Araliaceae > Panax > Panax notoginseng. Next base: position 125,570,084 of record CM029021.1, read on the forward strand.
ATCAAAGGTGTCTCCACGGTCTGATTTACTCCATTATTAACGTTCTCAGCTGCCATTCTTAAATACTGCCATAAAACAAGGGTTAATAGTCATGTCATATATTATCCCTATACTCTGACCGACCAAATAAACACCAAATAAACTTAGTCAAGTCATACTAGTGAAGGAATTCCCCGTCTCTCCCCTCCTAGTTCTTGTCTCACATCTCAGCCAGGGATCATATCCCTAAGCTCTGATACCAACTGTGACGCCCCCAAAATAGGTATACAACACCCATTCTGAGTCGCCAAATACATGGTACAGAAAGCAAACTACAACTTCAATAATACAATTGTCGTGCAAAATACGACAACACATACTGTGAGTTTAAATACAAATATTGTCTTCTAGACAATATCCACACTCAAATAAATCCTCATTACAATTATTCAAACACTATTTTACAGAAATAGTGAGGACTGCTAAAACATCTTTCTAGAACCATCACTCCATACCCCGACTAGATCCTGCTATGTTCTCACCTCCTGAGAAGAAAAATGGAACAAAAAGGAAAAGGGTGAGCTCAACTAGCCCAGTAAAGAATATTATGACTAAGATAATATACAAACAAATTATCGTTAGTCTTCAACAGGGAAAAATCTGATAGAATATAATCGACAACAAGTTTTAGATCAACAACTGCAGCGGAAACAGCAAACCATTAGAAGAGTCAAGTAGAGAAAGAATTCTACTATCTTCTAAGATTTAAAAGTCCATCATCAATATTTTATCCCTGTAACATCAATTAATAATCATCTTTATCCAAATATTCATCTTTGCACTACAGGCCAAAGATATTCATTTGTATCACCTGTCATTCATGTTCATCTCAACACCTGTTCATCTTTGCACTACAGGCCAAAGATATTCATCAAGTAATCATACATCTTTGCACTACAGGCCAAAGATATTCATTAATATCATCATTTAGGACTGAGGATGATGAAAAATATCTTAAAGAGAACGAATCCAATGAGACAGAAGGACAAATAGTAGGGATTCGTATAACAGTTTATCCAAGATCAATAATACTTCATAATAATCAATTGTGAAGCAGAATTCAAAAATAAAGATCAAAACATGGATACAATCAAAGATAGTAACCATAATAGACATCTTGGACAAAAAGAAAAAATTTTATTTTTCGGTGAATAGTGCCGTATTCGTGAATAGTACCGTATACGTGAATAGTAACGTATACGTGAATAGTAACCCCGACACAAAAAGTTCCAAATTTGATAAAAACTCATATCAATATTTCAGCATAATGATATTGAAGAAAATAATATCATTTAAGAAGAAAATAATATCCCTTACCTCAAGATATCAGTACTTCTGGTCGGAATACCGGTATAAGGCTGAAAGAAACTTGCTCTGATGAATAGAAACTCTCAAAGTATCTAAATACTCACAAAATACACTCAATAATCTAGAGAGAGAAAGAGAGAAAACTTGTTTCTGGTGTGATTTTCAATTCTAACTTAGCCCTCTATTTATAGGAAAATTTTAGTAGGTTTGACCTGCAACCTGATGGCTTTACCTGCTACTATTCCCACCCACCACATTTGAAATATAATTCAGCACATTTCTTCACCAACCACAAGTGGGGCCCACCAATTCTAGAATTTTTCACCAAAATGATAAACTCCGAAAATTCAACAATTTCTGAACCAGTCATCTTGTAAAATTCATAATAAATCATACGTTCATTTTTAACGGTTCAAAATTTGTGGGCATATACTCAACTTATATATGTATAACATATCCAAAAATTACCACGATCCAACGGTCGGATTAAAAATTATAACCCCCGCAAAATATCTCAAAAACCCTGATTTTTAATACCTCCATTCCGACAAAAATACTGATAAAAATCTCAACATTAACTTCTTCATTTTTAACCACAAAAATATATCCCTCATTTATATCCACATAAAATAAATATTTTCTTATCATATGAATCAATAATTAATTATTCACAAATAATATTACAGAATCACATTTATGACAACCAGGCCGTTCCCAGGAAAGAGGGGGCTTTCCAATAAGGATTTCTCCTTACTGGCGCGCAATTAGATGACCAAACCTCTCCTTAGACAGAACTTTCTAGACATTACCAATAATGTTATCTAATAATATTATTCAAATAATATGAATTATTGATCTGATAATGGGAAATACTGTGCAGCAACAATTATTGAACAACAATAATACAAAATTTCAACGTAGCAATTATTGAATCAATAAAATAAAATATTGAACAGTAATTACTGTAACAATTTTTGAGTAGTGCCTTCTTACGTAAGAATCAATAATTGGTGCAATACCGCGTGCTAATGTATTTTAACCACCGGGTATTCTAACAGTAATAACGGTAACAACTACGCCGTTATTTATACTTGTCGTTTTCTTCATCCAATCGCTTTTCGTTATGGGGCCCACACAAGGCTGCGCCGTCGTACGAATATTCCCCGACAGCAAGAATATTCCACGACCAAACGAATATTCCCCGACAAAATGAATATTTTATAACCACTTGCTTATTTTGCAAAATTTGCACATTTCACCCATAACCAAAGTATTATATCAAATTAGCCCCTTATTATTCACAATAATATTTAGAGAAAATTTGATTTTATTCATTAATAAGTTGGGGTCTTACACTGTAGTGCAAAGATGAATGATTTCTTGATGAATATCTTTGGCCTGTAGTGCAAAGATGAACAGGTGTTGAGATGAACATGACCGACTGATTAATATCTTTGGCCTGTAGTGCAAAGATGACTATTTGATTCAAGATGTATATCGATTGATATTACAGGGATAAAATATCGATGATGGACTTTTAAATTCATAGATGATAGTAGATTTCATTCTCTACTTAACTCTTCTAATGAATTATTGTTTCCGCTGTAGTTGTTGATCTAAAACTTGTTGTCTATTGTATTCTATCAGATTTTTTCCTGTTGAAGACTAAGGATAATTTGTTGTACATTATCTTAGTCATAATATTCTTTACTGGGCTAGTTGAGCTCACCCATTTTTTTTTGTTCTATTTTTCTTCTCAGGAGGCGAGAATGTAGCGGATACTAGTCGGGGTATGGAATGATGGTTCAAGATAGTTATTTTAGTAGTCCACTCTATTTTATAAAATAGTGTATCAATAATTGAAATGAGGACTTATTTGAGTTTGAATACTGTCTAGAAGATAATATTTGTATTTAAACTCACAGTATATGTGTTGTCGTATTTTGCACGACAATTGTAATAATGAAGTTGTAGTTATTTTCTGTACCATGTATTTGGTGACTCGGAATGGGTTAGGTGGAATGGACCTATTTTGGGGGCGTCACAACTCTGTTCTCCGACTAGTCCTGACTATGTTCTCATTTCCTGAAGAGAACAATAAAAGCAAAATGGTGAGATCAACTAGCCCCGTAAAAAATATTATGACTAAGATAATGCAGAATAAATTATCGTTAGCCTTCAACAGTGTTAAACTGATAAAATATCATAAACATCAAGTTTAATTGCAACGGAACAAGTAATCTATTAGAAGAGTTAAGTAGAGCATGATATCTACTATCTTCTATGATTTAAAAAGTTTATCATCAATTTTATCGTTGAGACTCGTCTTAATAAATAAATCACATCATCGAATCATCCCTGCACTACAGGCCAAGGATATTCATTAGTATCACGACCACGAATTATCCATGCACTACAGGCCAAGGATAATCATTAGTATCACGACCACGAATTATCCATGCACTACGGGCCAAGGATATTCGTATTTTCACCAATGGTCAAGATCATGCCAACAACTGTCTATCAATGCACTACGTGTAAGACCCCAACTTTTATAAATAAAGATGAATTTTCTATAAATATCATTTTTGAATATTATGAAGTTAATTTGATATAATGTTATAGTTGTGGGTAATATTTATAAATTTTACAAAGTAAGCAAGTTGTTATAAAATATTCGTTTGGTCGGGGAATATTCTTTTTGTCGGGGAATATTCGTACGACGGCACAATCATTGGTGGACCCCACAACGGAATTATTGTCGGATTGAGAAAACGACAGAATTATCTTTCTATAAAAATAGCAGCCGAGGTGTTACCGTTAAAATCGTTAAAACTGTTGAACTACTTGGTAGTAAAAGTACAGTAATACGCGTGGTTGCATAGTAGCACACGGTATTGATTATTGATGCTTACGTGAGAAGTCACTCAGCTATACTCAATTATTGCTACAGTAATTGTTGCATCATATCTCTTAAATTATTGTCATAGTATCATCTGTATAATATGTTATATTATTGAGACGTTGTGGTAAGTTTGGTTATTTTATGGGGGGCCATATGTCATCATCTAAGAGTCTCTTCGTCAATAGTAATTACCGTCGTCAATAGTAATTACCGTCGTCAATAGTAATTACCTTCGTCAATAGTATTTACCTTGGTCAATAGTAATTACTTTCGTCAATAGTAGTTGTCCCTTCAAAATTACCAAGAGTCATTTGACCCTTCGTTAAGACCAAGAGTCATTTGACCCTTCGTTAAGACCAAGAGCCACCCTCATTTTTTCTATAAATAGAGGCCTAAGGCTTCATTATTTTTCACGAATTCATTCAAGCTATAGAGAGAGAAAGTATAGAGAGAATAAGAGAGAGAGAGACTAAAAGTATTCTGCTACATCACTTTTCCAATATCCAGTTCTTTTAAGGTAGGGAATATTATTTCTTTTATATTCATGAAGAAAACTTCTGTTATTCCATTCTTTATTATTCTGTTGGAATAACCAGTATACGCGGTCTACCCTATACTTGGTGACATTCTTCTATTATTCTGTTGGAACATCCTGTCTGTGTGTTTTATACCGGACCTGGTTCCGTTTATTATTCTGTTGGAACATCCTGTCTGTGTGTTTTACACCGGACCTGGTTCCGTTTATTATTCTGTTGGAACATCCTGTCTGTGTGTTTTACACCGGACCTGGTTCCGTTTTTATTATTATTCTGTTGGAGCATCCTGTCTGTGTGTTTTACACCGGACCTGGTTCCATTATTTATTATTCTGTCGGAATATCCTGTCTGTGCGTTTACGCCGGACCTGGTTCCATTATTTATTATTCTGTTGGAATAACCTGTCTGTGCGGTCTATCGCATGCATGGTGATTTCTTTTGTTATTCCATTCTTTATTATACTCAGTTGGTTAAGTTTTGACTTCTATACTCCATGAAATTTGTGGAATATCCTTGATAGTTGCGTTTCATCCAGTATCTTTTCAAGAAAATATTCTTCTAAGCATTCTTGAATTTTACTCCACAATGCAGTATCATGTTGACAATTTGGACGTTGTTAATTCCTGGATAAATTAATTCTTGAACTTGTTTTATTGAATTCTTATATCATTGTCATCATCCTCATGTTTATAAAATGTTGAAAGTCATCTGTGGCATGTAGTGCATAGATGGACTTGGTATGATTATGACCAGGGATTATTCGGTATAATCATGACCGTAATGTTACAAATGATGTGGTAAAAGTCCTCATTGGCCCGTAGTGCATTGATGGACAGTTGTTGGCATGATCATGACCATTAATGAATACACGAATATCCTTGGCCGTAGTGCAGGGGTGATTCGATGATGTGGATTATTTTATTAAGCTGAGTCTCAGCGATTACAGTGTTGAAAAACTTTTTAAATCATAAAAGATAGTAGAGTTTATTTTCTACTTGACTCTTTTAATGGATTGCTTGTTCCGCTACAGTTAAACTTGATGTCTATTATATTTTATCAGTTTAACATTGTTGAAGGCTAATGATAATTTATTCTGCATTATCTTAGTCATAATATTTCTTACTGGGCTAGTTGAGCTCACCCTTTCTTTCACTGTTCTCTTCAGGAAATGAGAACGTAGCTGGGACAAGTCGGGGTACGGAGTGATGGTCCGAATGATAGTATTAGTTAGTAGTCCTCACTATTCTATGTAATGGTGTGTTAATAAATGTAATGAGGACTCCTTTTGAGTATGAATACTCTCTAGAAGATAATATTTGTATTCAAACTCACAGTTTATGTTTTGTCGTATTGTACACGACAGATGTATTAATCAGTTGTATTTGTATTCTGTACTATGTATCTGACGACCCAAGATGGGTGATGTATACCTAATTTTGGGGGCGTCACAGTTGGTATCAGAGCTTAGGGATATGATCCCTGGCTAAGATGTGAGAATAGAACTAGGAGGGGAGAGACGGGGAATTCCTTCGCTAGTATGGCATACCTAAGTTTATTTGCATGGTATTTAATTGGTCGGTCATAATATAAGGATAATATATGACATATCAATTAATTTTTATTTTGTGACAGTATCTGAAAATGGCATCTGGGAATGTTGAGAATAGCAATGGAGCACAGACGACTGTTGATTCACCACATATCAATAATCAGGATAATGTGCATCAGGAAGGTGTCAATCCTCATGCAAACAACAACACTGACCAAATGATGAATGATCAAATGTTCAGAGGCTTTATGCAATTCATGCAACAACAGGTGAAAGCGGCTCCTGTCCACAACGTAGGTGGAAATACTGGAAACTCTCAGGCGGTCACCGCTAAACAGTTTAAGGAGCTGGGACCACCGGAGTTTAAGGGAGAACCCAAACCACTTGTAGCTGAAACATGGATAAAGCAGATCACCAAGATATTTGATGTCTTGGGTTGCTCCGAGGAGCAAAAGGTTCCCTTTGCCGCCTTTATGTTGCGAGGAGAGGCAGATTACTGGTGGGAATCGATAAAGCGTACTCAACCTGCCGCACTGAAGATGTCTTGGGAGAAGTTTCAAGATCTGTTTAACGACAAATACTTTCCCGAGAGTATTCGTCACATGAAGGAGGTGGAGTTCATCAAATTGGAGCAGAATAATATGACCGTGTCGCAGTACGAGGCAAAATTTGCGGAGTTATCCCGGTTTGCGTCCCACCTGGTGGATAATGAAGAAAGAATGACGCGGATGTTTTTAAGAGGTTTGAAGCCGGAGATACGTCAACATCTTGTTTCTCATAAACTGTGTTTGTATTCAGATGTTGTAAATAGGGCTCAGTTGGTGGAGCGCGATAACGAGACAACGCAACCAAAAGAGAGCAGCCGGCAAAATGATAATACCAGTGAGAGCAGTCATCGAAGCGGTGACAACAAGCGTGGAGGGAATCAACAGGCCAGAAATGGTAACCACTTCGGTGGTAATCAGGGCCAAAACAATAAGAATGGACATTTCAAGAAGAGGAGATTCAACAATGACGGAAAGACGTCAGCACCAGCACCTGTCGTTAAGGAAGGAGAACGACCACCTATCATATGTTTCAAATGCGAAGGGGAGGGACACATCAGTCCAAACTGCGCGATGCCGTCCAAAGCATGTTATAATTGTGGAAGAGAAGGTCATTTAGCCCGATTTTGTCGTTTACCAAAAACAAATTCAGCTAGGATGGAGGCACCAAAAGCCGTCCCAGAAAAGTCAAAACCGGTTGTGCAAGGGAGAGCGTTTGTTGTGAACTCCCAGAGAGCAAGGAACCCGAATGAGGTCATCACGGGTAAGCTTATCATAAACTCTAAAGAAGTTTATACTTTATTTGATACCGGTTCAACCCATTCTTTTATTTCTCCTACTTGCGCTCATCGATTAAATTTGATTCCGGAGAAATTAGACTTTGACTTATCTGTGGAAACTCCGTTGGGAGAAACCTTCATTACCTCCACTGGTTATAAGTCTTGTTTGGTTCAAGTTGGTACCCACACATTACCTATCGATCTGATTTCATTAAAAATACTTGCATTTGACGTGATTCTAGGGATTGATTGGTTAACTACTCATTATGCAAAAATTGATTGTTTTCGTAAGGTTGTTAGCTTTCATATTCCTAATCGACCTATTATGCGAATTCAAGCAACCAAACCATTAAAATCAATCGCTGTCATCTCAAGCCATAAAGCTATTCGTTTATTGAAAAACGGATGTCAAGCTTTCTTAGCTCATGTCACAGATCTAAACAAAAATACGTCAGCTTTGAATGATATTTCTGTTGTTAATAAATTTCCTGACGTATTTCCCGAAGAACTTCCTGGCCTACCCCCAGAGCGTGAAATTGAATTTTGTATCGACCTTGAACCCGGTACAAAACCCATTTCCAAAGCTCCATATCGAATGGCTCCTATTGAACTTCAGGAGTTAAAGACCCAACTGCAGGAATTGTTAGACATTGGTTTTATTCGTCCTAGTACTTCTCCTTGGGGTGCTCCTGTTCTGTTCGTGAAGAAGAAAGATGGGAGTATGCGACTTTGTATTGATTATCGGGAGTTGAATCATGTCACCATAAAAAATAGGTACCCATTGCCACGTATTGATGACCTGTTTGACCAGTTGCAAGGAGCACAATTCTTTTCAAAGATCGATCTTCGTTCTAGATATCATCAGCTGAAGGTTAGAACTGAGGATATTCCAAAGACTGCCTTCAGAACTCGGTATGGGCATTATGAATTCTTAGTTATGTCTTTTGGATTGACTAATGCTCTTGTTGCCTTCATGGATATGATGAACAGGGTATTTAAGGAAAATTTGGATCACTTTGTGGTCGTCTTTATCGATGACATCCTTGTTTATTCCAAAAGCCGTGACGATCATGAGCAACACTTGAGGCTGGTACTCCAAAAGCTTCGTGAATACAAACTTTATGCCAAGTTGAAGAAATGCGAGTTCTGGCTGGAAGAGGTAGCATTCCTTGGGCACGTAGTATCAAGTCGTGGAATATCGGTTGACCCGGCAAAGATTGAAGCTATTCAAAGCTGGGAGCAACCTAAATCAGTAACCGAAGTACGTAGCTTTCTCGGTCTAGCTGGTTATTATCGGAGATTCGTGGAAGGATTTTCTCGAATCGCTACTCCGTTAACTCAGCTGACTCAAAAAGATACAAAGTTCGGTTGGAGCGAAGAATGTGAGCAGAGTTTTCAAGAACTCAAGAGGAGACTCATTTCAGCACCTGTTCTAACAATACCATTTGGCTCGGAGGGATTTGTCATCTACAGTGATGCTTCGAGCAAAGGGTTGGGATGTGTTCTCATGCAACATGGAAAAGTCATAGCCTATGCATCAAGACAACTCAAGGAATATGAGAGAAATTATCCTACTCATGATCTAGAGTTGGCAGCTGTTGTCTTTGCACTTAAAATTTGGAGGCATTACTTGTATGGGGAGAAGGTGGAGATCTTTACGGATCATAAAAGTCTCAAATATTTCTTCACTCAAAAGGAACTCAACATGCGACAACGACGTTGGCTTGAACTGTTGAAAGATTATGATCATACCATTCAATATCATCCTGGAAAAGCGAACGTGGTAGCTGACGCATTGAGTAGAAGATCATATGCAAGTACGAGTGCGATATTGTCAACACAAAGACCCATTTTGTGTGATTTGCAAAGGATGGAGATAGAGTTAAAGACTCCAGGGACCCATGCGATGATGGCGAATATACGAGTAGAACCGACTTTAATCGATAAAGTTAAAGTTGCTCAAGCTACAGACCTGGAGCTGATGCGTATGAAGAAGAAAGTGCAAGAAGGTGCTATATCGGAAGCAAGAATCGATGAAGAAGGAATACTTCGAGTCAACTCCAGACTTTGTGTTCCTAACAACCCTGATTTAAAGTATGAAATCATGATGGAGGCGCACAACACACCGTTTGCAATCCATCCTGGAAGTACCAAAATGTATCATGATCTTCGTCATACATTTTGGTGGAGCAATATGAAGAGAGAGATAGCGTTGTTTATCTCAAGGTGTCTAACTTGTCAACGAGTCAAAGCGGAGCATCAAGTACCAAAAGGTCCATTGCAACCACTTGAAATTCCAGAATGGAAGTGGGAGCACATTACCATGGATTTCGTTACCGGTCTTTCTAGGGTTTCTCAAGGTATTGATGCGATTTGGGTCATTGTTGATAGATTGACCAAGTCTACTCATTTCTTACCGATACGAGAAACTTATACACTTGAACGTCTTGCTCGTATGTACATAAACGAGATTGTAAGACTGCATGGTATGCCAGTATCCATAGTTTCTGACCGAGACCCAAGATTCACTTCACGATTTTGGGTTAGTTTACAAAAAGCTATGGGCACGGAGTTACGATTTAGTTCAGCATATCATCCTCAGACGGACGGACAATCAGAGAGGACTATTCAAACTCTTGAAGATCTATTAAGACTCTGTGTCTTTGACTTCAAAGGAAGTTGGGACAAGTTCTTACCATTGGTGGAGTTTTCCTACAACAACAATTATCAAGCAAGTATTGGCATGGCTCCATTCGAAGCATTGTATGGAAGAAAATGTCGTTCTCCAGTATGCTGGGATGAGGTGGGCGAAGCAACGTTGTTGGGACCGGAGTTGGTACGTATGACTACAGAAAAGATTCAAACGATCCGACAACGTATAAAAACCTCACAAGATCGACAAAAGAGTTATGCTGATCTTCATCGAAAGGACGTGGAATTTGATGTAGGAGATCATGTGTTCTTACGTGTTGCTCCATGGAAAGGAGTTACGAGATTTGGAAAGAGAGGAAAGCTAAATCCTCGATTCATCGGTCCATTTTTAATCCTCGATCGAGTAGGAACTGTGGCTTATAGACTCGCTTTACCGCCAAGTATGTCTCGTGTTCATAACGTTTTCCACATATCCATGTTACGCAAATATGTGGAAGACCCGAACCACATTATTGAGTTAGAACCGGACGAAATAGCAGAGGATTTGACGTATGAAGAAGTTCTTGTTCAAATCTTGGATAAGAAGGAACATATTCTACGCTCCAAGATTATACCTCAAGTTAAAGTTTTGTGGAGAAACCACGATGTTGAGGAAATGACTTGGGAGTTAGAATCAGAAATGAAATCAAGGTATCCTTACCTCTTCGACATACCAGGTACGTACCCTAATTTCGAGGGCGAAATTTCATAAGAAGGGGAGGTTGTAAGACCCCAACTTTTATAAATAAAGATGAATTTTCTATAAATATCATTTTTGAATATTATGAAGTTAATTTGATATAATGTTATAGTTGTGGGTAATATTTATAAATTTTGCAAAGTAAGCAAGTTGTTATAAAATATTCGTTTGGTCGGGGAATATTCTTTTTGTCGGGGAATATTCGTACGACGGCACAATCATTGGTGGACCCCACAACGGAATTATTGTCGGATTGAGAAAACGACAGAATTATCTTTCTATAAAAATAACAGCCGAGGTGTTACCGTTAAAATCGTTAAAACTGTTGAACTACTTGGTAGTAAAAGTACAGTAATACGCGTGGTTGCATAGTAGCACACGGTATTGATTATTGATGCTTACGTGAGAAATCACTCAGCTATACTCAATTATTGCTACAGTAATTGCTGCATCATATCTCTTAAATTATTGTCATAGTATCATCTGTATAATATGTTATATTATTGAGACGTTGTGGTAAGTTTGGTTATTTTATGGGGGGCCATATGTCATCATCTAAGAGTCTCTTCGTCAATAGTAATTACCGTCGTCAATAGTAATTACCGTCGTCAATAGTAATTACCTTCGTCAATAGTATTTACCTTGGTCAATAGTAATTACTTTCGTCAATAGTAGTTGTCCCTTCAAAATTACCAAGAGTCATTTGACCCTTCGTTAAGACCAAGAGTCATTTGACCCTTCGTTAAGACCAAGAGTCACCCTCAGTTTTTCTATAAATAGAGGCCTAGGGCTTCATTATTTTTCACGAATTCATTCAAGCTATAGAGAGAGAAAGTATAGAGAGAATAAGAGAGAGAGAGACTAAAAGTATTCTGCTACATCACTTTTCCAATATCCAGTTCTTTTAAGGTAGGGAATATTATTTCTTTTATATTCATGAAGAAAACTTCTGTTATTCCATTCTTTATTATTCTGTTGGAATAACCAGTATACGCGGTCTACCCTATACTTGGTGACATTCTTCTATTATTCTGTTGGAACATCCTGTCTGTGTGTTTTACACCGGACCTGGTTCCGTTTATTATTCTGTTGGAACATCCTGTCTGTGTGTTTTACACCGGACCTGGTTCCGTTTTTATTATTATTCTGTTGGAGCATCCTGTCTGTGTGTTTTACACCGGACCTGGTTCCATTATTTATTATTCTGTCGGAATATCCTGTCTGTGCGTTTACGCCGGACCTGGTTCCATTATTTATTATTCTGTTGGAATAACCTGTCTGTGCGGTCTATCGCATGCATGGTGATTTCTTTTGTTATTCCATTCTTTATTATACTCAGTTGGTTAAGTTTTGACTTCTATACTCCATGAAATTTGTGGAATATCCTTGATAGTTGCGTTTCATCCAGTATCTTTTCAAGAAAATATTCTTCTAAGCATTCTTGAATTTTACTCCACAATGCAGTATCATGTTGACAATTTGGACGTTGTTAATTCCTGGATAAATTAATTCTTGAACTTGTTTTATTGAATTCTTATATCATTGTCATCATCATCATGTTTATAAAATGTTGAAAGTCATCTGTGGCATGTAGTGCATAGATGGACTTGGTATGATTATGACCAGGGATTATTCGGTATAATCATGACCGTAATGTTACAAATGATGTGGTAAAAGTCCTCATTGGCCCGTAGTGCATTGATGGACAGTTGTTGGCATGATCATGACCATTAATGAATACACGAATATCCTTGGCCGTAGTGCAGGGGTGATTCGATGATGTGGATTATTTTATTAAGCTGAGTCTCAGCGATTACAGTGTTGAAAAACTTTTTAAATCATAAAAGATAGTAGAGTTTATTTTCTACTTGACTCTTTTAATGGATTGCTTGTTCCGCTACAGTTAAACTTGATGTCTATTATATTTTATCAGTTTAACATTGTTGAAGGCTAATGATAATTTATTCTGCATTATCTTAGTCATAATATTTCTTACTGGGCTAGTTGAGCTCACCCTTTCTTTCACTGTTCTCTTCAGGAAATGAGAACGTAGCTGGGACAAGTCGGGGTATGGAGTGATGGTCCGAATGATAGTATTAGTTAGTAGTCCTCACTATTCTATGTAATGGTGTGTTAATAAATGTAATGAGGACTCCTTTTGAGTATGAATACTCTCTAGAAGATAATATTTGTATTCAAACTCACAGTTTATGTTTTGTCGTATTGTACACGACAGATGTATTAATCAGTTGTATTTGTATTCTGTACTATGTATCTGACGACCCAAGATGGGTGATGTATACTTAATTTTGGGGGCGTCACACTACGGGCCAATGAGGACTTTTACCACATCATTTATAACGTTACGGTCATGATTATACCAAATAATTTCTGGTCATAATCATACCAATCAACAGTTCATCTATGCACGTAAGCCAAAGATGACTTTCATCACAATATAAGTATGATGATGATGACAATGATATAAGAATTTAATTAAATGAGAGCAAATGATCAATTTTAAATATTTATAAATTAATTTATTCATAATTCAATAATGTTCGAATTGTCAACATGATACTGCTTTGTGGAGTAAAATTCAAGAATAATTTTGTACCCCGTGAATAGTACTTCGGGAATAGTATCCCGTGAATAGTACTCCGGCATGAAAAAGTTAAAATTTATCAAGAATGCTCAGAATAATATTTTCGTGAAAAGATATTGGATGAAGCGCAAATTTCAAGGATATTCTACTAATTTCATAGAGTATAGAAGCCAAAACTTAACAAAACGAGTATAGAATTCAGAATCTGAAACGAAATAATATTACTTACATACTACAGAGTACGGAATAAAATATTATTTCTTACGAATATTGAACAAAAATAATATCTCTTACCTTAAAAAGGAGAGTATTCCAACTCGTATAGCGGAAATATTCTTGAAGAAAACTTTTACTGTTTTTTACGCTCAAAGCTTCTTAAAACTTTAAAGAAATACGCTCAGTATTATAGAAAAAGAATTCTCTGATTCTGGTGTGATTTTTAATTCTAAACTAAGCATTCTATTTATAAGAAAATGGAAGGATACTATTTGAATTTTAGAATCACGGACTGCACAGTATATAAAAATAATCACGGACGCCTGAATCAGATTTTATATAATCTTACTGTGCAAATACTATGCAGATATTATGCAAATACTATGCATAATAAAATATAATATATTATATTTATAATCTAATAAAACGAAACTTATATAATATATATAACAAATCTTCCACCACCACCCACCAAATTTCTCTCACACGCAAAAACACAGGCACACACTTATGCTTATATATATAGTGGACCCCCTCCCCACCCCCACCCCCACCCCCACCCCCTTCCCCTTTTTCCCACTGCGCACACATTAATATATATATATATATATATATATATATATATATATATATATATATGTTCACACACCCCATCACTCACATTCACCATCACACACATAAACTCCCTCCACTACACGTCACTAATATATATATATATATATATATATATATATATATATATATATATATATAAATAATCACATGCCTGCAGTACATATATATAAGAAAAATTGAGGTTATTTCTTCCGACGATTTTAAAAAATGAGAAAGTGGAGGTTTATATAATAAGCAAAATTTATAACAAATACTTCATAAAAATTATTTCAATATATTTAACAACATTTATTCATCATTATTATAACTAGCAATATTAACAACTAGATCGTTCCCAGGAAAGAGGGGGCTTTCCGATAAGGATTTCTCCCTATTGGCGCGCAATTAGGTGACTAAACTCCTTTCCTCGATAGAACTTTCTCGACATTGTTAATTATGCTAATAATAATGAGAATAACTTGTCATCTCAATTATTGATTTAATAATATAAAATATTGACAATAATTGAATCAAATAACGTGATATACTATGCATCAATTACTGTAGCAATAATTGAGTAAAACTGAGTGACTTCTTATGTAAGCATCAATAATCAATACCGTGTGCTATTATGCAACTACGCGTATTACTGTACTTTTATCACCGGGTATTTCAATAGTTAACGGTAAAACTTTCGCCGCTATTTTCATAAAAAGATATTTCTGTCGTTTTCTAACTCCGACAATAATTTCGTTGTGGGGTCTATTAATTATTGTGTCGTCGTATGAATATTTGCTGTTAAAACGAATATTCCCCGACCAATCGAATATTTTATAACAACTTGCATATTTTACAAAATTTATAAATATTACCCACAACTATAACATTATATCAAATCTACACCATAATATTCAAAAATATATTTCAAAAAAAATTAATCTTTATTTATAAAAGTTGGGGTCTTACATTATTTTTTAAAGTCGTCTTTTGAAGATGAATGGAGTATATATCAGCCATCTAAATAATTTAATTACATATGCAAGACATTTTATTTACTAGAAAAAGTTTTATTTTTAAAATATTAATCCCTGCTAAATTTTCTTTTTTCTTTCTATCGTTTTTACGTGTATATACACAAGTAGACTATACTAGATACAAACCCCCGCGTTGCGTCGGAATTATTCAAATTTTTAATAATAAATGTGTGCGTACAATTAATAAATTAAAATATAATAAGAAAATAGTATATTATTGTGCGATGATCAAATTTTACACAGAAAAATAAATGAATATACATATTTCAAATCCTGGTACTAGTAGGTAGCAACATTCTATAATCAATTAATAAAAGGGAAAGTATATATTTTTGTTCTGTGAAGTAAACAATCACGCTTACTTCAAAAGTTTTACCGCAAAATGTGTGAGGGAAGCTTGAATCAAGCTAAATAAATATTGACAAAATCATGTTGCTCTGTCCCGCAATAAGTGCGAAGTAGGACATTGATCCCAAAAATTCTGTAAGAAAAATTCACACTTCCAAAGCCTTAATATCCTTAATCTTATCAAACCCTTAAATCTGATCAAACACACTCGTTTATGTGACTTAAAATGAAGATACTAAATAATCAAATTAAAAAATAAACTCAGTTCCTTACTATTGATATAAGAAACGTGAATAGCTCTAATCTAAACACAAACTTTCCAATCGAAAACCCACCAAAATTTTTAATTAAACACGATTGACAACACAAATATCAGATCAATCAAATCAATTGCAAACATTATTCCGCATATCAACAACTAAATACAAATGCAATAATCTCAAATTTTAACACATAATATCTAAAAATTTAGAAAATAGGCAAACCAATGAAATAATTCCACCTGCTTCTGAGTTATGTTTCACATTCTTGCATATAGCTGTAACCTGTAAGTAATAATGTGTGTATATAATAGAAGAAAGACAGAGAAACAAAACGAAAAAGAAGAAAAAATTTGACCGTAAAGAAGAAGAAGCCATGGTTGCTATTCACTTATGAGAATAAATAATTAGCCTGATTAATATACGTATATATATGTATGTATATGTATGGAGGATTAGGTCAGGTGATTATTAACATTATTTCAAACTCTAATTCAGTTAAAAAGTTTTATCCATATAAAATTTTGTTCATTGGTTGTTGAAGAGATTAAATTCTATTTGATTTGTTATTATTTATCTATAATTTTAAAAATGATATGATACAATTAAGATAATTGGTTTGTTATTAATTTTTCATAATTTTAAAAAGGATAGGATATAATCAAGATAATTGAGATATAATTAAAATTATTTTATGAACAGGTGTTAGAATTTATAGATGTCAATATACGGTGCCATTTAATTTAGTATATATAATAGATAATGGATTCCGGCATATGTTTTGTTCTCTCTCTGTTCATCCTTCTTCGATTAAGTAGCTAGAATCGTCTAGATTTCAATGTGATTTTCAGTGGGTTTGAAGAATCCATATTTATTTTCAGCCTACGTCTCTCAGATGAAGATTCCTTAGAAACATATTGTTGATTAATTTTTCTGGGGGTTCTTCTTAGGGTTTTACTATAATTTCAGTTGACAGATGAAAGACAGAATTTGGGGAGAGATGGTGAGTGTGAAGAGGCCTTTCTTTTTGGAGGGGTTTGACCCTTTTTCTTGCTCTGAACGACTGGTAAATTTCTATGATCTCAACCTTCTGATATCCCTAACTTTCCACATTTGATTAATGTATATATCCACATACATGCATGTATTGTATATAAACATTTGAATTGAAATAGAGTGTTCTTTAGATAGAATTCTTAAAATGGCTTATGGGTTTGAATGTGTAGTCTTTGGATGATGTTGCTCTAACTAGTTTTGCCTTAGGTCAGGTTTGCATAAGTAAAACATACTCCCTCAGGCATTATTGTTTGTATTAAACTAAATGATCTCTTGCTGATTATGAAATTTAGGAATTCGCGAATTGACTCCAAAAATTGGATGTATCTCTAATTTCTGATGGAGGGAGAATATGGTTGTGGGAAATTTGAGGCCTGACATTTTGGTGTTTATCTGTTGATTGTGTAAACAAGTAGAGAAGCTGACCCACAAATTGAATTACTTGCTAATCTTCAATTGATATTCTCCAATCTCATTTTGATGCAAAGCTATATATTGCACTGATTGGCCGGATATAAAGAGTAGGATGAGTTTGTTTAATTTTACTCATTAAAAGAGTAGTTTGCTCATTTTGTAACTTTTTTTGTTTGCAATATGTGGGTTATATAATTTGCATACTGAGGAGGTTGGCAATCTGTTACATTCCTATTATCTTAAATTCCTTTAAAGTGTAGCAAAAAGATTGGGAAAATATGAATTTATATAATACCATATAGAACACTTGTTTGGCATTAGCGGCATGGAATGTGTGCTGTGAAACTTGAACGGGATGGAAACTAGTTCAAAGTCTGAATAATTTTTTTGCAATATCAATTCCAGTGTTTCGACCCTTTTCTTTCAAGTGATGCTTCACATCCCCTCTTTTGAATTAGCATTTACATAATCACATGCTATTATTGAACTGTTAGCATAAATTTTGTATATTTGGGGCCTAATAAGTAGGAAGACCATTACTAAATTTCCTTGAGGCATTCACGAATACACGACATATCTCTTTATATGAATTTTTGTAGCCTCCATAAGCTACATGGGGGTTAATTTACCTAAATCTAGTCCCTTTTCTATTTTCTCTCATGCAGCTCTACGGTGCACATTGGTTACATTATCCTATGTTTTTTCTGTTACAGAAAGTTCCGTCAAAATTCGTTGAACATATGGAAGGATATACATGTGGAGCAATTTCATTGGCAGGCCCTAGTGGGAATACTTGGCATGCTTCCTTGATTCGGCATGGTGATGGTTTATTTATCCATGAAGGGTGGGAATCATTTGTGAGAGATCATTTTCTAGAAGTAGGTGATTCTTTGGTGTTTAGATATGATGGTGATTTGCATTTCACAGTGCAAATTTTTGATCAAAGTTCATGTGAAAAGGAAGCAGCAATTACGGCCCAATGCAGTCAAAACCGAACCAAATTTGATAAACTTATTGGAAAAAAGAGGGAAAGGGAAATTGCAGCTTTGGTGGGTAACATTATTGAATACGTACCAAAGAAAATGAGAAGTTCTCAAGTCCCCTATGAATGCATAACACAGTACCAGGAGTCTAATGGGGAAATAGCCGACGACCAAAGATGTCTGCAAGAAAATGTGGCATTTATGAGTGGAAGAAGCGAATCAGCTGGCTTTTCGAACCAAACTGAGTATCTTGGCACTCCATTGAAGAACTCTGTGACTATTTCTGTGCCATCTGGTGAAAGCTCAGGTAAATGTCGTAAGTGATTGCTATTTGGTTTTTATATATGATAAGTAATTTTTTGTACTTTTATTTTTTATTCTTGCCAACATAATAACATTCTCTCTCTGTCCCAAACTAATGGTTGTTTTTTGTTTTGGATGACCCTAAATAAGTAAATTGGTTTTAGGTTTTTATGTGCATTTGACTATTTTATTCTTGCTGTTTAAAACTAAGAGAATACCACCATTATTTGTTGATTTCAAATTTTGTCTGTTTCAAAGAGCATAATGCGAACTAAAGCTTTAGTTTTGTGACTTTTTATCAAATATTATCTTCCTTAACCGATGTATCAGTTAATCAGTCACTTCTTTAGGATGCAAGTATAATTTAACTTAATTTTGGTTAAATTTGCAGAGGGAACGGTTAATAATAGGACGTTGTCAGCACCTGAAGCAGATAGAATAGCTCAAGCATTCACTTCCAGCTGTCCTAATTTTACGAAGGTTATGAAAAGGTTCAACATAAGCGGTTCATACACTTTGGTGAGTAGCTTTCATATTTCATTTTTATCATTGTATATATTATATTGTAATTAAAACTGAATAAATCTGATGTTTTGAATCATGGATGAGTGATGTTCTTGCGTTGTCACCTAATTTACAATTCTTACACCAAAATATTAGTAGCTTTTCCCTAAGTTGCTGGTCAATGAAATCTGATCCATCAACATCTACGTCTAATGAACTGACCCATATTGTGGACATTGTCAACTCATAAATTTGTGCTGCCTTCCAGAAGGACCAGACATCATTCCATGTGCTCTACAGATATTACATGGGTGTTGAACATAGTAAAGTAAGATACTGATTTTTTTTGTAAAATTGTTAATCTGGAGAATCCCGAAAGTGATCTCTGCTGGATCTGCCGTTATTTTGAATCATAGTTATATCTTACGGTGACTCTTCAAGCCATGTAAGATAATGGGCCGTTAACACGATGCACCTTTGTCTTTTCCAGCTGAACTTCCTTCAGTTTGGAGGATCTGCTACTCAGTATTTTATTATTATTATTGTTGTTATTATTTTATAGTTTCTTTTCAGAAGTTGACTCTAAATTTTATATTATCAGCTGGTTTGTGTAACATTAATCCGTCTTGAACATACATGGCTCACTAGCTTTTAGTCGTTTTATGCTATCTGCATATTGTGTTGACTTGTTTCTGTCATGCAGAATATCCCATATCAGTTTTCTATGGCGCACCTACCTAAATGCAAAGTAAAGATTATACTTCGTAATGCAAAAGGAGAAAGTTGGGTTGTCAATTCAATCCCAACCACAAGAGTGCAAACATCACATACTTTTTGTGGAGGATGGTTGAGTTTTGTCCGTGACAATAACATTAATCTGGGAGATATCTGCATTTTCGAACTAGTGCACAAGTGTGAATTGCACGTGCAAATTCTCAGGGTTCGAACTGAAGGGATAGATTGTCAAAATGGTAAGCCAGCTTGTAAAGCGTTCACTAATGGATCTAGTGCAAGTTCACAGAAAATTTCTGGTCATTTGACGAAAAAAGTAAGAGGAAATTCTTGTAAATCCCATGTAAATCAGATAACCAATGCAGAAATTTCCGGTTGCTACGGAAAACAGGGTAAGAACTCTTGCTATTTCGCATTGAAGCAACTTGTATCTACTCGATTCTCTTTAAATGTCATCTAGGGCCATTATCTGGTTCAGTGCATTTCGTTAACGCCGTCACTTTTGAAATGCAAATGTAAACAGAAATCAAGAGAAAGAACAGCTCACAAGACCAACAGGGTTCACATATGAAGAGCTTTATGTCAATGAAGTCAGCACCTGAAGAAAAAATAGCAGCACAATCTTTTCTTTCTAATTTCCCTCATTTTGTGAGAATCATGAAGAAGTTCAACATTAGTGGTTCATTCACTCTGGTGCGTATTTTTGTTTATGTTTTCTTCTATTGATTTATGACTAACTTTTTACTTGTATGAGATTCATAAATTTTATGTAAATACCATTCCATGACAATTTATCGGCGCATCCTTGCTATAAGGATTTTTCTTGGCCAATTTGTGATTGTGCATTAGACACATGGACAGCTCCAGGATGTTCTTCCTTGAACTAGTCTTTTGGGAATGCCACAGCCAATATCAGCATAAGTGCATAACTAACCTTTTTTTAAAAAGCTGTATCTTCTCTATCTTCTCTTTTGGCAAAGCTAGCTTCTTGGTTCTGAATCATAATCTTTCCTATGATATCACTATGTCAGATCAACCTGTTGACAATTATTTAACATGGGAGATACCAATATCAAACATGTCAGTGATAGATCGAGTATTGAGTTACTTCGCCCAAATACAATAAGAACAGGAAATATATTTATCTCAGATCTTCTGTCTGCCTTTCAAACCCAAAATGTTTAACGCGACGCCAATAAGAGCGTGCTCATATATTTACTTTAAAAAGGTGGTAAATTATAATAACATCCAGTCGTTCTCCCTGATTTTTTTAATTGATAACATGGTGTCTCCGAACGCTCTAAAAATCACAAAGACCTTTCTACAAAATTGAAATACATTGGTGTGCCTCCCTCCATCTGGTTTTCATTATATATTATGGATAGCATATGATGATGTCATCAAATAATTTTTGATAGTTTTTACATTTCATTTACGGAAATATGATTTATCAGACATACAATATTTTTAATGAAGAGGACTGGTTTGTATTCATAAAGGGAATTGATATTTCCACAAACAAATGTGATACTTTCACAAGGTCCCAACTCAATATTCCAATAATGGCAGATTGCACCACTTTAAACAGGAAAATTGAAACCTCTAATTCTAATATAAGTTGAGAAAACTTAATTCAAAAGGCAAAATAAACTCCTAATTACTACCTACAATAAAGTATATAGTTAGAAGATCTAAAATAATTGACCTACTATAACTAAAAGCTCTACAATAATTTCATTAAGTGTATTCATAAAGAACAATGCAAAATACTTTCCCAGTTATCCCTTGCAATTTCCATTAGTCTTATTCCGCTCTGGATAAAACATGTGGAAAATTGTCCATGTTTTAAGCGTAAATTTCTTTTGTGTGTTACCCTTTTTTTAAATGAATTATAATATTTTGTAGAAACAACACATTTTAGGTCATAACATAAGAACTGAGGAAAGAATTATTTTTATAAACATCGGAATGGAAGAGTAACAATCATAAATATGTGCATCTCATGTACATATAATTTAGTTACATACCCATATATCTACTCTTGCACGCGTAAGTTAGATTACATGGTAATTATTGATCTAATGGTTTATAAATTGAAATTTTCACTTTACAATAATATGATAATATTTATTTGCTATATAAATTTAACTAAATATATTTGAAACATATATGTTGATGTGTCATCACGCGTCAGTGTCCTACATAATTACGATTTTATGTTGGCACGTCCTTGTTCATACTTCACAGCCGTGGACCTTCTCCTAGTTTGATTGAAATATTTCAGGAGATTATATATAACTAAAGGGAGTAATTTAATCCTTTTTCTTGTGGCAGATGCATGCTAGGCACTTTATTCATCTTTCTCTCCCATCTAATTGGCTCAACTGTCCTGCCACAGTTTTTTCAATTATGTGGTTGTGTGCTAATTTCCAATTCTCATTATACAGAAAATTCCATATAAGTTTTCCATGGAACACCTTCCCAGTTGCAGAACAAAGATTGTTCTTCGCAATTTCAAAGGAGAATGTTGGACTGTGAATTCAATCCCAACTATAAAAGTGCAAACTTTACATACTTTTTGTGGTGGGTGGATGGCCTTTGTTCGTGACAATAACATCCAGATGGGGGATGTCTGCATCTTTGAACTTGTTGGAAAATCTGAAATGCGCGTACACATATCCGCCTATGGAGGGATAGAGCAGGAATATCAAAATGGAAGAGTAGTTTCCAATGAATTAGCTCTTATGATAAGCAACAGTCCTTTATTGCAAGGCGCATGAGGAACTTTAACCTTAACTCGGTGAGCATATTTGGATGCTTTTTCATAAAAAATTGTATTGGTATCTGTGAAGGCATGGACAATAGTATACTCCATACACGTTCTTTGGTACCTTGGTTTGCATGTCCAATCAGCCCATAACCCCATATGTTTGAGCTATTGATGATAGAATCATAATTATCTTTCTTCTTCTGTCAGTGAAAGGTAATTAACCTAGAATTGCTCTTTACTCGTTTGGAAAATTAAATGGCGCTAGAGTGGTTTCTCTCTCTCTCTCTCTCCCCCACATTGAACTAGGTTCAACCAGAAGTGTGTTTATGGAAATAGCAATGAGCCACGCTTTTGTTGTCATTCAGTTATAGATCAAAAGTAGCTTTGTTTTTACTTTTTAGGGTATGCTTTGACTTAAGAATAAATAAGTTAATTTTGATGAAGTTGGAGATGGTGTCTGTTATGGAGACCTCATTCTTGCCACCTTATTTATGCTGTTAAGTTGTTTAATGAAATGTCTGTAAGTGTTTTGTAACCCAGAGGAGACATGGAGGGTCATATCTATTTTGTTGAATTTAGAGATGCTAGTATACCACGAAAGGCTAAATGGCCCAAGGAATACATTGAATCTCATTGAAAGCAACAATATTAGTTAGGAAACATTACTTATCTCAAGTGCTTCAACATGAGGTGGAGTCATTTCGAATGTATCCATCCTTGACTAATAATTTGTTACCAATGTCCATCAATGGCTTTTTTTTTTCCACTTGCCTAGATCTGTGCCTTTATCACATTGGGGCTACTGTTAATACTAATGCATCTATAAGCTCCTGATTGCCACACCTGATTTAAAACAAACTTGATGAATTGCATTTTACCTTTGATTTGATGTAGTGTGTTTCAGCTGATTTAGTGTGTTTCAGCTGATTGAGCAGAATTTTCGTTTCATATCTATAGTTTCATGGCTTAATAAACTTTCTATTCCTCTATTTCTCAATGTGTGTGGTGGTTGTCTTGGTGGTGACTAGTAATGTTTATGTGCACTTGTGCAGGGTGGGGCTTCTTTTAGGATTTTGAGCTAGCTGCTTACTTGAGCAGGTAGTGGTACAGAAATGCCTGCACCATGGAGTTTATGGAGAAATATGTTTGGGAAAGTGACTATAACATGTTATCAGATTGTGCATCCTTGGTATGGGTTTAGTTTTTTTGGGTATATAATCTGTTAATCCTTGCTCCGAGGAGTATGTTGTGTTTTTGGTAGTGGTGAAGCTGACAGAGATGTATTATACTGTTAATTGTACATTAGTACTATCCCCAACAGTTTGTTTAGAATCTTTAGATGGCTTGGAACTTGTATTTTGAATGCAAACCCCATGCACAGGGATATCATCACTTGTTATATTCAGCATGTAGCCATTGAAACCTATTAAGGTTGTTAAATTGCCACCATCAACTGAGAAATAAGATCATGTTACAAGCATTGCAAATTACTATGCTCTGATGCCCACAAAGAAATTTGTATGTGTATTTTTTTTTAACTTTTTCTGGATTTTAAGAACAAATATTTTAAAACACTTTTGACTTTTAAGGAAACACAAAGAAAAATAAATTTCAATTTTCTTATGAAAATACCTTTGTCAAAAGTTTTAAATTTAAGGTTATGATTTGTTTGTAAGTGGCGAGACTAATAATTTTAAACTTAAAAATAAATAAAATTATTAATATTAATACTCTTATCCTAAATAATAATCTTTTGCAATATTTACATATGTCACCACATTATACGGTTCCATTGATTTCTTGTTTTAAAATAAACCAGAGTCCACACATGAAGCCTCAGGGTTCCGATCATCAGATCTGAAGCAAAACAAAAAATCATGGAATGATTTCGTCTGGAGCTTTGGCTAAGCTCGTTAGTTGTGTAATCTTGAATAATCGCAACCCTACTCCAATTCCCAATTGATAAACCTTTTCTTCTCTCTCTAGCAGAAATACTCAAATACTACTGAGAAAATCTACAACAACTTATCTATAAGGTTTGATTCCAGCTTCTCTGGCGAGACAGCCCTTGAATTCTTTTGTGAATGGGTTTTTAGGTAATTTTTTTACTTCATAAATCCAAATCTGTTTCTTTATGTACCCTAGATGAAGATGCCAACTGGGAGAATTCTGCTTTTGCGTTAACTATAATTTATTCAATTTTGTAGCTTAATTCATACATTATTAAATGTCGGAATTCGGAGTGAATCAAAATTCAAAGAGTCTAGTTTCCAGCTGAATAAGTTTTGTGTTAAACGAATTCACAGGAAGGCAGCATTGACATTTAAATAAATTATCCTGAAATGGGCAATTTGCTGGGGTTATATTGAAATCAAATATTTTAACTAGGAATGCTATATGGTGGATCTTATATTTAAACTAAATATGATATTGGTATTGTTACCTTTTAAACAGTAAGAATTTCTTATTCACTGAAATTAGTTAGATGAGTAGTTACTTTGGGTTTTATGGTTGAACTTCAGCTTTGTGTATTACGGTGATTATCAAGGCAAAAGAAAGTGGAAAGATAATGTTTAAGGAGCTTATGTGGTTTTTTTTTGGGTTCGTTATGTTTACTAGATTAAGATTTTCTATTTGGAAATAGTAATTTGTTATAATATACTATTTTCTGGTTTCATGTTGATAATCGATGCACCGAAGCAAACGATTGATGAAATTTGTTAGACACATTCCTTTGTTTCTAGCTACTAACGGTAAGTTCTTATACCACATTCTCTTTCTTACTTTTTAATAATATGTAGTACCTTTTTATATCCCCAAATCTATTTAGAATAATTTATGCTTTAACGTCATTCTAATTTTACATTAATTTTGAGGATTTAAATATTTGGAAATATTATTTGTGAAAAATGCAACTCATACCTTTTCCCTTTATTTTCCTTTTCATACATTCTTCTCCTTGTCACTTTATCTGTTTCCTTCTTCTCTCCTCATGAAAAAGGATGATTACAGAGACCCCCTTCATTGGCCTCTTCTATTCCTTCCTTCTCATTCCCAAAAGGAACTTGGAAGTCAATTTTTGCTCTTTGCTTGCACTCTTCAATAGCCCTGTTCGCTCATGAAGCATCATTTTTCTTGTTGAAAGCCTCAATTTTCCATTTTTGCATCAATTTGCTTAAATTTATGATAGGTAAATTCCCTAAAAGTCTAAAACTTAGAAAATCTTGTTGAAATCATTCATATGAAGTATGAGTCAATGATCCAACCATTACTTGGTTTGGGACCTAGTTGTATGTAATGGAAAAGAGTGTACAGTTTTAAGGTTGAGAACAATAAACCTCATAATTGAACCAAAGGATCCAATTGACAACAATCTAATATGATATTTTAGTAATTGGGCTTAATAGCTAAAATCTGAAATCAAGAGATGAGAAAAATCAACTCTCCTATACAACTTCTAATTTCTAATGTTGGAATCAAGTGAATTGTTGAGTGAACAAGTAGACAAGAAGCTAATCACAATAACGAAGTTAGACTGATCTAATATAGAATTAACAAGGTATTAACTATATTAGACTAGCAATTTTACTGAAGCAGTGTATGCATAATGAGTGAAATGAAGTAATAATGGAGAAATTGAGTTTTGGATGAGTTTGACGGTTGAAACATGTTTGATTTGTATCTAATAGATATTCTAAACTACCTATAATTATCATAATCAAATCACTAATTGAAGGTATTCATTTTTTTTACCAACACAGGAGATGAGAAAAAAAAAGAAGAAGAAAAGATTCAACTTGAGAGATTGGACTTGGATTGCATTGATGTTTGAAACTAGCTCTAGTAGCTTCTAATGAGATAATTGAACCTACAATAAGGCTACTTAATAGTTCCAAGCCAACTGAAGATTTCTCAAAAGAAATGTTGGCAATGAGGATATAAAAGATTTTTAGATTTAAACCTATTTGGATTGAATTGAATCATCAAATTGGAGTAAAGAGTAGCATTTAACAATAAAAAAAAACAAGTGAGATGGAGTGGTTTATACCTCAACCAATTAATGGAGATGGTAGGTTTCGGTTTTCAGTTCGCAACTGCAACAACAAAAAACAGAGAAAATAAGATTTGAGCCTTGTTTATTGGTCGATTCCATGTTGATGTGGTTCCCTCTTCATATATCTTCCTTATAATATTATACTCCTCTTCTTATCTATGCATTTATAGGCCTATATTAGATATGACCAAACCATCTCAACCAGTGTTCTGTCATCTTTGCTTCAATAGGTGAGCCCCAACCTTATTTCCTATACCCTGAAATCTAGTTTTATTCAACAGGTGAAGCACTCGACGTATATCTCATTTAATAAATTTAAAAGAATATAAAATGATTATGAACTTGACAATATAGATTATGGGATGAGTGGATGACTATTATTCTTAATTTTATGCTCAAAGTTCTTCGTCGTACATATATATTTAAACTTATAATGCACCCCTAGGGTCTAGCATTCTGAACCCCGACACTGAAAGTAGTCATAGTTAAATTGGAAGATTTGATTGATATGTTGAAAGGTTGGACAAATTATGACTTATATAAATTAATAACGAAATGATCTTTGGTTCTCCCCTAGATGGTATTTATTGTGATTATTAGTCGCTCTGAGCACTTAATTATTTGAAGGTTTTTTTTAATACATATATTATGTTGTTAACGCTCTATTTCATTGATTTATGCCTAGCAGAGCCCGCATGGCAGAGCTGAATTGGTTTATGGCGTGTCACTCTTTGCACATGGTTTCACCTTGGGTTCGAGTTGTAAAACTCAACAAGCTGATGCCAAGTGGTGAAATGTCAAGAAAAGAAAGGAATATTTTCAACGGCTCTTTTCACCCTTTTATATACTCTGATCTCATTTCCTGTGTGGCCATATTTCATTAATCCAGTGCCACTACTCTCTTCTGCATTTGGTATTACGGTAAATCTCTCCATCTCTCCCTCTTCCTCTTCGCTCTCATAGTTGTATACATGTATCAGTAAGAGATGATCTTGAATTTCACACCTTTACAGGCACGACAGTGTCTTTTCGGTATGTTATTGCCTATATGGCCTCCGCACCCTGTTACGCTTTTGAAATAAATTTCTACCACGTTTGTTGTTTTTCAATCCCACATCTAGCCATCCTGCTATCCTCTAACTACTGAAGATTTCACAAATAAACTTCTGCTCACATTGATTGGAATTTGCTCCTTCAAGTTTAGATCTAGTTACATTTACGCTGATCGAGTTAGATCTACTTCAAGCAAAACACAATTCAACACTTCTACTTTCCTTGTCATTAGATATTACTTGATTTTTTATTAACTTTGAAGTTTTATACATTTGAAGCTGGGGACGAAGACTGTATATATGGACATTTTTTTATATAAAAATGTGTGAATGTAATATTTGTATGTTATTGATTGCATTTTGCAGTTCTAAGCTAAATTTGGTGACCTGAAAGTACGAAATTCTGAAATTATATGGTAAAACTATGTTATTTACGGCTTATGCCAAGTGGCAAAAAAGTAAAGAAAAGAAATGAATCTTTTGAATGCCTTTTTCAGCCCTTTATATGCGCCGATCTCATTTTCTATTTGGGCATATTTTATTTTTCGGGTGCCGTTGCTCACTTCTGCATTTGGGATTTACGGTACATCTCTCTTCTTCTTTCTCTTCTCTCTCATAAGTTTATACATGTAGAAATAGGTGGTGATCTTGAAAATTCAGCCTTGACGGTATGTTGGTTTCGTATCGGTCTACTATTTCCGATACAGCCTTCGCACCCTATTACGCTTTAGAAATACCTACTTTTGTTGTGTTTTCCTAACCTAGATCTAGCAATCTTATAAAAAACCGAAGATTTCATCAATAAATTTCCGTCGACATTGGTTTTTTGCTTCTTAAATTTTAGATCTAGTTAGATTTAGATAGATCAAAGTAGATCTACTTCAAGACTCAAGCAAAATGCAATTTAGCACTTTCACTTTTTTTGTGTTATTAGCTATTAGTTGATTATCTGTCAGCAACTTTGCAATTTTATGTACTTGGAGTTGGAGACTAAAATTGTAATATATAGATATTTTTATAAATAATGATTTGGTTTTAGTATTGAGAATAAATTCTATACAGATGACATGTAAAATTAGTGTTTTACACCATTTAATAGCAACATGCCATGTTAGATAATTTAAGAGAAAATCAAGGATTTCAAATCTAGTATGAATGATTTTATCATGGTAAATAATAATTACATAATTTGTTACTAAAATTCAAATTCCTTGAGTTTCTCCTAAATTTACCTACACGTCTATTGGATGGTGTAAAACACTTATTTTACAGGCCATCCTTATATAATTCATTCTCTTTAATAATTGTGTATTATTGATTGCATTTTGCAGTTCTAAGTTAAATTTGGTGGCCTAATAATATGAAAATTCCTAAATATATGCTAAAACAATGTTTTTAACAGCTTATGCCAAGCGGCCAAAAGTAAAGAAAGAAAGGAAATATTTCGAATGGCTCTTTGATTTAGTTATATGCTTTGATCTTATTTCTTATTTGGACCACATTTCATTTCTCAGGTTTCATTGCTAGCTTTTGCATTTGGCATTTCGGGTACATTTCTCTATTTTTTTGTCCTCATCCTCTTTCTATTTCTCTCGCCTCGTCTTAGTTTATACATGCATTAATTAGCGGTGATCTTGATTTCACCCCCTAATGGTAATCGTGATTTCGTGTCAATCTACTATTGCTGATACAAACCTCTGCAGCCTGTTATATTTTTGTAATAAAATTCTACCATTTTTTTTTGTTTTCAACTCTCACATCCAGCCATCGTCTAACAAATGAAGATTTCAGCAATAAATTTCTGCCCACATTTGTTTTTGCTCCTTAAATTTTAGATCTAATTTGATCAAAGTAAGATCTACTAAGAGCATAACACAATTTAACACATCTATTTTCTTTATTGTAAGATATTAGTTGATTATTTATTAAGTTTGCAATTTTATACACCGAGTTGGAAACTAATGTTGTAACATATATAGACATCTTTATAAAATAATGTGATTCAATATTTGTATG
The DNA here is from genome assembly GCA_016801055.1 of Panax notoginseng. Classification (NCBI taxonomy): domain Eukaryota; kingdom Viridiplantae; phylum Streptophyta; class Magnoliopsida; order Apiales; family Araliaceae; genus Panax; species Panax notoginseng. The sequence continues at coordinate 125,600,077 of CM029021.1, forward strand.
TTATTAATTGCATTTGCAGTTCTAAATTAAATTTGGTGACTTAAAAGTATGAAAGCTCCTAACTAATATGCTAAGAGAGTGTTTGAGATTGCTTATAATCAGTCAGGCATTTCAAAAATAGAAAGTGTTTGGTAATCTGCTTTCTGAAACTGTTTATAATTACTTTTTACGGAAATAATCAGAAGCTGCAGTTTGGTGCTTCTGATTATTGCCGAAATCTAATAATAAGTTTTGACCAAGTATATAATTAATCTATCTATAATTCTTTTAATAGTTCCAACCATTATTCTTCTTTACTTCTCAAAATCTTTATTTTTAGTAATTTACTCTTTAAATAAGTGATAAGCACTTTCTATAATACCAAACACTTTTTACTTTTTTACTAATTCAAGTGCTTTTCGTTACCCAAACTGCTTTTTTAAAAACTACTTATAAGAAAAAGTAGTAATCAGAATCAATAATCACATTACTTCAGCAATCTCAAACTCTAAAATTTTGTTGATTATATAGTTACACAATTAAATATAGTTGTAATAGTTTATTATTTTGTAAATGAAAATTTAAAGGTATTTTAACTATCTTTAAAATTCTAATAAAGTCAACCGTCCCTATTAATGGTAGTGGGTGTTAGACTTGACTTGCGAAAATAATTCATAGTCAGTCTTGCTAGTGCTATAGACAGAATTAAATGTGTTATCTATAATTTTAACTCTAAAGGTATTGTGTGTTATGCGACATTGTGACTGTATGACTAGAAAGTAGAAACTAGAAAGTAGGACTGGATGTAATCTTGGATATCTAGAGGGGTGTTGGTGTATGTTGCGGCACCACAGCCACGACGACAACAACAATCGCTATTTTAAACCCTGCTCTCTCTCTCTGCACCTTAAATTTTATTTTTTCTTTTCATCTTCCAACTTTGTCAACCATGCAATATATCGGATGCTTTTTTATCCTCACTTTAGAGTCTGATCTGATTAAGAATTTGAGTTGAAGGTTAATAAACCTTTAAACATCAAGAGACTTATAACTGATGTTTACAGTGGTTTCCTCACATTGCCTCATATGTCCATTCAGCTTGGTCTACTTCCTTTGTCATTTTAATTTCTGAGACTTATAACTTATGTTTAAAGATATAATTTTTTGTACTTACCATTTTTTTTCCTTTCACTCTACATTCTCAAGCCTTACTTTTTAGTTCGTTTTTTTGGTTTAGTTAGGTACATCTGAAGCAAATGGGTGTAGAATGCAGTGCTTGCAGGAAATGGGAGGAGGGCATTTACTGGAACAATTTCCACTCTGTGCAGTTCTTTCAATCTCTCTCTGGTCGTTTCCATCAGCAGCTTGTAAGCTCATATCTTTTTATTTTTCATTGTTTTAATAAGGTAATAGAGAGTATTTATTTTTAATAGAAGGGCACTTAACCTGACGTGGACCAAGGCTATCAAACTTGTAAGTTTATATCTTTTTCTTTATAGTAAAATGCATTCTATTACACTTGAACATAATATTATTCAATAATTTTTTTCCTGATAATAAATTTTGTCTTTGAAGTTTAATTTTTGGAAGGAAAAAAAATCTAGAAAAATTGTTTGAATATCATGTGTAAAAATATTTGTAAAAATCTAAAAACTAGGATTCTCATTTTAGAATGAAGGGAGTATATATACCTGAGTGCAAAACGGAGAGTTTAACCACATGCTAAACAACACATAAATATAATACTTTTTCTTTCTTGACGTATGTCTTACACACATACAAAGAGTACCTAGCGAGTAGAAAAAGGTTATTTGTGGTCTTTCTTTTATTTCCTAACAATTCTCATAGTAATATTAAATTTAAGACTTCAAAATGTGCTGTTTTGGTAACCTGCTTCTGCTTTTCAAGTTTCGGTTGTGTTTTAATATTTTGAAAAGTTAAAGCACAGGCCGTTTTGACAGCAAAAATGCAAAAGCAAGTAAAGATTCTTCTTCAAAATTGACAAAACTTTTAGACTTAACCCGGTAATGTACCTTTTGACTTGATCAAACAAAAACCTCTCTCAGACTCACTTTTTATGTTCTTTTGTTTCCTCACTCTATCTAATTTTCTCTACCTCTTCACCGTTTCTTTTGAAAATTTCTTCTACTTTCACTTTTTTCCAATAATTTTCTTGCTTCTCTTTTTAAAAATTTAGCTCATCTGTTTCTCTCTTTAAAAATCTCCTCTCCTTGCTTTCTCTCTAATCATAATCTCTTTTAAAAAATTCTCTCTTAAACTCCCCCTGTTCTTTTACAATTTTCTTACCTCTTGCTTTCTCTTTCCAAAGTAGTTCTCTCAGCCCACATTTTTCTTGATTTTTTTCGTTCTCTAACATCTTTCCCTCGAAAGTTTTCCTTTGTATTCATCAGTCATCTCACAATCTCTCTTTAACAAATAACAATTTATTTATCCTCTCATTGATCTCATAAAAGATACTCTTCCCTGTTAGCACTTTGTAGCAGCATTTTGATTTACCAAACATTATTTTTGTGTTTATGTTTTCATTTATCTTTGACAGCATATGGTTACTTAAAATAGGGACAAATTTAGAGTGGGTGCACTGGATGCCACTTACTTTTAAAAAATATTCGTTATTATGTTTGAATACATCCTCATGTTGTCACTTACTTTAAAAAAATATTAATGAATCACTTAATGGATCCTACATGTATCAAATAAAATAGTAAAATAAACTCAGGTATGGAAAAAACAAGTATTTCAATGTGACTCTGTTTTCTTCATTATTCTTTATTCCTTTCTCATACACCCATTCAATTGTATTTCCATTTGACTATTTCTACTTCTGCCTCAGAAAAGAGTTTTACATTACGTTGTCTTTTTTTATATTTTCATTTAATTATATTCCTAAATTGTTCAAATTTTGCATGAAAAAGGAGATTTTAACTTGTTTTTGGAAAACACTTGTTACTTTTTATAATGGGTGTCCAATAATAAGTTTTAGTGGTCAGGGTTTAGTATCATAAAAATATATGTTGAAGTGTGCCTTACTTGAATATATATATATACACACACACATATTAGGACTTCAAATTTATAAGTGAAAGTACTCGAATATGTTGCAATTTTTATTTTTATTTTATGTGATTATATTTACAAAAGTAAGAGTGACCTCATTAAAAATGGTTTCTGGTTCCGTCACTGCCAAGCAATGTTTTTACTTTTTACTTCAGTTGTGAAAACAGAAACATATGTAAGCAAGAACATAAAAGCAAAAGCAATCAACTGTGCCCTAAGTTAGGGGTTAACAATTTTTTTCAAACCTTAACATGCAAAAGAAAATTTTCCGGGGAGTAATTAAGGAGCTTTGACTATTACCTAAGTTTCATATTCTGCCCTTTGCTCTACAAAAGTGATGCTGTGTGGTGTATTTTTTGTTTGGTGCAACTGTTTGTGAGCAAATTTTATATTTTTATTTCTTATACAAACATTCAGAAAGTGCTCTGCGTTTTGGTGGGTTACAATGTCATCAATTCTGGATGTTGATTCCGCTATTTGTGTGAATAAGATACATATTTTTGAGTTAGTATGCTGGCCTGATATTTAATTTAGTATACCTGTTTACTTTTTGGCTTATGAAGTATTGTGTCAACTTTTATTGCGTAGCTTCATAAATAGACAAATAATTTTTGAGGGCTGCAAAAGAAGTGGATTCTTAATATAGAATAATAGAGTTTTTGGATGTCATTACATTTTCATTTGGGTCAATTCAAGTTCATGCTTCTCAAACTATGTAATCTGGAAGATGTTTTTGGTTTGCAGGCTATCCCTAAAAAATTTGCCAACAACATGGGGGAAAAGCTATCAGAAACTGTTGCTCTTAAAGGCCCAACTGGCGCTAGTTGGACTGTAGGGTTGACATCAAGTGGCGATGCCTTGTTCTTTAAAAAGGGCTGGAAAAAGTTTGTCGAGGATAATTCTCTGGAAGAAAATGATGTCTTATTGTTTAAATATGGTAGGGACTCGTGCTTCGATGTCCAAATGTTTGACGGTCAAAGCTTCTGTGAGAAGGAAGCTTCATATTTTGTTAGGAAATGTGATCATTTGGAGCTGGACAACGGAGGGGGGACCAAGAAAAATTACATAAGGAAAAGTTTGGAAATTATTGGTGATTCCTCCACTGATGATTCACAAAGTGGTTCGTCGAAGGAACTTAGGACTGGTGAGGCGTGGATGCCACCTCCTGCAGGACACCACCTCCGACCTAAACGGCTGATTCAAAAGGCAGCAAGTAGTAAGCTTATTCCAGGCTTGGAAATCTAATTAATTATTTACTCCGTGTTTAATATGATTTGTTTCATTTCATCCATTTAGTTCTTTGCTCCTCTTCCTGCGTGTTCTAATTATTTGCCTGTTATTGAAATTTATTGGTGAGTTAGGCAGTACACAGGAAATTAGTTGCAGGATTTCAGGCTATCCTGTAATATATGAATCAAACAGAAGACCTGTCACTGACGAGGAAAAAGAAAAGGCTCTACAATTGGCAAATGCGGCAGTCACGGAAGGCAGTTGCATCGTAGTTATGCGACCTTCGCACGTGTACAAGGGCTTTTTTATGGTAACTAACATCTGATGTGAAACCTTAAATCTGTTAATGTTTAAGATAGTTTTTTGTTGGACTTGACTTGTACTGTATTGGTGACATTGTGTTTGTAGTCAATTCCTGCTGCGTGGGCTGCTATCCATCTCCCGGGCAAAGCCCATGATGTTGTTCTGCGTGTGCCAGATAACACGCACACATGGACGACCAAGTACTATAAGAGAGGTCGTGGTTGTGGATTCAGTGGTGGTTGGAAGGATTTTGCTATCGAAAACTTCTTGGAAGAATCCGATGTTTGTCTCTTTAAGATTGCCAGCGAGACAAATATTGATTCTGTGGTCATGGATGTGACAATTTTCCGAGTTGTGAAGGAGGTGGTTGCAGCAACCCGACTGAACCCTTCTGGCTCGAGGGCTAGAAAGCTATAAAAAATGGAAATAGAACCAAGGGGTGGTGGCAGAGGTCGCGTTTTTACAGTATATTTTGGTATTGACTGATTCTGAACATTGCCAGATTGGTGGGAACTTTTCTTTGGTTGATTACATTTCTGTCTTTTGGAAGTACAAATATTGTCGGGCTAATTATGTATTGGGTAGAATTTTTTAGTGCTACAGATTTATAAACTTGGATATTCTGCCGTTTTTGCGTTTGAATTAGTTGTGGTGAAACCTTTGATCAAGTTGCTGTCCAAATTGGAATATATATATATTTGGTTTCAAGGGGAGTTGCATTTCAACTCAGTCTGGTGCCAATATATATGTTTAATTTCAGTTCTGTGCTAATAAATTTATTAATGTGTTAGAATGGTATTAACTATTGTTGTTTGCTGAAAGAATATTATGAATATTTTTTTGGTGTAGAAGATAGTCTTATTTCATATTATTATATAAATAGGGTTAGGTACCTTGGATAGAAAGGGACGTTATGGTTAAAGTAAATAAAAAAAATACTCTTCTTAAAGTAAGTAAAGGCATCCTAATCCCTAGTTGGTTGGCATGTTGGCGAACCTTGTGCATGAGCTCGCTAATGAGCATGACTTTCAAGTGTAACAACTATTTTATTTTTTATGTTAAAATAGAATAGAAAATTTTCTATAAAACCCATAAAAAAAGAGAGAAGAAAATTAAATAAAGAGGGGTTGTTAAATTTAAATGAATATATATAGTGGAAATAGATGCCTAAAATGAGCGTAAAATTATTTAAAGATGTGTAGTACCTTGATGTTATATGCCTTGCTTAATTTAATGTCGTTTGTTGAAGAAGTAATTGAACTATTTACTTAATATTTATTACATTTATAATTAAATTATTGCAATGAATGAATATCATACACTTCAATATTATAGTGTGAGATTGTGGACCTACTGACATTAATATTCTACATTTTTGTGCTTTGAAGTTCTAATGCCAAAAGCATAACATCTTAAGTACTCCCCCAAAAGGCATAACATCTCATCTTTTCTTCAAAAATTTCTAATCGGTAGCCCTCAAGTACTTTAATTAATCTACAAACCTTAAATTCTTAATACTGATTAATAAACCAACTTTAATTAATAAACCAGTTTTTTATTTTTTATGTACTGGTTTATTTTTAAAAATGATTTCTAACTCATTTTTAAATTTACTATATCTTCTTGCTTTATAACCATTCTTATTACTTAATTATTTCAATCTTCTCTCACAAATACTTTTTTTAAAAAGAGCATTTTAAAAGAATTGTTATGATATCAATTTATTTGATGTTTTAAACACTAATTACCAAAAATACTTGCTTATATTGATATACACACTAAAATATTGTTTAAATTTGGAAAATAGTATTTACATACGAAATATTTTCATATTCGCTTGTAAAACAAAAGTCCCACATTTTAAGCTCAATGGAACAAATGATGAAATTTAGAGTGCATTTATCACTATTATTTTATTATGAGGCATTAATTAATAAGGGTTAACATATCTAACTATGGGGGTGTTTGTTTAGAGCTGAATGAAGCTGAATCTGAATGGTTGAATCGGTCAGTGCGTTTGTTTTGATCTGAATAGCTGAATCGGTAAGATGGATGAGCTGAATGGTTAAGTCAGATTTTTTTGGCTGAATGAGCCGCTGAATGAAATAAAATTTTTTTTTTAATTTTTTTTAAAAAATATTAACTATTATATTAAGTAATATTAAATAAATTTATAACAATTTTGAATTTTTTCAGAGGGGTAAAATAATAAAGTTTTGTCATTCAGATATTTCAGCCATTTCAATTATCAAATATCTTTTTTCATTCAGATTCAACTCAATGAGATTCAGATTCAGATTCACCTCATTCAGATTCAAATTCAGATTCACTCAGTTTTTATCAAACACCCCGTATGAAGTATATATGGAGTTATAATTGGGATCATCATCAAGTTTAAGTTCTCCTACATCGATTGCTTTTAAAAGTACGTCTATATATAAGATCGAACGATAGTTTAATTTTTAATATACCCCAGTTTAATATTGCGGACGGAAAAAATGACCAAAATATCCTCTTTTACAATTCCCATCTAGACCTAATCCCAGTAGTGTGAGAATTAAGGCTCATGAATTTTCTTTTTATGTTTATGAGGCAAATTGATGGCTAACAAGTAGAAGAATGTATTGAAAACACTTCACCCTATTGGGTATTCTACTTGTTTAGTCATGAATGTCGCATCATCTCAGATTACATGAATGTGTAACAACTAATAAGAATATGCAAGAGAAATAGAAGATTTTAAGCTTTAATAAGTTATATATATTTTTAGATCTCATCTCTTTTTTACACTACCGATCTGAGACGAGTATAGTTCAATTTAGTGCAATTAAGTTTTCTATTTGTTCATGGGTATTATTTTGCATCATTGCAACATAAGATGATTAATATGCAACAAAAATACTCAGAAAAATGGAAGACTAATAGTATTAAATTGAACTATTCTTGTCTAAAATCCCTCATCTGCAGTTGAAATTGCGGATGATGTTTTAAACTTAATACGGTGCCATTTTTAATTCAAACATAAGTCCACATCAGATGGTTATTTTTTGTACAAAAAGACGATGTCGTTTTAATACAAACATGTCATTTGACATTTTGTTAAATATAATACTGTGTACGCTAGGTATACAAAACGGCGTCGTATTAAGACGCACATGAAGATATTAGGATCAATTACATATTCTATTATATTTTTTAAAATAATTACAACAATAGTATACTCATAAAATATTTACACAATTAATACATTTTTCATATTTATTTACAATATTAGTGCAATTAGGATTCCTTAATTTAGGGAATCAGTATGCAATTAGGAATCCTTAATTTAAAGATTAGTATTAATTTACGGATTAGTATTAATTTACTTATTAAATTAAGTATTTAATAAGTAAACCATATAGCACCTCCACTACCTAAGCCTCCACCCCCACCTCCACCTCATCCATCACCTCCACCTTTCCTACCTTCAAGTCCGCCGCCACCCCCACCTCCACCTCATCCATCACCTCCACCTTTCCCACCTTCAAGTCCGCCGCCACCCCCTAAGCCGCCACCCTCCTCATCCACGCTCCGGCAAGGGCGTGAAGGGTTCCACCAATTGGAAGGAGGGCGACAACGAATAGGACATGGGTTTTTAGGGCGAGATTTCTACAGAAAGAAAAAATAGATTGGGATTTGAGGAGAGAGAAATGGCAATGGGAGGACGGAGAGAGAAAGAGTTAATGAATAAAGGTTAGAGAAATGGATTTTAGGGAGACGCGTGGGCTATATGTGACGTGTTGGTCATAGTAACGATCGTTTTCAAAACAGTAGGTTAGAAATATGATCTTTTCGAGAGTAAGTACCAACGTAGAAATATAATCTGTCGTCACTCTGTTTCTGCAGTTTTTTCATAGTGCAGTTGGTAGCCAAACCTTCATACCAAGGTAACCAATTCTATTTTATTAAGTTACCAATTAATTTTGAATGTAATGCAGTTGGTAGCCAAACTTTCATGCAGTTGGTTGCCAAACTTTCATACCAAGGTAACCAATTCATACTGCAGGTGTGGAGGTAGATTGGTTACCTTGATATAAAGGTTTGATTACCTTGATATAAAAGTTTGGTTACCTTGGTACGAAGGTTTGGTTATCAACATTACATTACACATCACTCTCTTATATCTCTCTTTCCTATGCAATGTTCTTATTTTCTTTTTTACATGAAATTGGGTCTCACCGGCGAAGGGGAGGAGGAAGATGATCGGCGAAGGAGAGGAGGAAGATGACGTTGCCAAACTTTGAATATTTGAATTTGAATTATTATTTTTGAATTTCTTTTTGTTGTTAGATCCATGATAATTGAATTTGAATTATTAATTACGGTAGTTATTTCTCTTTGATTTTAGGTTTCCTTATTATTATGAATTGAATCTTATACTAATTTCCTAAATTAAGGAATCCTAATTGCACTAATATTGTAAATAAATATGAAAAGTGTATTAATTGTGTAAATATTTGATGAGTGCACTATTGTTGTAATTACTTACTAAATGTTGTATATTATTGTAAAGGGCCCATTTATATTTGTGTAATTTTAAATCTTATTAAAATTAAGAAAATTAATAAAACATATTAATTAATAAGTAAATAAATAAATAAAACCTAATCATCCTCATATGCCTTTGTTATGAACTGATCGAAGGGAGACGACATATACGAATTGTTTGGTTCCTTGGTAGAAGAAAAAGATAGGGTTGAAAATTCAAGATACCTATATATAATCAAGTAAGGAATTATGCATTCATTCTTTTGAGGAGTATATGGGGATTGATTGACATCACAATTAATATATAGTAGTTGTGTTCTGTGCCTCCGGCACTACATGGGCGGTTGGGATTTATCCCAAACTTTGGACAGCCGAGATGATTTATTAGGGTGAGCGAAAAATTCAAAATCAATTATATTTTGTTAGATAGATTAATGCATAGATAGTATAAAGTTTATTTATTTAATTGTTAAAAGTTACTAAGGTACCAAGAGCCTTTGACTCAAGTGGTACCTTAGGCCTCTTACCAAGCAAGAGGTCCTAGGTTCGAATCCCCTGACCCCGAAACTAAAAAACTTGAGCAAAAAAAAAAAGTTATCGGTATTAAATAAATAAAATTATACAAACAATCTAACATACTTTATATTACAACGGGGGTGGAGGATTATAATTAATTTTATAATTAAAAATCAGAATCTGAGTTTATGCATATTTATTGTGAAACAAATGTACATTCATGGTCAGTACCCATGGTATTATAAAATTTGTGGAATATAATAATAATAATAATAATAATTCACTAATTGTATTTATTAGTATTTTTGTTTAATTAGATTGAACGGAGAGAATTTAACGAGTCGAATTTGGAATATATATATTTGGGTATTACATTACTTAATCCAGATACGAATTTTATACTCCTTCAGCGATATATAATCCTTTTAATTTTGATTTATTCGTTTGCCTTTCGTTTAGAAAATAGTTATTTGTTTCACATGATTGTTCATTCTCAAATTTATGTGATAGTTTCGTCTTGGCATTGATACTTAGAACTCATATTTGTACTCTTTGATTTAGTGTATCATGTTTAGTATTTATTTCAATCATTGTAGAAAAGTACATGTTAATATATTTTAGAGACTTGTGTTGATTCATTTCGATTTAACATATACACATTAGAATCCTTTTGTGTTGATATTGTGTCGCATGTGTTGTGACATGGTATCTTTGTTAGAAAATATCGTAGGGTACATATACTTGAGTTATAACTACATGTGGGGTACCACATGCATGTTTTCTTAACATCGAGGCATGACACTTTCTATGACGGTTTGATCAGTCTACGACGTCTCTGTTTTGAGCTCCGGTGGGAGTTAACCATTTGGTAGTGATTTTGTTATGGGAGGCGTATGGGTCGATCGACCCTAGTTTTCTGTTCTATTATGCGAATTGGTGATGCTTGTACCAAACACGCCTTCTAATTTTGCATGCATCTGAATTGCGCAGTTCGATGTGTGACTGCACGTGTGACATTATTTGACTTATCTGTGTGGCAATGTATATTCATGTTTTGTTCTGAGTTCGGTATGAAATAACACTCAACCATTTGATGCAGCCTATTATTTCGGTGTGTTAGTTTTATTCGTTTCAGTTCAACTCATTAAATTGAGTTATTATTTCAGTTCATTATTTTTATATTCTATATTTGTACTAAGTATTTGGCTAATGCTGTATTTTTCTTCCGACGGGTAATCAAGTGGATCAAGGACAAATGTGATGAGAGCTCATTTTTTCCAATAGTTTAGACATATTCTATTTAAGTTGCAAGACATTAATTTAGTTAGAGCTGTAATTAATAATTATTTTAAATTGTGGTTTGAGTCGGTTAGACATTTAGTATAAATTACCTTTTGATATTTATTGATTATAATGACTATTTTTTTTTGTGAGATAGAGTTTTACTATAAATTCATTTGATATATTGTATTTTATGTAACCTTTTTTTATATTTCGAAAATGAATGTTGTATATAACATCAAAGTTATTCATTTGGCAACATTTAAAAAAATAAAAGAAAATAACTGAGAGCATTTCTTGATCCCAGCAAGAGATGATTATGATTGGGGCACATGATGTGGGTATGGATGAACCACAACAACGGATAGGGTAGCAGAACTTGAATAAAAACCCTACATACACTTTTGGTAAAAGTTGAGTTAATTAGTTAATTTATTTTAGCAGGCGTCATTATCTTCGCACGTTGCATGAGGCCCCATCCGTGCACCATCTTTCTTTCTGCCTATCATTATGTGTCTCTAGTCTCAGTACAATAGTACGACGTGCTCAATATAGGAAAGAAATTAAGACCAGCCTCAAGTTTTCAATTTTTACTCCATTGTAGCTGTGGAATTCAGGATGGCCTTCATTCTATACCCAGGGGTCGGTCCGAAATTTTTGAGGGTCTCAAATAAAATTTTAAATTGGGTCTTTTTTTTTAACTATTCAATATTTTTTTTTAACTAGAATTTCATTTTTTTACTCTTTTAGATGCAAAATTATTGATCAAACTTTTATAATTAATTTTCTATATATTCTTTTCAATTAATAAAATCGCTAATCCGGTTAATCTTTCTTTGGACATTTAGAGACTCCTCAATTATGGGTGCCTCAAGTCATTGCTTAAATGACTTAAAATATGGGTCGGTCCTATCTACACTCGTGTGTGTGTGTGTATATATATGGAATGATTCATACTTATATTTGGATTAAAATCTTCTACATTTTAAATAAATAGAGATTTTTTATTTTATGTTCTAAATTTAAAATATGTTAAAATATGATATTATGCTGATGGAAGAGAGAAAGATAATTTTAAATTTAAACTATGAAATCTCCATTTATTTGAAAGATATTTTTCATGATTTCACTATATTATATTGCGGCCCCAGCCCCCCTCCATTTTTTTTGTCTTTGTCTTGATGGGTGGCCGACTCATTACGAAAAAATTTGGCCCGTGTTAAAATTTGCTGACAAAAGAATCAAGGGGAAGAAAAGAGGAAAAGAAAAACAAAAACAATTCCCTTGCGATAAGAGATTAAAATCTAGTGATCGTGTAAAATCTAATAGTCATTATATGTTATAGATCGTTCTCAGATATTTATATGTATATGTATATATATAATATGTTATAGCTACTTAATTTAGAGGTAGGTGCCTATCTGTCACCTTCATTAATTTCCCTCAAATTAGAGAAATTTATAAGGAGGACCAGGGGCACAGTCACATTTGGACTGTGGTGGACGATAACCTAGGTGAATTTGTTGCAAATCATCCCACTCGCTCTTACGTCCACGACGCTAAGGCCATGGCGTCGATGTCCGTCGACGTGAAGTAGTGAAGGAATACCACAAATCACTTCTTCATCTGATAAATGGAGAGAGAGAGAGAGAAAGAGTTTATGAGCTTATACTTCAAATATTCTCAAACTACTAAATTGCTTTGTTTTCTCTCCAGAAACAAAGAATTAACCTAAACTCTTTAGAAACTGAAATTGAAGGAGAATAATTCTCTACGAATTGAGGTTAGCAAACTGAATTGGAGAAGAAATCGGAGCAGGGAATTGTCACGAGAAGGAAGTAAAAACAAATTTGAAGCAAGAATGCAAAGGATTGCATCAATTAAACTTCAAATTGAGAGGCAAGCCATGTGTTTATGTAAGTTCATGGAAATTGAAAGTATACATATGATTGTTGATATAATTCTATGCATAGGTTGTGAATTAATGTAAGGGGACTATTGTTGATGTTATATAGAGTAATAAGGAAGGATTCCATGAATTTTTTTGGTTAGAACCCTTCTAAAGTTTTATAAAATTCTGGAATCTAAGTTTTGTAGGCATGATGTTTGAGAATTTACCTCAAAAAGGTTAAAATGTATAAAATTGAGAATTATGCATATATGTATTAGAAGATAACCTAAGCTATTTGTTCGACAAAAGTCCTCTTTAATTCATTTCTTGGTAGCCCAGGGCGGAAAGCTGAACAGACCAAGCAAGCTACGCATGCATATAATTATAACAAGTCAACCTTAAATCATACCACAAGTAAAATCTTCAAGATTTGGATTGTGAACTCCAACAATAATACTGCTTTTGGAAGACTATATATATTACTAGCGTATACTATATTTTAATTGATCTCTTTACGTACTAATATTCCTATATATCTCACTCCTGTAATCCTGTTACCGTATGAATTATAAATATCATGGAATCATATTTGAGAAAAAAGTGGAAAAGAAAAAACTATATTAATTGAAATATATAAGGGCATCGTTTACCCTAGTTCAAGTACACTTGTTTGTACATGTATATATGTATTTAATTATTTTTTTCTCAAAACAGTACAAGTTTCTTCATAATGTTCTTATATTTTTGAATGTGAATTGTTTAATAAATTTTTTATGAACCTGAAATATCATGCTTATATAATACGGTCTTTCAGGAAAAAAAATGTTTTTTTAGTACAGATTTGTTTATATATATTAATTAATGGATGCTGCCAAAGATTTTTTTCTTTTTCTTTTTGGACATTCTCATATAGATCACATTTCATAGATTTGCAGGTCCCTTGCCTTGTCTCCTCCAGGTCCACCTCTGATTCATTGCACTAAATGAAATTATACTTGATATATCCTCCATTTCAAAATATAAGATTAATTAATTTTAATTTTTTTAAAGTAATTTTAAGATATTTTAAAATTTAAAATTAATATTGTTATAGAAAATAAATGAACACTATATATATATATATATATATATATATATATATATATATATATATATATATATATATATATATATATATATATATATATATATTAACTTATATGTTGTACACCACTGTAGAAAGTCAGTATGTCAAAGCTAATACTTTTATACTATGTTCTTAAGACAATTATGCCCTCCGTACGGTACTTAGAGTTTTATAATACTTGTCTCCTAAGATACAATGACAACGTATACTTTAATATCATAATAAAAAGTATACTCAACAAACCAAAGAAATGCTTAAAACTCTCTCTCAAAAATGAACTATAAACTGCTAATGAAATGAATAAGAAGAAGACTAGAATGCTTATGCTTTGCTGATTTGAATGAATAAAATGGCTACCCTCTCCTATCTATTTATAGGAGAGTAAGTAATCCATCAAAAGGGTCACAACCCATTGGAAAGGCATGATTAAGCCAGAAATGAAGTAATTTTGGTTTTAAACAGAAAAAACGCGTTCATTGGAACCATAAACGACGTAGTTTTAGGCTTAGGAGAACAGAAACGGTGTAGTTTGAGGCTTAACAGAAAAGAACGCGTCCGTTTAGTCAAAAATAACGTAATTTTTGGGTCGTACGTTCAGGCAGATAGCATTTTCCAAAATGATGTAGTTTAAACACGTCCGTTCGGCAGATATCGCTTCCCAAAATGACACATTATTGATAATAAATAATATTTATCAAAACGACACAGTTTTGATAATAGAACTAAAATAAAATAAAATATAAATTAAATTTTAAATAAATTTTGTCCAAAAATTATATACAAAGACTCAGACCCACGATGTGACGCTCCCAAAATAGGTATACAACACCCATTCTGAGTCGCCAAAATACATGGTACAGAAACAACTACATCTTTATTATTACAACACAAGAACTGTGAGTTTAAATACAAATATTGTCATTTAGACAATATCCACACTCAAATAAGCCCTTATTACAATTATTGATACATTATTTCACAAAAATAGTGAGGACTACTAAAGTAACTTCTAGAACCATCATTCCATACCCCGACTAGTACTCGCTACATTCTCGCCTCCTGAGAAAAATGGAACAAAAAGGAAAAGGGTGAGCTCAACTAGCCCAGTAAAGAACATTATGACTAAGATAATACAGAACAAATTATCGTTAGTCTTCAACAGGGAAAAATCTAATAGAATACAATAGACAACAAGTTTTAAATCAATAACTGCAGCGGAAACAGCAAACCATTAGAAAAGTCAAGTAGAGAATGAGTTCTACTATCTTCTAAGATTTAAAAGTC
Organism: Panax notoginseng; assembly: GCA_016801055.1. NCBI lineage: Eukaryota > Viridiplantae > Streptophyta > Magnoliopsida > Apiales > Araliaceae > Panax > Panax notoginseng. The sequence continues at coordinate 125,615,295 of CM029021.1, forward strand.
CATCATCAATATTTTATCCCTGTAACAACAATCAATAACCATCTTTAATCAAATATTCATCTTTGCACTACAGGCCAAAGATATTCATTTGTATCACCAGTCGGTCATGTTCATCTCAACACCTGTTCATCTTTGCACTACGGGCCAAAGATATTCATCAGTTAATCATTCATCTTTGCACTACGGCCAAAGATATTCAGTAATATCATCATTTAGGACTGAGGATGATGAAAAATATATTAAAGAAAACGAATCCAGTGAAACAAAATAACAAATATTAAGGATTCGTATTTCGATTTATTCATGTCCAAAAATACCTTATAATTATTCATAGTGAAGTAGAATTCAAGAATGATCAAAACATGGATACAATCAAAGCTAGTACCCAGAATAGATATTTTGGACGAAAAGAAGAAAATTTTATTTTTCGGTGAATAGTAACTCGTGAATAGTAACTCATGAATAGTAACCCCGACGTGAAAAGTTCCAAATTTGATAAAAATTTCCAACCAATATTTCGGCATAATGATATTGAAGAAATAATATCATTTTTGAATAAAATAACATCCCTTACCTCGTACAGACAGTACTTCTGGTCGGAATACCGGTATAAGGCTGAAAGACACTTGCTCTGATGAATAGAAACTCTCAAAGTATCTAAATACTCACAAAATACACTCAATAATCTAGAGAGAGAAAGAGAGAAAACTTGTTTCTGGTGTGATTTTCAATTCTAACTTAGCCCTCTATTTATAGGAAAATGTTAGCACGCCGAAGCAGACTTAACCTGCAACCTGATGGCTTTACCTGCTACTATTCCCACCCACCACATTTGAATAAAAATCTCAGCACATTTCTTCACCAACCAAGAGTGGGGCCCACCAATTCTAGAATTTTCTACCAAAATGATTAACTCCGAAAATTCAACAATTTCTGAACCAGTCATCTCGTAAAATTCATAATAAATCATACGTTCATTTTTAACGGTTCAAAATTTGTGGACATATACTCAACTTATATATGTATAACATATCTAAAAATTACCACGATCCAACGGTCGGATTAAAAATTATAACAACCGCAAAATATCTCAAAAACCCTGATTTTTAATACCTCCATTCCGACAAAAATACTGATAAAAACCTCAACATTAACTCCTTCATTTTTAACCACAAAAAATACATCCCTCATTTATATCCACAAAAATAAATATTTCCTTATCATATGAATCAATAATTAATTATTTACAAATAATATTACAGAATCACATTTATGACAACCAGGCCGTTCCCAGGAAAGAGGGGGCTTTCCAATAAGGATTTCTCCTTACTGGCGCGCAATTAGATGACCAAACCTCTCCTTAGACAGAACTTTCTAGACATTGCCAATAATGTTATCTAATAATATTATTCAAATAATATGAATTATTGATCTGATAATGGAAAATACTGTGTAGTGACAATTATTGAAACAACAGTAATATAAAATATCAACGCAGCAATTACTGAATCAATAAAATACTGAACAGTAATTACTGTAACCATTATTGAGTAGTGCCTTCTTACGTAAGAATCAATAATTGGTGCAATACAGTGTGCTACTGTGTAACAACGCGTATTACTGTGTTTTAACCACCGGGTATTCCAACAGTATTAACGGTAACAACTACGCCGTTATTAATAAAAAAACGTATACTTGTCGTTTTCTTCATCCAATCGCTTTCCGTTATGGGGCCCACAAAAGACTGCGCCGTCGTACGAATATTCCCCGACAGGAAGAATATTCCACGACCAAACGAATATTCCCCGACAACAATGAATATTTTATAACCACTTGCTTATTAAAAATATTTACGCATTTTACCCATAACTAACCTCATTAATCAATTTAACACTTACTATTTCAAAATAATAAATAGAGGGAATTTAAATTTCATTTATTAATAATTTGGGGTCTTACAACCTCCCCTCCTTATGAAATTTCGTCCTCGAAATTGACGTACGTACCTGGTGTTTCGAAAAGATGAGGATACCTCGCTTTCATTTCCGTTTCCAACTCCCAGGTCATTTCCTCAATAGCATGGTTTCTCCACAAAACTTTAACTTGTGGTATGACCTTCGTGCGTAGGACATGCTCCTTTCTATCCAAGATCTTGACAGGTACCTCTTCGTACGTTAAGTCTTCAGCTATCTCGTTCGGTTCTAACTCAATAACGTGGTCTGGGTCTTTCACATATTTACGTAACACAGATATATGAAAAACATTATGAACACGAGACATACTTGGAGGTAACGCAAGTCTATAGGCCACATTTCCTACTCGGTCAAGAATCTGAAATGGACCAATAAATCGTGGATTGAGCTTTCCTCTCTTCCCAAATCTTGTAACTCCTTTCCATGGAGCCACACGCAACAATACATGATCCCCAATGTCAAATTCCACGTCCTTCCGATGAAGATCCGCATAACTCTTTTGTCGATCCTGTGCCGTTTGTATACGTTGTCGAATCGTTTGGATCTTCTCTGTAGTCATGCGTACCAACTCTGGTCCCAACAATGTTGCTTCACCCACCTCGTCCCAGCATACTTGAGAGCGACACTTTCGTCCATATAATGCTTCAAATGGGGCCACACCTATACTTGCCTGATAACTGTTATTGTAAGAGAATTCCACCAATGGTAGGTACTTATCCCAACTCCCTTTGAAATCTAGGACACAAAGTCTTAATAGATCTTCAAGAGTTTGAATAGTCCTCTCTGATTGTCCGTCCGTTTGAGGATGGTATGCCGAACTAAATCGTAAATCTGTGCCCATAGCTTTTTGCAAGCTAACCCAAAATCTTGAAGTGAATCTTGGGTCACGATCCGAAACTATGGATACTGGCATGCCATGCAGTCTCACAATCTCATCTACGTATATACGAGCAAGACGTTCAAGGGAATAAGTCTCCCGTATCGGCAAGAAATGAGCAGACTTGGTTAATCTATCAACAATAACCCAAATAGCATTTATGCCTTGAGAAATGAGCAGACTTGGTTCCCACTTCCATTTCGGAATCTCAAGTGGTTGCAATGGACCCTTTGGTACTTGATGTTCCGCCTTTACACGTTGACAAGTTAAACACCTCGAGATAAACTTTGCAATCTCTCTCTTCATATTATTCCACCAAAATGTATGTCGTAGATCACGATACATTTTGGTACTTCCAGGATGGATTGCAAATGGTGTATTGTGTGCTTCCATCATGATCTTGTACTTCAAATCAGAATTGTTAGGAACACAGAGTCTAGAGTGAACTCAAAGTATTCCTTCTTCATCGATTCTTGCTTCTGGAATAGAACCTTCTTGCACTTTCTTCTTCATACGCATCAGCTCTATATCCGTAGCTTGAGCAGCTTTAACTTTATCGATTAAAGTCGGTTCTACTCGTATATTTGATATCATCATGTGGGTACTTGGAGCCTTCATCTCTATCTCCATCCTTTGCAAGTCATACAAAATGGGCCTTTGTGTTAACAACATTGCACTCGTACCCGCATATGATCTTCTACTCAATGCGTCAGCTACTACGTTTGCTTTTCCAGGATGATATTGGATGGTATGATCGTAATCTTTTAACAGCTCGAGCCAACGTCGCTGCCGCATGTTGAGTTCCTTTTGGGTGAAGAAATATTTAAGGCTTTTATGATCTGTATAGATCTCCACTTTCTCCCCATACAGGTAGTGTCTCCAGATCTTCAACGCGAAAACTACTGCTGCCAACTCCAAATCATGAGTAGGATAATTCCTCTCATATTCTTTGAGTTGTCGCGAGGCATAGGCTATGACTTTCCCATGTTGCATGAGAACACATCCTAACCCTTTGCCTGAAGCATCACTGTAGATAACAAATCCATCCGAACCAGATGGTATTGTCAGAACAGGTGCCGAAATGAGTCTCCTCTTAAGCTCTTGAAAACTCTTCTCGCATTCCTCGCTCCATACGAATTTGATATCTTTCCGAGTCAGCTGAGTTAACGGGGTAGCGATTCGAGAAAACCCTTCCACGAATCTTCGATAATAACCAGCTAAGCCTAGAAAGCTACGTACTTCGGTCACCGTCTTTGGTTGCTCCCAACTTTGTATTGCTTCAATCTTCGCCGGGTCAACAGATACTCCATGTTTTGACACCACGTGCCCTAGGAAAGCTACTTCCTCAAGCCAGAACTCGCATTTCTTCAACTTGGCATATAACTTATTTTCACGCAGCCTTTGGAGTACCAGCTTCAAATGATGCTCATGATCTTCACGGCTTTTGGAATATATGAGAATGTCATCAATAAAGACAACAACGAACTGATCCAAATAATCCTTAAATACTCGGTTCATCATATCCATGAAAGCCACAGGAGCATTAGTTAATCCAAAAGACATAACTAGGAACTCATAATGCCCGTACCGAGTTCTGAAGGCAGTCTTTGGAATATCCTCAGTTTTAACCTTCAGCTGATGATATCCAGAACGAAGATCGATCTTTGAAAAGAACTGTGCTCCTTGTAACTGGTCAAACAGGTCATCAATACGAGGTAGCGGATACCTATTCTTAATAGTGACATGGTTTAATTCTCGGTAATCAATACAAAGTCGCATACTCCCGTCTTTTTTCTTTACAAATAAAACAGGAGCACCCCAAGGAGATGTACTAGGACGAATGAAACCAATGTCCAACAACTATTGTAGTTGGACCTTTAACTCCTGAAGTTCAATAGGAGCCATTCGATATGGGGTTTTAGAAATGGGCTTTGTACCAGGTTCAAGATCAATAAAGAATTCAATTTCTCGTTCCGGGGGTAGACCGGGAAGTTCTTCAGGAAATACATCAGGAAAGTCAATAACAACAGGAATATTATTCAAATTTGACGTGTCTTTATTCAAATCCATAACATGGGCTAAGAAAGCTTGACATCCGTTTTTTAATAAACGAATGGCTTTATGGCTTGATATAACAGTGATTGATTTTAATGGCTTAGTTGTTTGAATTCGTACAACAGGTTGTTTAGGAATATGAAAACTAACAACCTTACGAAAACAATCAATTTTGGCATGATGAGTAGTTAGCCAATCAATCCCTAAAATCACATCAAAAGCAAGTATCTTTAAAGAGATAAGGTCAACAGGTAAGGTGATGGTACCAACTTGGATCACACAAGATTTATAAACAGTGGATGTGATGAAAGTTTCTCCTAACGGAGTCTCCACAGATAAATCAAAGTCTAACTTCTCCGGAGTCAAGTTTAAACGTTGAGCACAAGCAGGAGAGATAAAAGAATGGGTAGAACCGGTATCTAATAAGGTATAAACTTCGCATGAATTTATGATTAGCTTACCCGTGATCACCTCGTTTGGGTTCCTCGCATGTTGACCAGTCACGACAAACGCTCTTCCAGGAACCGTTGACTTTATCTTTTCTGGGACAGCTTTTTGAGTCCCCATCCCCGCTGGACTTGGTTTTGCTACAGTGCAATCTCGAGCGATATGTCCTTCCTTTCCACAATTATAACATACCTTAAACTGTTGTGGGCAGTTTGGGCTGATATGTCCTTCTTTTCCGCACTTATAGCATATAACCGGTGGTCGTTCTCCTCCCTTGGAACCAATTGCTGTTGGTGCTGACGTCTTCGTATTGTCATTGTTGAATCTCCTCTTTTTAAAATCTCCTCCCGACTCGCTTCTTCTATTTTCATAGCCACGATTACCACCAGAGTGGTTGCCGTTCTTATCTGTATTTTTCTTTCTCCGCTGGTTATCATTGTTCTGATGACTGCTGTCACCGATATGATCCTGGTTGTGATCCCTCAGTTGACCGTACTCGTTATCTCGCTCTAATAATTGAGCCCTGTTGACAACATCTGAATAGAGAGAAAATTTATGAGAAATGAGATATTGACGTATGCCGGGTTTCAAACCTCTCAGAAACATCCTCGTCATACGTTCCTCATTCTCCACCAAATGAGGTGCAAACCTGGACAACTCTGCAAACTTTGCCTCGTACTGAGATACCGTCATATTATTCTGCTCTAGTCTAATAAACTCTACCTCCTTCATATGACGAATACTTTCAGGAAAGTACTTGTCATTGAACAGTTTTTGAAATGTCTCCCAAGACATGCTGAGTGCGGTTGGATGGGTACGCTTCACAGACTCCCACCAGTAATCTGCCTCGCCACGGAACATAAAGGTGGCGAATGGAACCTTCTGTTCCTCCGTGCATCCCAAGACATCGAATATCTTGGTAATTTGCTTGACCCACGTTTCCGCCATGATCGGATCCGGCTTTCCCTTAAATTCTGGTGGTCCCAATTCTTTGAACTGTTTGGCTGTGACAAACCGTGAATTGCTATCATTTCCTCCTGTATTTTGAACACGAGTCTCCCTTGTCTGGTTTTGCATGAATTGCAAAAAACTTCTAAACATTCCATCGTTCATCATCTGCTCATTGGTGTTGTTCACAGGAGGAACATTGCCAGCCTGTTGCACGTTCTCCTCGTTGGTAAGCACCGGTGTCTCCACGGTCTCATTTACTCAACTATTAACATTCTCAGTCGACATTCTCAAATACTGCCATAAAACAAGGGTTAATTAAATAAATTAACAAATCACATAATACCCCTATATTATGACTGACCAATAAATAAGCTTAGGTAGGACACACTAGCGAAGGATTCGTCTCTCCCCTCCTAGTTCTATTCCCCGATCTCCGCCAGAGATCATATCCCTAAGCTCTGATACCAACTGTGACGCCCCCAAAATAGGTATACAACACCCATTCTGAGTCGCCAAAATACATGGTACAGAAACAACTACATCTTTATTATTACAACACAAGAACTGTGAGTTTAAATACAAATATTGTCATTTAGACAATATCCACACTCAAATAAGCCCTTATTACAATTATTGATACATTATTTCACAAAAATAGTGAGGACTACTAAAGTAACTTCTAGAACCATCATTCCATACCCCGACTAGTACTCGCTACATTCTCGCCTCCTGAGAAAAATGGAACAAAAAGGAAAAGGGTGAGCTCAACTAGCCCAGTAAAGAACATTATGACTAAGATAATACAGAACAAATTATCGTTAGTCTTCAACAGGGAAAAATCTAATAGAATACAATAGACAACAAGTTTTAAATCAATAACTGCAGCGGAAACAGCAAACCATTAGAAAAGTCAAGTAGAGAATGAGTTCTACTATCTTCTAAGATTTAAAAGTCCATCATCAATATTTTATCCCTGTAACAACAATCAATAACCATCTTTAATCAAATATTCATCTTTGCACTACAGGCCAAAGATATTCATTTGTATCACCAGTCGGTCATGTTCATCTCAACACCTGTTCATCTTTGCACTACGGGCCAAAGATATTCATCAGTTAATCATTCATCTTTGCACTACGGCCAAAGATATTCAGTAATATCATCATTTAGGACTGAGGATGATGAAAAATATATTAAAGAAAACGAATCCAGTGAAACAAAATAACAAATATTAAGGATTCGTATTTCGATTTATTCATGTCCAAAAATACCTTATAATTATTCATAGTGAAGTAGAATTCAAGAATGATCAAAACATGGATACAATCAAAGCTAGTACCCAGAATAGATATTTTGGACGAAAAGAAGAAAATTTTATTTTTCGGTGAATAGTAACTCGTGAATAGTAACTCGTGAATAGTAACTCATGAATAGTAACCCCGACGTGAAAAGTTCCAAATTTGATAAAAATTTCCAACCAATATTTCGGCATAATGATATTGAAGAAATAATATCATTTTTGAATAAAATAACATCCCTTACCTCGTACAGACAGTACTTCTGGTCGGAATACCGGTATAAGGCTGAAAGACACTTGCTCTGATGAATAGAAACTCTCAAAGTATCTAAATACTCACAAAATACACTCAATAATCTAGAGAGAGAAAGAGAGAAAACTTGTTTCTGGTGTGATTTTCAATTCTAACTTAGCCCTCTATTTATAGGAAAATGTTAGCACGCCGAAGCAGACTTAACCTGCAACCTGATGGCTTTACCTGCTACTATTCCCACCCACCACATTTGAATAAAAATCTCAGCACATTTTTTCACCAACCAAGAGTGGGGCCCACCAATTCTAGAATTTTCTACCAAAATGATTAACTCCGAAAATTCAACAATTTCTGAACCAGTCATCTCGTAAAATTCATAATAAATCATACGTTCATTTTTAACGGTTCAAAATTTGTGGACATATACTCAACTTATATATGTATAACATATCCAAAAATTACCACGATCCAACGGTCGGATTAAAAATTATAACTCCCGCAAAATATCTCAAAAACCCTGATTTTTAATACCTCCATTCCGACAAAAATACTGATAAAAACCTCAACATTAACTACTTCATTTTTAACCACAAAAAATACATCCCTCATTTATATCCACAAAAATAAATATTTCCTTATCATATGAATCAATAATTAATTATTTACAAATAATATTACAGAATCACATTTATGACAACCAGGCCGTTCCCAGGAAAGAGGGGGCTTTCCAATAAGGATTTCTCCTTACTGGCGCGCAATTAGATGACCAAACCTCTCCTTAGACAGAACTTTCTAGACATTGCCAATAATGTTATCTAATAATATTATTCAAATAATATGAATTATTGATCTGATAATGGGAAATACTGTGTAGTGACAATTATTGAAACAACAGTAATATAAAATATCAACGCAGCAATTACTGAATCAATAAAATAAAATACTGAACAGTAATTACTGTAACCATTATTGAGTAGTGCCTTCTTACGTAAGAATCAATAATTGGTGCAATACAGTGTGCTACTGTGTAACAACGCGTATTACTGTGTTTTAACCACCGGGTATTCCAACAGTATTAACGGTAACAACTACGCCGTTATTAATAAAAAAACGTATACTTGTCGTTTTCTTCATCCAATCGCTTTCCGTTATGGGGCCCACAAAAGACTGCGCCGTCGTACGAATATTCCCCGACAGGAAGAATATTCCATGACCAAACGAATATTCCCCGACAACAATGAATATTTTATAACCACTTGCTTATTAAAAATATTTACGCATTTTACCCATAACTAACCTCATTAATCAATTTAACACTTACTATTTCAAAATAATAAATAGAGGAAATTTAAATTTCATTTATTAATAATTTGGGGTCTTACACACGAGCTAGGCCAGGTCGGTCGACAGCGGCGCGCGTGTGGGTTTGAATCAAGTCTTGACTAGGTCCTTTTTCTTCCACAAAAGTAGAGTGCTCCTTGGAGCCCAAACTCAAGAGCAATTTTCTTGTATATAAACATATTAAACTTTGAGTTCTTAATCAATCTGAGACTTGACTTCCCACATGTATTTATTATCATTTTTTATTTTCAATTAAAGGTGATCTTTGAGAGTTAATATATCTTTCATTACTATATAGATTTGAGTTTTTAAATACTTAATTTAATCTACTCATAGAGTAAAACACATAATATATGAATTCACTTTAAATAATTAATTAAACTCACTTTAATTTTGACTCAAATTCTAACAAATATAATACGTCTAATACGTTCAACGGAGCTAGTTGCGAGAAAATGCCACAGGCATTATACTATGACAAAATCATAACACGATCGTTTTGATAAGTTAAAGTTTATTTTGGCAATAATGTTCTACTTGTAATCGCTACTAGAAAATAGAGTATTTGACATGCAAATTTAGAGACATGAAATATCCTTTCAAAAACGTCAAATTTGAGATGGATTTGTCATCAAATATTATATATACAGTTCATTTCAAGGACTCATCCCTTTATTTTATATACTATGCTCACCCTTTTTAGTAACGAACCGGACGACGGTTCGCTCCATCGCTATATCAGAGAATCGTTGTCTTAACTTTTAGCGACAAACAACATATAGCGACGGATCGAACCTATAACAACGGATCGAACCATCGCCCGATCCGTCGCTAAAGGGAGCATGCAAGTTATGTAGAATCAAAGGTAAGCCCTTGATTCTTTCTCTCTCTCTCTCTCTCTATATATATATATATATATATATATATATATATATATATATATATATATATATACGGTCCGAATCTTAAGCTCACCCCTTATCCAACTCACCTGAGCTCATCCCCTTTAGTGACGGACCCGACGACGGTTCGGTCATACAACCGTCATCTATAATTTTAGCGACGGTATATGTTGTCCGTCGCTAAAAGTATAGACGACAGTTGTATGACCGAACCGTCGCCGGGTCCATCGCTAAAGGAGAGTGAACTCGGGTGAGTTGGATAAAGGATGAGCTTAAGATCCGAATTATATATATATATATATATATATATATATATATATATATATATATATATATATACAATAAATTAATCCGTGAGAGTAGAAGGAATTTTACAATAACGCAAGTGGAATTATTTTGAGCTCACAGTGAGATTGGGGCTGCACGGGTGGTGGGGGCCGGTGCATGCGTGGCGGTCGTGAAATAGTAGGTAATATGCTGTGGTTCTTTCTACGTAATTCCAATAATTACACACTCTTTGTCATCTTTAAAAAATTATTTAGATTTTGTCTTGCCCATTCCTTATTGATCTATTTAATTTTCATCTGATAAAAATTATTGTCAGAATAAAATGGTAGTAGCAATATTCATAGGGCTTTGGTTTGTGTGATAGGGTGGGATATAGGGTACGACTTAATTGGTGTTAGAACTTCTCTAGCAATGTGCAAATTTTGTGCAGATGGAGGGTGAGAAGAAATAGCTAGCTCTAGCTAGCTCTCTAAATCTAGCAGTACTACTGGGGAAATGTTGCTATCAAAGAGTGACATTGATTTAAGTTCTCAGAAGGTATTTATGCTGCCTTTGACTTTTGACCGTCTCTTTCACTCATTAATCTATTATTGTTATTATATACTTTAAATTCCCTATTATCTCTCTCGATTGATGACTCAACTGAGGATATTATATTTTAAAAAAGAATTTAATTTCATTTTTAAGATCAAAATAAAAGTTTAAAAATAATTGTTAATAATATATTAAATTAAATTACAATATACACGATGGCATATGTATTGATTAAAATTAAATAAATTTAAATTAATAAAAATAAGTCGAAATTGATTTTTAAAGAAGAAGTATATTAGAATTTAGAACTATTTAAGCACTGAAGGGAACGAGCGAATGAATTTAATTAGATATTCAAACTTAAAAAGACAAAAGAAGTTGCATGTTGCAATAGTGACCTAGCGGTATAAAGCATGGAGGTAGGAGTTTTTCTTTGTTCTACAATGCTTTTCAACCAAATGGCAAGTAGATTTTATTTAATTCCCATAAAAATCATAATCCAAAAACACATGGAGTACCGTTAAAATTGAAAGAAAAAAACTACTCAGTCCATAGTATTTTTATAAGGCTTAAATATGAATTAGTACCCTAAACTATAGGCCATATTTCATTTCGATGATTCACATTTCAATTTTGTCAATTAGGTGATTAAACTATCAATTTTTTTCAATTACACTAAATTGAACACGCCACGTCAAAAATTGCTGACGTGACTAATTGTGTGGGGTCTTAACAAGCTTATGTGGCAAAAAAATAATTTTTTATTCATTACATAAACAAATCTGTTTATATCATGGGCAAAATTGTCAAACCAAATTTAAAATCCCTAATTAAAATAAAAGAAACATATCACTAGAAACAAAATCAAATTGCTCCTCTGTTGCTCTGTTAATCAACCATTCCGGCACGATCCGTTGATCTTCTCTGTAGAAACAAATCTATTGCTCTTCTCTGTAACAAAGTAGAAGCTCGTGCAAGAAGTCCCAATTCGCCTTTACGTCTGTTAACTCACGTGCTTCCACCATCTCTTGCATTGATTGTCGAAAATCTTGAAAAGGGTCCGACGAGTAGGTCTGGACAACGACGCTACCGGCGACTAGGGTATTGTCGTCGGTGTCAAGAGGGAAATGGAAGATGGAGTTGGAGTGGCCGGGGGAGGAGAAAAAGAAGCGTTGAGAGGCGAAGACGGTGGCAAAGTCGGAAAGAGAGTACTTGTCAGTGTATTCGGAGGAAGAATGGTCATCGGAGGAATTGGAGGTGGAGGTGGTGAGATCATGATCGAGGGAATTGAAGTTGTTGGGCTAGGATTTTTCTATCGAATTGGGGGAGAGCTGGTGATCGAGCGAATTTGATTTTGTTTCTACTGATTTGTTTCTTTTATTTTAATTAGGGATTTTAAGTTTGGTTTGACGATTCTGCCCATGATATAAATAGATTTGTTTATGTAATGAATAAAAAATTATTTTTTTTGCCAAATAAGCTTGTTAAGACCCCGCACAATTAGCCACGTCAGCAATTTCTGACGTGACGTGTTCAATTTGGTGTAATTGAAAAAATTGATAGTTTAATCACCTAATTGATAAAATTGAAAAGTGGATCACCGAAGTGGAATATGACCTATAGTTTAGGGTACTAATTCATATTTAAGCCTTTTTATAATTTGACGTTCCTTTAATTTTCAACACGTTTGTTTTATAACTAGCTAGCAATTACCTTCTAACTTTTAGAGTCAAAGATGTGACCTTTTGCATATATAATAGTAAAAGGAGAAATCTTATCACTATGCTATTACATTTTAATTTTTTATTTTTTTTGGGGGAGGGGGTGGTGGTGGGCGTAGGGGGTAGGGGGTAGGGGGTGGGGAGTGGGGGGTGGGGGGAATGAAAAAATAGTAGTCGTAACTACTAGTCTCATTAATTATTTTATAGAGCATGTAATGTCGTGATTCACGGCTCACATCCGTCGAAACGGCGTTGATTCCGGCGATTCCTTGCTTTCTTTTTTGTCCTTCTCTAGTGTACTCAAACCTCAAGAGGCTGGACGGAATATGAGAGAGGAATTCTTCTTCAGATTTCAATGCAAACACATGTCTGTATATCTTAATCATACAGATAACTAGAAAGAACCTAGTAGTAATATTCTTCTCATTATTATAGCCGTTAAATTGTGCTAAAGACAGAACATATATGAGTATTAAATCAGTTATAAATATATGTGCAAAATTTTTATTACTACTCCTACTACCTACTACTACTACTTACTTGTTGTACGTAGTTATAAGCATAATCATGAACATTCCCAATATCTTGCTTGATAACTGTTAACTTGCATGCTAACTTTAGTGCAAAAACATTTTGCTCTATCTTTTACTATAAATCTTGACAAATCAATACAAGTGCACGTTGGCTCTTTGTCTAGGTATTTTTTTGCCGCTTTGAAATTTTAAACTCAACTATATATATATATATATATATACATATATATATATATATATATATATATAGGTAAAAATAGAGGTACACAGACTTTTAAAGTTACACAGTCTACGATCACTCTACGATCGTATAGTACTCACTCCACGATTTATGAATTCACTCTACGATCGTGGACTGCTCTACGATCGTAGAGTGAATTCACTCTACTATCTGGGGACTACTCTACGATCGCAGAGTGAAATCACTCTACGATCGTAGACCGTGTAACTTTAAAAGTTACACGGCTGTGTACCTTCATATTCCCTATATATATATATATATATATATATATATATATATATATATATATATATATATATATTATTCTTTTCTTTTCTTTTTTTCTAAAATTGATTAAAAACTGAAGTATGATTGAGGCCCATACAACATAATTAATATTTTTCTTGACGATCATCATTAAACAATGCCTAATATTACATTAAATTATAACATCTCCCTCGATCTAAAAATACGTACATGTTTAGAATAACTTCTTTGAAGAAAATTAATTATGGATCGACTTCTTAAAAAGAGCGAGCGTTTATCAAATGTTATTCAAGAATGAGCAATAATTTTCTATTACAATACCCCACAAGTCACGCTATAATCAATATAAGAAATTAACTAGAGTTCTCTAAAAGAAAGAATTGATGTATGTGTTTCAATTAGTAATTATGTTTATTAATTTTTGGCTTATGTATTTAATTAAGTACCCTTAATTAATTAGTCTTATAATTATGTACACACACACAAAAACAAAAGATAAACAATAAAAATAAATAAATAAAAGGAAAACCTAAAGGTGAGGAGTGGGGGTGGGTAGGACATGCAAAGCACGAATGATAGAGACAAACACAAGGAATATGGAATATAACGCAAAGCATTACAATACATAGAAATCAAACCATGGAGAGACATACATTTTGACCGGATTTTATTCTTACCCTGCCGATCGATTTGGACTCTACTTGAACATATTTTACTATAATCCCTCCAATGTAAACACGATCGAATACTGATTTAACACTAATTAATTAACAGGAAAAAGTTGAAAATTTTAATTTCCCAATGAATCTAGAGCGCATCAGGCGCTGACCATGGCTTTGGAAACAATATAATTTAACAAAAAGAATGATTAACTCTTTCTACTCATCTTGTTCTTGCTAGCTAGCTGTGATCAATCGTATAAACTATTTGCATAAAAACAAGTTCAATATACCATTGGGACTAGAGCTTATTTTAATTATTTTATAATTAATTATAATACTAGTACTATAATAAAACAAGAAAGAATAATGCTTTGTGAAGGAAACATTTATATATATATATATATATATATATATATATATATATATATATATATATATATATATATATATATATAGGAAGGAGTGTGTAATTGAGAACAATGAGAAGAGAACAAATTAAAGAGGACGGTATCGGTATGTATATATTAGCTATGACCTTGACAGAGTCACGCCTATGGCTCACGTGATTAGGAACCTTGTTGACGCCGAGGAATATGGTCATTTTCTTGGCCTGGACAGGTTGGTGCGTTTAAGACCGAGGAATATTTGGACACGGAGAGAGAATATTGGTATTGGCGGTGAGAGAAATGGTAGTTATTTTCCAATTGAAGTATTTAGAGGGGGGTGTATTCAATTAAGATTTTTAATTATTTTTTTTAAGTGATAGACTTTTGTAAAATTTATAGAATTTTAATGACTTTCACAGACTTTAAAGACTTTTTTAAAATGACTTTTATAGACTCCATGAAATAAATAACAGATTTTTATAAATTTTTTATCAAGACTGTGCTAGAATTTTGTATACTTCTAATATATCTTGCAACTTATATTAATTGTTAATTAGCCCATGTGTATAACATCTCCCTCTTTTTTCATGAACTAAAGTAAATCTCATTATATTATTGTGGCATAAGATTTTATATATGTTGAAAGCGTTCACATTATTCTACTCATTTCATGATACATTTGGATACTCAGATACCAATAAAATTTTAGAAACTACAGACGCAATACAAAAATTAAGCTCACTTTTCATTGAGCTATATATACTTTATGCATATGCGTACGCTTTTTACTAATGTACAACCTCTCCCTCTTTTTTTATGAACTAGAGTAAATCTCATTATATTATTGTGGCATAAGATTTTATATATGTTGAAAGCGTTCATATTATTCTACTCATTTCATGATACATTTGGATACTCAGATACCAATAAAATTTTAAAAATTACAGACGCAATACAAAAATTAAGTTCACTTTTCATTGAGCTATATATACTTTATGCATATGCGTACGCTTTTTACTAATAATTGATTGCTTTTTATTATTGATTGCTTTACTAATATATATATATATATATATATATATATATATATATATATATGTGTGTGTGTGTGTGTGTGTGTGTGTGTGTGTGTGTGTGTGTGTGTGTGTGTGTTGATTGTGTGATTGTATGATTCTGTCAATCTAATTTTTTATTTTAACTGTTGCTAATTTTGTTTGATTGTGTAGACCTTTTTAATACGCCTAACATATATTAAAGCAGTGCGTTTTTCTCTTTTTTATAAGGGAAAGATAACGATTCTGTCAATTTGTCATGCAGAAATACAACCACATGTTACATTATTTCACTATGATACACCAAAGACACTTGAAGACGAATATAGAGGATGTCTCAAAAATTAACATTGATTTCCTTCGTTTAAAATTTTAAAAAACTAAAAAAAAAACATACACGTACACATCATATATTTTCAATTTTCATATATTATAATACATAATCTTTACAATTGATATGAGAGTTTTATGATTTTATCTCACTTTTGTTGAACAAATCTCTTTCCTCTTTCTATTGGAAGCTTTCGAACAACTGCTTTTTCTCTCACCAATTCAAATTAGGTCTAGTTATTTGTTTACTTATTAATATATCTTGTTAATTTTCTTATAATAAAATTATAATAAATTCAATTATTTTTATGGTCTAAATTTTACCAAATTTTTTATCCATCACATATTAATATTTATTATCCCATATAAAATAAATAACTAATTTGACCCAATAAAAGACAAAGTCCAATTAATAACTAGTTTTGTCTACCTTTGTGTTTATTTAGAAATCTTTAGAAATTTTTAGAGATGAGGTAAGACTTTGGATATGGGTTAATATTTATAATTTTTCTTCTAAAGTCTGTCAAACTCTACTATTTGATAAAAATTTTTAAAATCTATGACTTTTTGAATACCAAAATACTTTTATAAATTTTGTAAAAATCTTAATTCAATACCACCAAACTTTTAAAAACATTAAAAAAGTTGTAACTGAATACCACTAAACTTTTATAAACTCTTTAAATATTTTAATTGAATACAACCAAATTTTTAAAAATCTTAATTAAATACACCCCCTTAATGTACTCTTGAAAAAACTCACACCCACAATTTTACACTAGCCCCTTCTTAAAGACGTGACATTTATGATTAACTAATATCTCATAAAATATCATTTCAACCACATTAATTGAGACATACTTGAAACAAAATTTTAAAATTTCTAACGTTAAATATTAAGCTTTTAAACAACTACTTATTTTTTTTAACATGATGAGGTATCAGTGTTTAAACTCGACTACTAAAATGTTGCTTGCAACGGTGTGTAATGAGTCGATCACTGTTGCTAGCAACTAGGCTTGCAAACGAACTGAACCGTTTGGGAACAGATTCAGTTCGAGTTCGAGTTCGATTAGATTGTCTTGTCGAGTCGAGTTTGCACATAGTATCACGTTCGATTGCTTAATCAAACATGTTTGCGAACTATGTGGTTCGGTTTGATTGTGTTCACGAATAGTTCGGTTCAGTTTAAGTTCGATTCGAGTGGTTCGCGAGTAGCTTGTTAGATATTCTAGTATTTACAATATTTTGCTTAATTTTTATTTCAGTTTGTTGACGATGTTCCCAAACATAATGATATCCGCGAACATGATGATGTTCAATTATATTCGTGAACTCGAACATATTCGTGAACAGTTAACGATTCGAACTCGCATATGTGTGTTGGCTCGATCGTATTATTCGAATATGTTCGAGTTCGATAAAATTCAAATCGGATCGGGATCGTTTGCAGACAACCCTAAAACCTCTCCAAACATATCAAGCTCATAATAATCCATGTTTGGTTGATCCAAATGAGCTCGATCACGAATTAGTTAATCATAATGGCGTTAAAAATTGAAGTGGTTATAATTTTTTCATGATTATGGTAAGATCGTGTCAATCTTAAGCTTATGAGACATGATGAATTAATTATCACAACAAAGAGAATAAAATGTTGTAACAACAAAAAAAGAAAGAATAAAATGTGAAAAAGGAGTGAATGTGTATGGATGGTTAGTAAAGAAGAGTGAGTGATTAAGAGGGCTATAGGATCATTAAGGAGTTAAAATGGAATGGGGGCCATGGTCAGTTTCCATGTGGTCTGACTTATGAGTACCTCCTTATGTCGCTGGAGCCCCTAGCAACACTCTGACAAATGACAACCATTTCTGTCTATATATTGTTAATACTACATTTATAATTATACGTATAATATACTCCCACCTTCTCATAATATATTTAGATAATTTTAATTTTCTCAAATTATTTAATATTTTGTATAATTTAAGAAAATTAATTATAATTTTTTTAAAATTATCTCTTATTAAAAAATATTATAGATAAGAGAGTGAGATAAATATATGATAAAAAATATTATAAATAATTAATATTATATAATTATTTTTTTAATTTTTATGTACAACTCTAAAACATTATTTATTGTTAGATGGAGGAGTATAAATCTAATTATTCCCTATATATATGCACCTTATTTCTCACGAGTCTATACATAATTTATTGTTCCGTTTGGTTTGGGGCGGTTCCTCACGTGTCCAGCCTAGATTTTTATTGGTCTACCGTTGCTCTAGCTACAATCAGTCAAGCATAATAATAATTTCCCCCAAATTCGACGGGTCTCGTTGGATTTCGATTCTAAGTTAGTAAGTTAATCAATTGATCAATAAAATATTGATACACATAAAATTTTGTATGCGTATCGATATTCTATTGGTCAATTGATCAACTTACTCGAAAATAAATTTTATACTAATCACTTCCTAAAACTTTACAGGGTTATTATGATCAGATATAGGATAAATGTGACGCCCCCAAAATTAGGTATACATCACCCATCTTGGGTCGTCAGATACATAGTACAGAATACAAATACAACTTACTAATACAACTGTCGTGTACAATACGATAAAACATAAACTGTGAGTTTGAATACAAATATTATCTTCCAGAGAGTATTCATACTCAAAAGGAGTCCTCGCTACATTTATTAACACATCATTACATAGAATAGTGAGGACTACTAACTAATACTATCATTCGGACCATCACTCCGTTCCCCGACTTGCCCCAGCTACGTTCTCATTTCCTGAAGAGAACAGTGAAAGAAAGGGTGAGCTCAACTAGCCCAGTAAGAAATATTATGACTAAGATAATGCAGAATAAATTATCATTAGCCTTCAACAATGTTAAACTGATAAAATATAATAGACATCAAGTTTAACTGTAGCGGAACAAGCAATCCATTAAGAGAGTCAAGTAGAAAATAAACTCTACTATCTTTTATGATTTAAAAGATTTTCCAACACTGTGATCGCTGGGACTCAGCTTAATAAAATAATTCACATCATCGAATCACCCCTGCACTACGGCCAAGGATATTCGTATATTCATTAATGGTCATGATCATGCCAACAACTGTCCATCAATGCACTACGGGCCAATGAGGACTTTTACCACATCATTTGTAACATTACGGTCATGATTACACCGAATAATCCCTGGTCATAATCATACCAAGTCCATCAATGCACTACAGGCCACAGATGACTTTCAACAGAATATAAACATGAGGATGATGACAATGATATAAGAATTCAATAAAACAAGTTCAAGAATTAATTTATCCAAGAATTAACAACGTCCAAATTGTCAACATGATACTACTTTGTGGAGTAAAATTCAGGAATGATCAGGAGAATATTTTCATGAATAGATACTAGATGAATCGCAAATGTCAAGGATATTCCACAAATTTCATGGAGTATAGAAGTCAAAACTTAACCAACTGAGTATAATAAAGAATGGAATAACAAAAGAAATCACCATGCATGCGATAGACCGCACAGACATGTTATTCCAACAGAATAATAAATAATGGAACCAGGTCCGGCGTAAACGCACAGACATGATATTCCGACAGAATAATAAATAATGAAACCAGGTCCGGTGTAAAATACACAGACAGGATGTTCCAACAGAATAATAACAAGACGGAACCAGGTCCGGTGTAAAACACACAGACAGGATGTTCCAACAGAATAATAGAAGAATGTCACCAAGTATAGGGTAGACCACGTATATAGGTTATTCCAACAGAATAATAAGAAATGGAATAACAACAGTTCTCTTCATGAATAAGAAAGAATAACACCCCTTACCTTAAAAGAACTGGATATTGGAAAAGTGAAGTAGCAGAATACTTTTATTCTCTCTCTCTTATTCTCTCTATACTTTCTCTCTCTATAGCTTGAATGAATTCGTGAAAAATAATGAAGCCCTAGGCCTCTATTTATAGAAAAACTGAAGGTGGCTCTTGGTCTTAACGAAGGGTCAAATGACTCTTGGTCTCAACGAAGGGTCAAATGACTCTTGGTAATATTGAAGGGACAACTACTATTGACGAAAGTAATTACTATTGACCAAGGTAAATACTATTGACGAAGGTAATTACTATTGACCAAGGTAAATACTATTGACCAAGGTAAATACTATTGACGAAGGTAAATACTATTGACCAAGGTAAATACTATTGACGATGGTAATTACTATTGACGACGGTAATTACTATTGACGAAGAGACTCTTAGATGATGACATATGCCCCCCCATAAAAATAACCAAACTTACCACAACGTCTCAATTATTGATTTAATAATATAACATATTATACAGATGATACTATGACAATAATTTAAGAGATATGATGCATCAATTACTGTAACAATAATTGAGTATAGCTGAGTGACTTCTCACGTAAGCATCAATAATCAATACCGTGTGCTACTATGCAACCACGCGTATTACTGTACTTTTACTATCGGGTAGTTCAACAGTTTTAACGGTTTTAACGGTAACACCTCAGCCGTTATTTTTATAGAAAGATAATTTTGTCGTTTTTTAACTACGACTATACTTCTGTTGTGGGGTCCACCAATGATTGTGCCGTTGTACGAATATTTTTCGACAAAAAGAATATTCTCCGACCAAACGAATATTTTAAAACAACTTGCTTACTTTGCAAAATTTATAAATATTACCCACAACTATAACATTATATCAAATTAACTCCATAATATTCAAAAATGATATTTATAGAAAATTCATCTTTATTTATAAAAGTTGGGGTCTTACAACCTCCCCTTCTTATGAAATTTTGCCCTCGAAATTAGGGTACATACCTGTTATGTCGAAGAGGTAAGGATACTTTGATTTTATTTCAGATTCTAACTCCCAGGTCATTTTCTCAACATCGTGACTTCTCCACAAAACTTTGACTTGAGGTATAACCTTGGAGCGTAGAATATGTTCCTTCTTATCCAAGATTTGAACAGAAAATTCTTCATACGTCAAATCCTCCGCTATTTCGTCCGGTTCTAACTTAATAATGTGGTTCGGATCTTCCACATATTTGCGTAACATGGATATGTGAAAAACGTTATGAACACGAGACATACATGGCGGTAAAGCGAGTCTATAAGCCACAGTTCCTACTCGATCGAGGATTAAAAATGGACCGATGAATCGAGGATTAAGCTTTCCTCTTTTTCCAAATCTCGTAACTCCTTTCCATGGAGCAACACGTAAGAACACATGATCTCCTACATCAAATTTCACGTCTTTTCGATGAAGATCAGCATAACTCTTTTGTCGATCTTGTGAGGTTTTTATACGTTGTCGGATCGTTTGAATCTTTTCTGTAGTCATACGTACCAACTCCGGTCCCAACAACGTTGCTTCACCCACCTCATCCCAGCATACTGGAGAACGATATTTTCTTCCATACAATGCTTCGAATGGAGCCATGCCAATACTTGCTTGATAACTGTTGTTGTAGGAAAAATCCACCAATGGTAAGAACTTGTCCCAACTTCCCTTGAAGTCAAAGACACAGAGTCTTAATAAATCTTCTAGAGTTTGAATAGTCCTCTCTGATTGTCCGTCCGTCTGAGGATGATATGCCGAACTAAATCGTAAATCTGTGCCCATAGCTTTTTATAAACTAACCCAAAATCGTGAAGTGAATCTTGGGTCTCGATCAGAAACTATGGATATTGGCATACCATGCAGTCTTACAATCTCGTTTATATACATACGAGCAAGACGTTGAAGTGTATAAGTTTCTCGTATCGGTAAGAAATGAGCAGACTTGGTCAATCTATCAACAATGACCCAAATCGCATCTATACCTTGAGAAACCTTAGGAAGACCGGTAACGAAATCCATGGTAATGTGCTCCCACTTCCATTCTGGAATTTCAAGTGGTTGCAATGGACCTTTTGGTACTTGATGCTCCGCTTTGACTCGTTGACAAGTTAGACACCTTGAGATAAACAACGCTATCTCTCTCTTCATATTGCTCCACCAAAATGTATGACGAAGATCATGATACATTTTGGTACTTCCAGGATGGATTGCAAACGGTGTGTTGTGCGCCTCCATCATGATTTCATACTTTAAATCAGGGTTGTTAGGAACACAAAGTCTGGAGTTGACTCGAAGTATTCCTTCTTCATCGATTCTTGCTTCCGGCATAGCACCTTCTTGCACTTTCTTCCTCATACGCATCAGCTCCAGGTCTGTAGCTTGAGCAGCTTTAACCTTATCGATTAAAGTTGGTTTAACTCGTATATTCGACATCATCACATGGGTCCCTGGAGTCTTTAACTCTATCTCCATCCTTTGCAAGTCACACAAAATGGGCCTTTGCGTTGTTAATATTGCACTTGTACCCGCATATGATCTTCTACTCAATGCGTCAGCTACCACGTTCGCTTTTCCAGGATGGTATTGAATGGTATGATCATAATCTTTCAACAGTTCAAGCCAACGTCGTTGTCGCATGTTGAGTTCCTTTTGAGTGAAGAAATATTTGAGGCTTTTATGATCCGTAAAGATCTCCACATTCTCCCCATACAAGTAATGCCTCCAAATTTTAAGTGCAAAGACAATAGCTGCCAACTCTAGATCATGAGTAGGATAATTCCTCTCATATTCCTTGAGTTGTCTTGATGCATAGGCTATGACTTTTCCATGTTGCATGAGAACGCATCCCAACCCTTTGCTCGAAGCATCACTGTAGATGACAAATCCCTCCGAGCCAGATGGTATTGTTAGAACAGGTGCTGAAATGAGTCTCCTCTTGAGTTCTTGAAAACTCTGCTCACATTCTTCGCTCCAACCGAACTTTATATCTTTCCGAGTCAGCTGAGTTAACGGAGTAGCGATTCGAGAAAATCCTTCCACGAATCTCTAATAATAACCAGCTAAACCAAGAAAGCTACGTACTTCGGTCACTGATTTAGGTTGCTCCCAGCTTTGAATTGCTTCAATCTTTGTCAGGTCAACAGATATTCCACGACTTGATACTACGTGCCCAAGGAATGCTACCTCTTCCAGCCAGAACTCGCATTTCTTCAACTTGGCATAAAGTTTGTATTCACGAAGCTTTTGGAGTACCAGCCTCAAGTGTTGCTCATGATCTTCACGGCTTTTGGAATAAATAAGGATGTCATCGATAAAGACGACCACAAAGTGATCCAAATATTCCTTGATTACCCTGTTCATCATATCCATGAAGGCAGCAGGAGCATTAGTCAATCCAAAAGACATAACTAAGAATTCATAATGCCAATACCGAGTTCTGAAGGCAGTCTTTGGAATATCCTCAGTTCTAACCTTCAGCTGATGATATTCAGAACGAAGATCGATCTTTGAAAAGAATTGTGCTCCTTGCAACTGGTCAAACAGGTCATCAATACGTGGCAATGGGTACCTATTTTTGATGGTGACATGATTCAACTCCCGATAATCAATACAAAGTCGCATACTCCCATCTTTCTTCTTCACGAACAGAACAGGAGCACCCCAAGGAGAAGTACTAGGACGAATAAAGCCAATGTCTAACAATTCCTGCAGTTGGATCTTTAACTCCTGAAGTTCAATAGGAGCCATTCGATATGGGGCTTTGGAAATGGATTTTGTACCGGGTTCAAGGTCGATACAAAATTCAATTTCACGCTCTGGGGGTAAGTCAGGAAGTTCTTCGGAAAATACGTCAGGAAATTTATTAACAACAGAAATATCATTCAAAGCTGACGTATTTTTGTTTAGATCTGTGACATGAGCTAAGAAAGCTTGACATTCGTTTTTCAATAAACGAATAGCTTTATGGCTTGAGATGACAGCGATTGATTTTAATGGTTTGGTTGCTTGAATTCGCATAATAGGTCGATTAGGAATATGAAAGCTAACAACCTTACGAAAATAATCAATTTTTGCATGATGAGTAGTTAACCAATCAATCCCTAGAATCACGTCAAATGCAAGTATTTTTAATGAAATCAGATCGACAGGTAATGTGTGGGTACCAACTTGAACCAAACAAGACTTATAAACCGTGGATGTGTGACGCCCCCAAAATAGGTATACAACACCCATTCTGAGTCGCCAAAATACATGGTACAGAAACAACTACATCTTTATTATTACAACACAAGAACTGTGAGTTTAAATACAAATATTGTCATTTAGACAATATCCACACTCAAATAAGTCCTCATTACAATTATTGATACATTATTTCACAAAAATGGTGAGGACTACTAAAGTAACTTCTAGAACCATCATTCCATACCCCGACTAGTACTTGCTACATTCTCGCCTCCTGAGAAAAATGGAACAAAAAGGAAAAGGATGAGCTCAACTAGCCCAGTAAAGAACATTATGACTAAGATAATACAGAACAAATTATCGTTAGTCTTCAACAGGGAAAAATCTAATAGAATACAATAGACAACAAGTTTTAAATCAATAACTGCAGCGGAAACAGCAAACCATTAGAAGAGTCAAGTAGAGAATGAGTTCTACTATCTTCTAAGATTTAAAAGTCCATCATCAATATTTTATCCCTGTAACAACAATCAATAACCATCTTTAATCAAATATTCATCTTTGCACTACAGGCCAAAGATATTCATTTGTATCACCAGTCGGTCATGTTCATCTCAACACCTGTTCATCTTTGCACTACGGGCCAAAGATATTCATCAGTTAATCATTCATCTTTGCACTACGGGCCAAAGATATTCAGTAATATCATCATTTAGGACTGAGGATGATGAAAAATATCTTAAAGAAAACGAATCCAGTGAAACAAAATAACAAATATTAAGGATTCGTATTTCGATTTATCCATGTCCAAAAATACCTTATAATTATTCATAGTGAAGTAGAATTCAAGAATGATCAAAACATGGATACAATCAAAGCTAGTACCCAGAATAGATATTTTGGACGAAAAGAAGAAAATTTTATTTTTCGGTGAATAGTAACTCGTGAATAGTAACTCATGAATAGTAACCCCGACGTGAAAAGTTCCAAATTTGATAAAAATTTCCAACCAATATTTCGGCATAATGATATTGAAGAAATAATATCATTTTTGAATAAAATAACATCCCTTACCTCGTAAAGACAGTACTTCTGGTCGGAATACCGGTATAAGGCTGAAAGACACTTGCTCTGATGAATAGAAACTCTCAAAGTATCTAAATACTCACAAAATACACTCAATAATCTAGAGAGAGAAAGAGAGAAAACTTGTTTCTGGTGTGATTTTCAATTCTAACTTAGCCCTCTATTTATAGGAAAATGTTAGCACGCCGAAGCAGACTTAACCTGCAACCTGATGGCTTTACCTGCTACTATTCCACCCACCACATTTGAATAAAAATCTCAGCACATTTCTTCACCAACCAAGAGTGGGGCCCACCAATTCTAGAATTTTCTACCAAAATGATTAACTCCGAAAATTCAACAATTTCTGAACCAGTCATCTCGTAAAATTCATAATAAATCATACATTCATTTTTAACGGTTCAAAATTTGTGGACATATACTCAACTTATATATGTATAACATATCCAAAAATTACCACGATCCAACGGTCGGATTAAAAATTATAAACCCCGCAAAATATCTCAAAAACCCTGATTTTTAATACCTCCATTCCGACAAAAATACTGATAAAAACCTCAACATTAACTCCTTCATTTTTAACCACAAAAATATATCCCTCATTTATATCCACAAAAATAAATATTTCCTTATCATATGAATCAATAATTAATTATTCACAAATAATATTACAGAATCACATTTATGACAACCAGGCCGTTCCCAGGAAAGAGGGGGCTTTCCAATAAGGATTTCTCCATACTGGCGCGCAATTAGATGACCAAACCTCTCCTTAGACAGAACTTTCTAGACATTGCCAATAATGTTATCTAATAATATTATTCAAATAATATGAATTATTGATCTGATAATGGGAAATACTGTGTAGTGACAATTATTGAAACAACAGTAATATAAAATATCAACGCAGCAATTATTGAATCAATAAAATAAAATACTGAACAGTAATTACTGTAACCATTATTGAGTAGTGCCTTCTTACGTAAGAATCAATAATTGGTGCAATACAGTGTGCTACTGTGTAACAACGCGTATTACTGTGTTTTAACCACCGGGTATTCCAACAGTATTAACGGTAACAACTACGCCGTTATTAATAAACAACATATACTTGTCGTTTTCTTCATCTAATCGCTTTCCGTTATGGGACCCACAAAAGACTGCGCCGTCGTACGAATATTCCCCGACAGGAAGAATATTCCACGACCAAACGAATATTCCCCGACAACAATGAATATTTTATAACCACCTGCTTATTTGAAATATTTGCGCATTTTACCCATAACTAACCTCATTAATCAATTTAACACTTACTATTTCAAAATAATAAATAGAGGGAATTTAAATTTCATTTATTAATAAGTTGGGGTCTTACAACCTCCCCTCCTTATGAAATTTCGTCCTCGAAATTGACGTGCGTACCTGGTGTTTCGAAAAGATGAGGATACCTCGCTTTCATTTCCGTTTCCAACTCCCAGGTCATTTCCTCAATAGCATGGTTTCTCCACAAAACTTTAACTTGTGGTATGACCTTCGTGCGTAGGACATGCTCCTTTCTATCCAAGATCTTGACAGGTACCTCTTCGTACGTTAAGTCTTCAGCTATCTCGTCCGGTTCTAACTCAATAACGTGGTCTGGGTCTTTCACATATTTACGTAACACAGATATATGAAAAACATTATGAACACGAGACATACTTGGAGGTAACGCGAGTCTATAGGCCACATTTCCTACTCGGTCAAGAATCTGAAATGGACCAATAAATCGTGGATTGAGCTTTCCTCTCTTCCCAAATCTTGTAACTCCTTTCCATGGAGCCACACGCAACAATACATGATCCCCAATGTCAAATTCCACGTCCTTTCGATGAAGATCCGCATAACTCTTTTGTCGATCCTGTGCCGTTTGTATACGTTGTCGAATCGTTTGGATCTTCTCTGTAGTCATGCGTACCAACTCTGGTCCCAACAATGTTGCTTCACCCACCTCGTCCCAGCATACTGGAGAGCGACACTTTCGTCCATATAATGCTTCAAATGGGGCCACACCTATACTTGCCTGATAACTGTTATTGTAAGAGAATTCCACCAATGGTAGGTACTTATCCCAACTCCCTTTAAAATCTAGGACACAAAGTCTTAATAGATCTTCAAGAGTTTGAATAGTCCTCTCTGATTGTCCGTCCGTTTGAGGATGGTATGCCGAACTAAATCGTAAATCTGTGCCCATAGCTTTTTGTAAGCTAACCCAAAATCTTGAAGTGAATCTTGGGTCACGATCCGAAACTATGGATACTGGCATGCCATGCAGTCTCACAATCTCATCTACGTATATACGAGCAAGACGTTCAAGGGAATAAGTCTCCCGTATCGGCAAGAAATGAGCAGACTTGGTTAATCTATCAACAATAACCCAAATAGCATTTATGCCTTGAGAAACCGTGGGAAGACCCGTAACGAAATCCATGGTAATGTGTTCCCACTTCCATTTCGGAATCTCAAGTGGTTGCAATGGACCCTTTGGCACTTGATGTTCCGCCTTTACACGTTGACAAGTTAAACACCTCGAGATAAACTTTGCAATCTCTCTCTTCATATTATTCCACCAAAATGTATGTCGAAGATCACGATACATTTTGGTACTTCCAGGATGGATTGCAAATGGTGTATTGTGTGCTTCCATCATGATTTTGTACTTCAAATCAGAATTGTTAGGAACACAAAGTCTGGAGTGGACTCGAAGTATTCCTTCTTCATCGATTCTTGCTTCTGGAATAGAACCTTCTTGCACTTTCTTCTTCATACGCATCAGCTCTATGTCCGTAGCTTGAGCAGCTTTAACTTTATCGATTAAAGTCGGTTCTACTCGTATATTTGATATCATCATGTGGGTACTTGGAGCCTTCATCTCTATCTCCATCCTTTGCAAGTCATACAAAATGGGCCTTTGTGTTAACAACATTGCACTCGTACCCGCATATGATCTTCTACTCAATGCGTCAGCTACTACGTTTGCTTTTCCAGGATGATATTGGATGGTATGATCGTAATCTTTCAACAGCTCGAGCCAACGTCGCTGCCGCATGTTGAGTTTCTTTTGGGTGAAGAAATATTTGAGGCTTTTATGATCTGTATAGATCTCCACTTTCTCCCCATACAGGTAGTGTCTCCAGATCTTCAACGCGAAAACTACTGCTGCCAACTCCAAATCATGAGTAGGATAATTCCTCTCATATTCTTTGAGTTGTCGCGAGGCATAGGCTATGACTTTCCCATGTTGCATGAGAACACATCCTAACCCTTTGCCTGAAGCATCACTGTAGATAACAAATCCATCCGAACCAGATGGTATTGTCAGAACAGGTGCCGAAATGAGTCTCCTCTTAAGCTCTTGAAAACTCTTCTCGCATTCCTCGCTCCATACGAATTTGATATCTTTCCGAGTCAGCTGAGTTAACGGGGTAGCGATTCGAGAAAACCCTTCCACGAATCTTCGATAATAACCAGCTAAGCCTAGAAAGCTACGTACTTCGGTCACCGTCTTTGGTTGCTCCCAACTTTGTATTGCTTCAATCTTCGCCGGGTCAACAGATACTCCATGTTTTGACACCACGTGCCCTAGGAAAGCTACTTCCTCAAGCCAGAACTCGCATTTCTTCAACTTAGCATATAACTTATTTTCACGCAGCCTTTGGAGTACCAGCTTCAAATGATGCTCATGATCTTCACGGCTTTTGGAATATATGAGGATGTCATCAATAAAGACAACAACGAACTGATCCAAATAATCCTTGAATACTCGGTTCATCATATCCATGAAAGCCGCAGGAGCATTAGTCAATCCAAAAGACATGACTAGGAATTCATAATGCCCGTACCGAGTTCTGAAGGCAGTCTTTGGAATATCCTCAGTTTTAACCTTCAGCTGATGATATCCAGAACGAAGATCGATCTTTGAAAAGAATTGTGCTCCTTGTAACTGGTCAAACAGGTCATCAATACGAGGTAGCGGATACCTATTCTTAATAGTGACATGGTTTAATTCCCGGTAATCAATACAAAGTCGCATACTCCCGTCTTTCTTCTTTACAAATAAAACAGGAGCACCCCAAGGAGATGTACTAGGACGAATGAAACCGATGTCCAACAACTCTTGTAGTTGGACCTTTAACTCCTGAAGTTCAATAGGAGCCATTCGATATGGGGTTTTAGAAATGGGCTTTGTACCAGGTTCAAGATCAATAAAGAATTCAATTTCTCGTTCCGGGGGTAGACCGGGAAGTTCTTCAGGAAATACGTCAGGAAAGTCAATAACAACAGGAATATTATTCAAATTTGACGTGTCTTTATTCAAATCCATAACATGGGCTAAGAAAGCTTGACATCCGTTTTTTAATAAACGAATGGCTTTATGGCTTGATATAACAGTGATTGATTTTAATGGCTTAGTTGTTTGAATTCGTACAACAGGTTGGTTAGGAATATGAAAACTAACAACCTTACGAAAACAATCAATTTTGGCATGATGAGTAGTTAACCAATCAATCCCTAAAATCACATCAAAAGCAAGTATCTTTAAAGAGATAAGGTCAACAGGTAAGGTGATGGTGCCAACTTGGATCACACAAGATTTATAAACAGTGGATGTGATGAAAGTTTCTCCTAACGGAGTCTCCACAGATAAATCAAAGTCTAACTTCTCCGGAGTCAAGTTTAAACGTTGAGCACAAGCAGGAGAGATAAAAGAATGGGTAGAACCGGTATCTAATAAGGTATAAACTTCGCATGAATTTATGATTAGCTTACCCGTGATCACCTCGTTTGGGTTCCTCGCATGTTGACCAGTCACGACAAACGCTCTTCCAGGAACCGTTGACTTTATCTTTTCTGGGACAGCTTTTTGAGTCACCATCCCCGCTGGACTTGGTTTTGCTACAGTGCAATCTCGAGCGATATGTCCTTCCTTTCCACAATTATAACATACCTTAAACTGTTGTGGGCAGTTTGGGTTGATATGTCCTTCTTTTCCGCACTTATAGCATATAACCGGTGGTCGTTCTCCTCCCTTGGAACCAGTTGCTGTTGGTGCTGACGTCTTCGTATTGTCATTGTTGAATCTCCTCTTTT
Source organism: Panax notoginseng (assembly GCA_016801055.1). Lineage (NCBI taxonomy): Eukaryota > Viridiplantae > Streptophyta > Magnoliopsida > Apiales > Araliaceae > Panax > Panax notoginseng. The sequence goes on from CM029021.1 coordinate 125,645,705, forward strand.
TAAAATCTCCTCCCGACTCGCTTCTTCTATTTTCATAGCCACGATTACCACCAGAGTGGTTGCCGTTCTTGTCTGTATTTTTCTTTCTCCGCTGGTTATCATTGTTCTGATGACTGCTGTCACCGATATGATCCTGGTTGTGATCCCTCAGTTGACCGTACTCGTTATCTCGCTCTAATAATTGAGCCCTGTTGACAACATCTGAATAGAGAGAAAATTTATGAGAAATGAGATATTGACGTATGCCGGGTTTCAAACCTCTCAGAAACATCCTCGTCATACGTTCCTCATTCTCCACCAAATGAGGTGCAAACCTGGACAACTCTGCAAACTTTGCCTCGTACTGAGATACCGTCATATTATTCTGCTCTAGTCTAATAAACTCTACCTCCTTCATATGACGAATACTTTCAGGAAAGTACTTGTCATTGAACAATTTTTGAAATGTCTCCCAAGACATGCTGAGTGCGGTTGGATGGGTACGCTTCACAGACTCTCACCAGTAATCTGCCTCGCCACGGAACATAAAGGTGGCGAATGGAACCTTCTGTTCCTCCGTGCATCCCAAGACATCGAATATCTTGGTAATTTGCTTGACCCACGTTTCCGCCATGATCGGATCCGGCTTTCCCTTAAATTCTGGCGGTCCCAGTTCTTTGAACTGTTTGGCTGTGACAAACCGTGAATTGGTATCATTTCCTCCTATATTTTGAACACGAGTCTCCCTTGTCTAGTTTTGCATGAATTGCAAAAAACTTCTAAACATTCCATCATTCATCATCTGCTCATTGGTGTTGTTCACAGGAGGAACATTGCCAGCCTGTTGCACGTTCTCCTCGTTGGTAAGCACCGGTGTCTCCACGGTCTCATTTACTCCACTGTTAACATTCTCAGTCGACATTCTCAAATACTGCCATAAAACAAGGGTTAATTAAATAAATTAACAAATCACATAATACCCCTATATTATGACTGACCAATAAATAAGCTTAGGTAGGACACACTAGCGAAGGATTTATTCGTCTCTCCCCTCCTAGTTCTATTCCCCGATCTCCGCCAGAGATCATATCCCTAAGCTCTGATACCAACTGTGACGCCCCCAAAATAGGTATACAACACCCATTCTGAGTCCCCAAAATACATGGTACAGAAACAACTACATCTTTATTATTACAACACAAGAACTGTGAGTTTAAATACAAATATTGTCATTTAGACAATATCCACACTCAAATAAGTCCTCATTACAATTATTGATACATTATTTTACAAAAATAGTGAGGACTACTAAAGTAACTTCTAGAACCATCATTCCATACCCCGACTAGTACTTGCTACATTCTCGCCTCCTGAGAAAAATGGAACAAAAAGGAAAAGGGTGAGCTCAACTAGCCCAGTAAAGAACATTATGACTAAGATAATACAGAACAAATTATCGTTAGTCTTCAACAGGGAAAAATCTAATAGAATACAATAGACAACAAGTTTTAAATCAATAACTGCAGCGGAAACAGCAAACCATTAGAAGAGTCAAGTAGAGAATGAGTTCTACTATCTTCTAAGATTTAAAAGTCCATCATCAATATTTTATCCCTGTAACAACAATCAATAACCATCTTTAATCAAATATTCATCTTTGCACTACAGGCCAAAGATATTCATTTGTATCACCAGTCGGTCATGTTCATCTCAACACCTGTTCATCTTTGCACTACGGGCCAAAGATATTCATCAGTTAATCATTCATCTTTGCACTACGGGCCAAAGATATTCAGTAATATCATCATTTAGGACTGAGGATGATGAAAAATATCTTAAAGAAAACGAATCCAGTGAAACAAAATAACAAATATTAAGGATTCGTATTTCGATTTATCCATGTCCAAAAATACCTTATAATTATTCATAGTGAAGTAGAATTCAAGAATGATCAAAACATGGATACAATCAAAGCTAGTACCCAGAATAGATATTTTGGACGAAAAGAAGAAAATTTTATTTTTCGGTGAATAGTAACTCGTGAATAGTAACTCATGAATAGTAACCCCGACGTGAAAAGTTCCAAATTTGATAAAAATTTTCAACCAATATTTCGGCATAATGATATTGAAGAAATAATATCATTTTTGAATAAAATAACATCCCTTACCTCGTAAAGACAGTACTTCTGGTCGGAATACCGGTATAAGGCTGAAAGACACTTGCTCTGATGAATAGAAACTCTCAAAGTATCTAAATACTCACAAAATACACTCAATAATCTAGAGAGAGAAAGAGAGAAAACTTATTTCTGGTGTGATTTTCAATTCTAACTTAGCCCTCTATTTATAGGAAAATGTTAGCACGCCGAAGCAGACTTAACCTGCAACCTGATGGCTTTACCTGCTACTATTTCCACCCACCACATTTGAATAAAAATCTCAGCACATTTCTTCACCAACCAAGAGTGGAGCCCACCAATTCTAGAATTTTCTACCAAAATGATTAACTCCGAAAATTCAACAATTTCTGAACCAGTCATCTCGTAAAATTCATAATAAATCATACATTCATTTTTAACGGTTCAAAATTTGTGGACATATACTCAACTTATATATGTATAACATATCCAAAAATTACCACGATCCAACGGTCGGATTAAAAATTATAACCCCCGCAAAATATCTCAGAAACCCTGATTTTTAATACCTCCATTCCGACAAAAATACTGATAAAAACCTCAACATTAACTCCTTCATTTTTAACCACAAAAATATATCCCTCATTTATATCCACAAAAATAAATATTTCCTTATCATATGAATCAATAATTAATTATTCACAAATAATATTACAGAATCACATTTATGACAACCAGGCCGTTCCCAGGAAAGAGGGGGCTTTCCAATAAGGATTTCTCCTTACTGGCGCGCAATTAGTTGACCAAACCTCTCCTTAGACAGAACTTTCTAGACATTGCCAATAATGTTATCTAATAATATTATTCAAATAATATGAATTATTGATCTGATAATGGAAAATACTGTGTAGTGACAATTATTGAAACAACAGTAATATAAAATATCAACGCAGCAATTATTGAATCAATAAAATAAAATACTGAACAGTAATTACTGTAACCATTATTGAGTAGTGCCTTCTTACGTAAGAATCAATAATTGGTGCAATACAGTGTGCTACTGTGTAACAACGCGTATTACTGTGTTTTAACCACCGGGTATTCCAACAGTATTAACGGTAACAACTACGCCGTTATTAATAAACAACATATACTTGTCGTTTTCTTCATCCAATCGCTTTCCGTTATGGGACCCACAAAAGACTGCGCCGTCGTACGAATATTCCCCGACAGGAAGAATATTCCACGACCAAACGAATATTCCCCGACAACAATGAATATTTTATAACCACCTGCTTATTTGAAATATTTGCGCATTTTACCCATAACTAACCTCATTAATCAATTTAACACTTACTATTTCAAAATAATAAATAGAGGGAATTTAAATTTCATTTATTAATAATTTGGGGTCTTACAGGATGTAATGAAGGTTTCTCCCAATGGAGTTTCAACAGCTAAGTCAAAGTCTAATTTCTCCGGAATCAAATTTAATCGATGAGCGCAAGTAGGAGAAATAAAAGAATGGGTAGAACCGGTATCAAATAAAGTATAGATTTCGTTAGAGTTTATGATAAGCTTACCCGTGATGACCTCATTCGGGTTCCTTGCTTTCTGGGAGGTCACAACAAACGCTCTCCCTTGCACAACCGGTTTTGACTTTTCTGGGACGGCCTTTGGTGCCTCCATCCTAGCTGAATTTGTCTTCGGTAAACGACAAAATCGGGCTAAATGATCTTTTCTTCCACAATTATAACATGCTTTGGACGGCATCGCGCAGTTTGGACTGATGTGCCCCTCCCTTCCGCATTTGAAACATATGATAGGTGGTCGTTCTCCTTCCTTAACGACAGGTGCTGGTGCTGACGTCTTTCCATCATTGTTGAATCTCCTCTTCTTGAAATGCCCATTCTTATTATTTTGGCCCTGATTACCACCGAAGTGGTTACCATTTCTGGCCTGTTGATTCCCTCCACGCTTGTTGTCACCGCTTCGATGACCGCTCTCACTGGTATTATCATTTTGCCGGCTGCTCTCTTTTGGTTGCGTTGTCACGTTATCGCGCTCCACCAACTGAGCCTTATTTACAACATCTGAATACAAACACAGTTTATGAGAAACAAGATGTTGACGTATCTCCGGCTTCAAACCTCTTAAAAACATCCGCGTCATTCTTTCTTCATTATCCACCAGGTGGGACGCAAACCGGGATAACTCCGCAAATTTTGCCTCGTACTGCGACACGGTCATATTATTCTGCTCTAATTTGATGAACTCCACCTCCTTCATGTGACAAATACTCTCGAGAAAGTATTTGTCGTTAAACAGCTCTTGGAACTTCTCCCAGGATATCTTCAGTGCGGCAGGTTGAGTACGCTTTATCGATTCCCACCAACAATCTGCCTCTCCTCGCAATATAAAGGCGGCAAAAGGAACCTTTTGCTCCTCGGAGTAACCCAAGACATCAAATATCTTGGTGATCTGCTTTATCCATGTTTCAGCTACAAGTGGTTTGGGTTCTCCCTTAAACTCCGGTGGTCCCAGCTCCTTAAACTGTTTAGCGGTGACCGCCAGAGAGTTTTCATTATTTCCACCTACGTTGTGGACAGGAGCCGCTTTCACCTGTTGTTGCATGAATTGCATAAAGCCTTTGAGCATTTGATCATTCATTATTTGGTCAGTGTTGTTGTTTACATGAGGATTGTCACATTCCTGATGCACATTATCCTGATTATTGATATGTGGTGAATCAACAGTCGCCTGTGCTCCATTGCTATTCTCAACATTCTCAGATGCCATTTTCAGATACTGCCACAAAATAAATATTAATTGATATGTCATATATTATCCTTATATTATGACCGACCAATTAAATACCATGCAAATAAACTTAGGTAGGTCATACTAGCGAAGGAATTCCCCGTCTCTCCCCTCCTAGTTCTATTATCACATCTTAGCCAGGGATCATATCCCTAAGCTCTGATACCAACTGTGACGCCCCCAAAATTAGGTATACATCACCCATCTTGGGTCGTCAGATACATAGTACAGAATACAAATACAACTTACTAATACAACTGTCGTGTACAATACGACAAAACATAAACTGTGAGTTTGAATACAAATATTATCTTCTAGAGAGTATTCATACTCAAAAGGAGTCCTCGCTACATTTATTAATACACCATTACATAGAATAGTGAGGACTACTAACTAATACTATCATTCGGACCATCACTCCATTCCCCGACTTGCCCCAGCTACGTTCTCATTTCCTGAAGAGAACAGTGATAGAAAGGGTGAGCTCAACTAGCCCAATAAGAAATATTATGACTAAGATAATGCAGAATAAATTATCATTAGCCTTCAACAATGTTAAACTGATAAAATATAATAGACATCAAGTTTAACTGTAGCGGAACAAGCAATCCATTAAGAGAGTCAAGTAGAAAATAAACTCTACTATCTTTTATGATTTAAAAGATTTTCCAACACTGTGATCGCTGGGACTCAGCTTAATAAAATAATCCACATCATCGAATCACCCCTGCACTACGGCCAAGGATATTCGTATATTCATTAATGGTCATGATCATGCCAACAACTGTCCATCAATGCACTACGGGCCAATGAGGACTTTTACCACATCATTTGTAACATTACGGTTATGATTACACCGAATAATCCCTGGTCATAATCATACCAAGTCCATCTATGCACTAATGGCCACAGATGACTTTCAACATAATATAAACATGAGGATGATGACAATGATATAAGAATTCAATAAAACAAGTTCAAAAATTAATTTATCCAAGAATTAACAACGTCCAAATTGTCAACATGATACTACTTTGTGGAGTAAAATTCAGGAATGATCAGGAGAATATTTTCATGAATAGATACTAGATGAAGCCCAAATGTCAAGGATATTCCACAAATTTCATGGAGTATAGAAGTCAAAACTTAACCAACTGAGTATAATAAAGAATGGAATAACAAAAGAAATCATCATGCATGCGATAGACCGCACAGACAGGTTATTCCAACAGAATAATAAATAATGGAACCAGGTCCGGCGTAAACGCACAGACAGGATATTCCGACAGAATAATAAATAATGGAACCAGGTCCGGTGTAAAATACACAGACAGGATGTTCCAACAGAATAATAACAAGACGGAACCAGGTCCGGTGTAAAACACACAGACAGGATGTTCCAACAGAATAATAATAAAAACGGAACCAGGTCCGGTGTAAAACACACAGACAGGATGTTCCAACAGAATAATAGAAGAATGTCACCAAGTATAGGGTAGACCACGTATACAGGTTATTCCAACAGAATAATAAGAAATGGAATAACAACAGTTCTCTTCATGAATAAGAAAGAATAACACCCCTTACCTTAAAAGAACTGGATATTGGAAAAGTGAAGTAGCAGAATACTTTTATTCTCTCTCTCTTATTCTCTCTATACTTTCTCTCTCTATAGCTTGAATGAATTCGTGAAAAATAATGAAGCCCTAGGCCTCTATTTATAGAAAAACTGAAGGTGGCTCTTGGTCTTAACGAAGGGTCAAATGACTCTTGGTCTTAACGAAGGGTCAAATGACTCTTGGTAATATTGAAGGGACAACTACTATTGACGAAAGTAATTACTATTGACCAAGGTAAATACTATTGACGAAGGTAATTACTATTGACCAAGGTAAATACTATTGACCAAGGTAAATACTATTGACGAAGGTAAATACTATTGACCAAGGTAAATACTATTGACGACGGTAATTACTATTGACGACGGTAATTACTATTGACGAAGAGACTCTTAGATGATGACATATGGCCTCCCATAAAAATAACCAAACTTACCACAACGTCTCAATTATTGATTTAATAATATAACATATTATACAGATGATACTATGACAATAATTTAAGAGATATGATGCATCAATTACTGTAACAATAATTGAGTATAGCTGAGTGACTTCTCACGTAAGCATCAATAATCAATACCGTGTGCTACTATGCAACCACGCGTATTACTGTACTTTTACTACCGGGTAGTTCAACAGTTTTAACGGTAACACCTCAGCCGTTATTTTTATAAAAAGATAATTTTGTCGTTTTCTAACTACGACTATACTTCTGTTGTGGGGTCCACCAATGATTGTGCCGTCGTACGAATATTTCCTGACAAAAAGAATATTCCCCGACCAAACGAATATTTTAAAACAACTTGCTTACTTTGTAAAATTTATAAATATTACCCACAACTATAACATTATATCAAATTAACTCCATAATATTCAAAAATGATATTTATAGAAAATTCATCTTTATTTATAAAAGTTGGGGTCTTACAATAAACCCTCTTACCTAGCCCTCGACTTGATATATATATATATATATATATATATATATATATATATATAGAGAGAGAGAGAGAGAGAGAGAGAGGATCAGGTCCGAAAGTCCGGACCATGTTAAAATGTGGATCAATTTTTTTTTTTTGCTTTTTTTTAAAATAACTAAATTTTTTTTTAAAATTGTATGGAACTGAATTTTTTTCATAATACAGTATTTTGGGCGTGATTTGGATACATATAACAAAACATGTCTGTACAGTGTTTTGTTACAAACATGTTTTGTTATATGTATCCAAATCAAGTCCAAAACACTGTATTATGAAAAAAATTCCAGTTACATAAAATATTAAACTTTTTTTAGGTTGTTTTAAAAAAAAAGCAAAAAAAAAAAGGTCCGTATTTTAATAAAGTCCGGGAGTCCGGACTGGAACAGGACCATATATATATATATATATATATATATATATATATATATATATATATATATATATACACACGGTCTTGATCTTAAGCTCATCCCTTATTTAACATACCTTGTTCACCCCCTTTTAGCAACGGACCGAGCGACGATTCGGTCCGTCGCTATATATAGAACCGTTGTCTTAACTTTTAGCGACAGACCGAACATATAGCGACGGACCGAATCGTCGTCCGGTCCGTCACTAAAGAGGGGTGAGCAAGGTATGTTAGATAAGGGGTGAGCTTAAGATCCGGATTATATATATATATATATATATATATATATATATATATATATATAATAATAAACATTATTTATAATTATGTAATTATTTTATTATAAATTTATAATATTTGTAATATAATACGTTGCTAGTAATAAATTGTCAAGCTTTCTTAATCTATTAAATAGAATTTCCTACACCAGTATAGAATGATTCCCGTTGTATCTACTCATTTTAATTTTCTCAATTTAAAATTTTCATAAATTAATTTTAAAAAGTGAAAATATGTCTTTATTTAGAGTAACAATCACTTAATATTGTTCAGAGCTGGTCCTGAGTTTTTTAAGGTTCATGACAATTTTTTTCAAATGCGCCCCTTTATACAAATTAAATAAAAAAATAAAAAAATTATCAACTAATTAATTTTATTAAAATTATAAAAATTTACAAAAGATAAGGAAGAACACTTTAAAATATCATCGAAGTAAAGAATCATCACATGTACCTACAAAATAAAAATATCAATGAAATCGGTAAAACTAATAAAATACCCAATGTAGTTGGCAAGTTTTACTGATTACACAATTGAGCTTTTAATTTTTTAAATTACCACACTAAACTAATTATTATTTTGAAATTGAGTTATTCCGTTAAAAAAAATAAACGGACGTTAATTTTTTATCTACAAAACTAATGAATTACCCACTGTAGTTGACACGTTTTACTGATTACACCATTGAACTTTTAATTTTTCAGATTACCCCATTAAACTAATTAAAAAATGATTATTTTAAAAATAATTATTATTTTCAGTTAAAAATATTAGAAACTTTATTTTTTTCCATAAAATGAGTATAGTTTCATAAAATATAAATTAAAAAAAATTAAAGTTTCATGAAACCTTACTGATTTAAAAAAAATAATCTTATTTTTCTCTTTTGAAAATAAAGTTTATTTGTTTGAATCTATATTTTATAAAATTTTACTCATTTTTTTAAAATATGAAGAATATTCCAATTTTTTTCTTGAAAATAATATTTATTTATAAAAATTATTAATTTCTTTTTTGAAAAAAATTGAATCAATTTTTTTATTTATCTTTTACTATTTTTTTTATTTTTATTTTTATTTTTATTTTTTTTTAAAATTTCTAATATTAAGAATGAGTCATTCTGTTAAAAAATTAAATAGAAATTAATTTAATTTAAAATCACTTTAATTTTTTTGAATCTATATTTTATGAAACTCTACTCATTTAATGAAGAAAAAAAAAGTTTCTAATATTTTTCACTTAAAATAATAATTATTTTTAAAAATATTTAAAATAATTCTTTTTAATTAGTTTGATGATGTAATTTGAAAAATTAAAAGTTCAATGGTGTAATCAGTAAAATATATGTGCCAACTACAGTGGACAATTCATTAGTTTTGTAGATAAAAAATTAACGCCGTTTATTTTTTTTAACGGAATGACCCAATTTTAAAATAATAATTAGTTTAGTGGTGCAATTTGAAAAATTAAAAGTTCAATGGTGTAATTAGTAAAATCTACCAACTACAGTGCGTATTTCTTTAGTTTTCTCAAATAAAATCTAAACAACAAAACATCATTTAAAATATTTTCTTGTTGTACTTTTAGATGCAAAATTATTAATTATATTATCATATTTAATGTTTTCTAACATATCATTTTTAATGCATAATATCGCTAATTTTTTTTATTATTTTATTTTTTTTATATACATAAATACATAAATTTATAAAAAAAATTAGAACCCCTCAACTGTGAACCTTGGACGATAGCCCTATTAACCCTCGTCCAAAGCCGGCTCTGATATTGTTTAATGAAAGTGTGACAAAGCTTTATTATATTATTTTCGCTTTATTCTTTCTATGAGTTTTTTCCGAGATTGAATGTAACTAGAACTAAGTTGAGTTTAATAAACTCCAAGTTTTAGTTTGTGTTGTCAATTATGAATAAGAAAAGAACATGGAGTTTTGAAAAATAAACTACTCCTCTGTTACACGACTAAAATATAATTTGTATATATATTAAAAAAATAAAAATAATTAAAAAAGAGTAAAAAAATTATAAATTTATTCTTATTGATCCCACATGCAAAATTACATAAAATAATAAATATTTTTATTTTTTTATATTAATAAACTCTATTAAATAATATATTTATCTTTCACTTTTATGTAATTTACCTTAACTTTCTAAAACGGTGTACAACAAAATTTCATTGAACAAACTGGTCGTACGTAGTTGTGTGAATTTCTTATTTCTATCGATTAATTTTTTTCCTGTTGGTGGTTGTGTGATTGGCTACATGGGAATATCTACCTTTTACATTATTCAATTCCACATGCATGCAAAAAGTGACATATGTAATTATGTAAGCATACAAGAGTCTCCCAAGGAGGGATATTTTGGTATACTGTTTAATATTTCCTTTTTTTTAGAAAGATGAATAAAATATAAATTTTGCACGCACATATTAAGAAAAATAATAATAATAAAAAAGAGTAAATAAAAATTTTAAATTTATTTTACTTAATAGTTCCACAAGATTTATAAAGTAATGAATAATATTATTTTTTATAATAAAAGACTCTACTAAATGACATAATTATTTTAACTTTATGTATTTTATTCTCATCTTTTTTAGGACGAAAATAATTTTAGTTTTGCTAATCGTTCCAAGGACAGGAAATTTTCAAAGATAAGGAAAACATAAATAACTTAAATAAATAAAAAATTATAATTAAAGAATTTATATGTGGGTCACTATCCATAAAATTAGTGAGAGAAAATAGAGACTCAATCCCATTCCATTATTCCATTGAACAGTACCCTTTTGTTTTCTCGAATTCCAACCATTCCCTGCAGAACAACACTCCATATCTCTGGACCTCCTTTTTCATTCCCCATTAGAAAAAAGATAAGGAAAAGGAAATCTCTTTTTCTCCTTCTCTCTCTACTTTTCTTTATTTTTGTGGAAAGGTCTCTGATCCTTCTGCATCCTTAAATGCACACCTTTTCCTTCCCATTACCTTTTCCTTCATAACTTCATCCCCCAACCCAAAAAACTCTGTTTACTTCTTCTTTTCATTTTTTTTATAATCAAACCCTAGCTAGCTTTGCTATATCCTACTTCCCACCAAAAGCCTACTACTTCTTTACATATATATATATAACCATGCAAATCATAAGGCACTCATGATATAATCACAAATTTAATTACACTTGGAGCCCCTCATCTTCACAACTTTCAAGAATTTCCTCATTTGTCAAGAAACTTCTTAATATAATGACAAGTACTACATCTTCAACTACGCCCGATCTTTCATTACAAATTAGTCAACCCACCGTTTTAGATTGCAAGACGAAAGAACAGCTGGGAACTCATCGCGGAGGGGTGGTGATGATGATAAAATCACCCTACAGTGAGCGGAGCTCAACTACAACAGATTCCGGTAGCAGCGGAGGAAGTGATTTAAGCCATGAATATGGATTCAGCTTGCCACCGGAGATGAGGGCTTTTAGTTATGGGCCTAATTTGAGTTTAGGGTTAGAAATGATGGCAGCTAATTTAAATCCTCCACGGCCTCTACAACTAGGGAATATTCATCATTATCAACCTCAAATTTATGGCCGTGATTTCAAAAGAAGTTCAAGAATGATGAATGGGGGGATTAAACGGAGCGTTAGGGCTCCTAGAATGAGATGGACTTCAACTCTTCACTCCCATTTTGTTCATGCAGTTCAGCTCCTTGGTGGCCACGAAAGTATGTTAATCAAAACCCCAAGTATATTAATTCTTAGATTAGACATTTTACATTTCATACTAATCTTGATTTTTGACCATATTAAGAGAATTTAAATCTTGATAATTAATGGCATAAAAACTTTTTCCTAGTAATTCCGGCATGCATACAAACTTGCAAGAATACTCTACTCATTGTCAATTAATTTTTGAATCAGAAGTTTTAAAAGATTCATAATTATTTTTTGTTACTAGAAAGAATCCAAAAAATAAAAGACATTCCTGTTTTAATCTCTGTCTATTTTCTTCGTTCTGCATTTACTAATTTATAATGAATAAATGGGTTGTACACTCGGTATATGTCACAGGAGCAACACCAAAATCTGTGCTAGAGTTGATGAATGTGAAGGATCTAACTCTAGCTCATGTGAAGAGTCATCTACAGGTGGGGTTTACAATTTTCAATCACTACAATGTTGACAATAAGAAGAGAAATTGATGTGTGTTCTGATTTTCATGGTTGCTTAATTTCGTACATTTTTGTGTGTGTCCTATATATATGTATTACATTGCTATGATTATCGTCTAGTGGGGGTGGAGTACAATGGGTAAGAGGACAAAAAGGCATCTAGAGGGCCGGGGGTAATCTTAGCAATGAGGACTTTTTCTAATCCTTTTTTTCTGTTGGTGTTCATGCAGATGTATAGAACAGTGAAGACCACTGACAAAGGACCAGGTATAATTTGGATTTTTCTCTCTCCAATAAGGACCCCATTTCCCTTCCACTTCTCTATTATTCTCTTTGTTTTTAAGCTTGATCATGATCCTTTGCTTGAAAATCTTGCTTCTGTCCTGCAATAAATGTCATAATTGGTGTATTTTTTTTAAAAAAATAAATTATTCTGCACTACTTAAAATGATTCAAAAGTAATTCTAATTTTGTTCTAATAACTTTATATCATATAGACTTAATCCTGAATCGCAAAAAATAAATGTCAGTTGTGTGACATTCTTTACAATATTACATATTTCACTTTTCTATTGTTCTCTTTGTTTTAAGCTTGTTCAATATTCTTGGCTAGCAAATCTTTATTCTCTGTTCTGCAATGAATGTGACAAATGGATTTTTATTTTTGCAGTTTCTAATAATTTTATATCATAAGAGAACTAATTTAGAGTCGTAAAAATTAAAATCAATTATGACATTCATTGCAGAACGCATTATATAAATAAGCGGAAGGAAGGAAGGAAGGAAGGTGGTGTTTGATTGTATCTTCATGTATCTTAACAACACATCTCTTAATGCAACTTAACAACTCACATCTTTGTATTAAAAGATCCTCTAAATAATTAAAATATAAATATGAGTTTAAACTATTCAGAGAATCTCTTAATACAAATATGTGAGATATTAAAATACATTAAAAAAATAAACTATTAAGATGCATTAATATACGATCACACATCTAGTATTTTCAATTATATGTTAGTGGGAGTGGTTTAGATATGACCGACTGAATTAATATTGTCCTTTCTGTAAAATTATTTAGTGTTTTTTTCCTGGGGTGTCTGATAAAGTAAGAGCAATGGTTCTCCATGATTATAAATGCTGCAGGGCAAGGGCAGACAGATATTGGATTGAACCAAAGGACAGGGCTAGTAGAAGAAGTTGATGAGGCCTGTGACAATCTGCCTTCTTATTCAATCAACCCATTATTAACACCAATACCAACTCCAACTATAATACAGAAATCCCAGAGGTACTATTTATTTCCATTCTTCTAATGCATCATTACTATTTGAAAATAAAAAAATTACTGACTTACATGAAGGCATCGAATCAATGCAAATTTCAAACACCTTACTCAACTTGCTCTGGCCAGCAAGTTGTCTTTTTTTGTTAATGGTGTATATAATGTGAGCTTAATTAATTTAACTAGTGAGAAAGGATATATATATATATATATATATATATATATATATATATATATATATATATATAGTTGCAATTAAGTACTTTGATTTGAGGAACAAATATATATGACCTAGGGTTTTGTTTTGTATGTGTAGTGTAGTGATGAACTAACAAGCGCCATTCTACCATGAGATTATGAATATACAGATCTCAAGGTAATCTAAAAAGTCAAGGAGTCGGCTCGGATCTTGATGTAGTTGTATATGTAGGGTTGGTATAATACTACTCCTACTAGCTAGAGTATAGTACTTAATTTAATTAGTGAGGGCATTAAATGTTTAAATTTTTTGGCTTGATTTAGTTGACCTCACTCGTGGACATGCTTGGGACGGCTATGAATATACTCTAAATACAAGCATTATTGTAATCTTATTTCATTCTATATACCTTGTTACAAGGGACAAAGCATATATATGAGTATATATCTACAGTATATATATATATATATATATATATATATATATATATATATATATAATGCATGGGTTCTATAGTCTCTCTAATGCTGTTGCCATTATATTAGATAGAAAATTTTAGTAGCTTTATTTTCAAAGGGTATCCTGACTTCTAATAACATTAGATTATTGTCAAAAATAACTTTGAGTGGTGCTTTATATATATGATCACAAATTCATGTCTATATTAAATACAAACGTATGTGGATACATAAAATAAGAGGGTGTTAAAAAGGGGCTTACATAATACTGTTCTATTTTATATTTCCATGTTAGTTTGTAATCTACATTCGACATAAAATTAATTAGCAACATATAAATTATTTTCCAAATATCTTTTAACTCCTTTAAATATAACGTAACTATTGACATTGATTTTTCTTTATATAGTTCAAGTCATATCTAGTACTATATATAAGTTTTGTGATTATTTTTTTCCAAAATCATGAGCAGGGGTTCATGGTTATCATCCTTGGAGACAAATGAACGGAGCCACTCAAGTGAAGAAAATGCATTAAGTTATTCTCATATCCGAAAAAATATTGATCCTAAGGTATGATCAAGTCAAATGTGTTCGATATTAATTAATTAGAAATTACCATGCGGTTTATGGCATGTTATAGTAATTGAAAATTTAATTTAATATTAGATGTTGATTAAATTTGTAGGTGGAAGAACATGTCCATGTGTCCGAAAAGGAGAAAGAGAAGTTGGGAAGTTTACTTAATCTAGAGTTTACCCTAGGAAGACCGAGTTGGCAAACTGACTATGCTGGATCCTAAAATGACCTTACGGTTGGTTCTCATGCATGCAAGTGTTAAATTTTAGCTACGTACCAATTAATTAATCATCTCGATCTGATCTGATCGGATCGGACCTAGCTAGCTAGTAGTATTATGTTATTCTCTGAAAATGGTGCATGCTTTTGTCCCAATTTCTCTAATTTTGTCTCGAACGAAGAAACTATCCGAGGAAATTAATAATATCTAGGCAATATGTTTGATGCCTTCGGATCGGATCATATATTTATAATTTGTTCGGAGGAGCCTTTGTGTGAATAATTAATTAATTATGACTTGTCGAATTCATGCGTCTAATGAATTTCCTATCCTCCACAATAATTAATCATGCATGAAACGATTTCAGTTTATATATGATATGATTCTAAGTGAAGGATGGTGGGTCATTTTGCAGGCTAAAATCCATTGAAATATTAAGTTTTCAGGTGATAGGTCTATATATTGAGCAATACCATCTCAAAACGAGATCTGCAGGGCTTCTTGATACACTATGTGATATATATATATATATATATATATATATATATATATATATATATATATATATATATATATATATATATAAACATAAGTTTGAATTGATCTCTGATCATTTAATCCATTACTTTTCTAAAATAATAAAGTTATCTATCGAACTATATATTTGAACTCGGCTTGAATTTGTTCCATTAAGGCTCTCTTACTTGTATCATAAATATGTAATTAAAGCTTGAATTTCAAGTTAGGTTTGTTTCTGAATTTCAAATATATATGATCTAAGAAATTAATTGGAGATAAAAAGTGAAATACTTTTTATTCAAGCATAAAAGAATTACATCAGGTGCTAGAATTTATAAATAAGAGCATAACACTAACTCCTAAAAACAAGCAACTACTCTGTATAAAAATCTATTTTGCATAGAGATCTTGATAGAGTAAAGTACTCTTTATTTGACAGCTAATACCGACTTAGTCTAGGCCAAAGAAATAGCAACAAACTTTGACCAAGTAAGATGCACTAATTTGTAACACTCCCCCTCAACGCCAAGAGCAACCCTGAAGCCTTCAAATTTTGATTTTGCTAAAGCCTTCGTAAATATGTCTGCTACTTGATTGCAAGTAGAAATTCCTTGCAACTCAATTTCTTGATTCAATACTTTCTGACGCACAAAATGATGATGAACTTCAACATGCATGCTTTGTTCGCCCATGGAAAACTGGATTTGAAGCAAGTCTGATGGCACTCTCATTGTCACAATAAATATGTACAACATAATCAACCTTAGAGAAAATATCTTCCATCAAATATTTCAACCAAACACACTCTTGTGCGGCCATATATTCTGCTTCAGTACTTGATAAAGCAACGGTAGATTGTTTTTTACTGCACCATGAAACAACTACTGAACCAAGACTAAAGCAATACCCAAAAGTTGAGCGACGATCGACTGCATCACCTGTGAATCCTCTTAAGATAAAATCACTTCTTTTCTTGTACATGAGACCATAAGCAAGTGAGCCCTTTATATAACGCAGAACTCTCTTGGCAGCATCTAAATGATGAGTTGTTGGATTTTGCATAAATTGGGAAATAACTCCTACAGAATATGTAATTTCTGGTCTTGTGATTGTTAAGTAGATTAAATTACCAACAAGCTGTCGAAACCGCCTAAGATCTTTCAGTGGCTCCCCTTCTTCTTTCTGTAACTTAAGATATGGCTCCATGGGAGTAGCTATTTCTTTTGACTCCCCCATTCCAAAACGCTCCAAAAGATTTCTTGCATATCGACTTTGGGATATAAAATAGCCTTTATTTGATTTCTTCACTTCTAACCCAAGAAAGTAGCCAATTTCACCTAGATTTTTCATTTCAAAACGAGTTGCCAAGTCCTTCATCAAGCGAGAAATTTCACCTTCATCATCTCCGGTAACTATCATGTCATCCACATACAGTAAAACCAGCAAATGCATCCTTGATTCTAATTTTATAAATAAACTAGAATTTGAATTAGCAACTTTAAAGCCACAAAAGATGAAGTATTGAGCAACTGTACCATACCAAGCTCGTGGTGCTTGTTTAAGATCATATAGTGCCTTCTTTAATCGACATACATGAAAAGGAAATTGCCTGGATTCGAATCCTTTAGGTTGTTCCATGAATACTTCACGGTCTAATTCTCCGTAGAGAAATGCATTCTTTACATCAAGTTGCCACAACTTCCAACTTTTGGAGGCAGCAAGTGAAATAATTAATCTTACTGTCACCATTTTTGCCACTGGGCTAAAGGTCTCCTCATAATCCAACCCATAGCTTTGAGAAAAGCCACAAGCAACAAGGCGAGCTTTGAATTTTTCAATTGTGCCATCTGACTTCTTCAACTGATAAACCCATTTGCAGGTGACCGGAGTACAATTTTCAGGCTTAGGCACAAGCGCTCCCACGTCTCATTCTTCTTTAGAGTATCAAATTCTTCATGCATTGCAGCTTCCCAATCTGGACAGCCCTTTGCTTCTTCATAGCAAACTGGTTCTTCTTCTGTTAATGCTCCTGTAAACAAGCATGAAGTAACAGTGCAGAGATTACGTTGTACCTCATAATCTTTGAGGTGACTTGGTTGTTTTCTCTCTCTTGTAAACTTCCTTACAACTTGTTCACCATGCACCCATTGGGTTTGAACCTGTATTATCTTCATTTGGAATCTGCAAGCTCTCTTGATTACCTTCAAATGTGACCTCTTGTATGGGATTTCTTTGGGCACTATATATAGTATGTTGACACCTCATCAAAGACAACATCTCTAGAAGTGATAAACTTCTTTGTTTCAGGATCCATGCACCTCCATCCTTTCCTACACGAGTCATAGCCAACAAAAATACACTTCTTTGCTTTCGGGTCAAGTTTGGCTCGGTTAGATTGTGGAATGTGAACATAACAAACTGAACCAAAAACCCGAAAGTAATTTACATCTGGTCTTACACCATACAAAATCTCAAATGGAGATTTAGTGGTACCTGACCGTAGAGGTAGGCGATTAGTTAGATGGCACGCACATTGAAAGGCTTCGGCCCAAAGCTCTCGAGGAAGATTCTTGTCATGTAATCATGCACGACTCACAGAAGCAAGATGAGCTAGTTTTCTTTCAGAGACGCCATTCTGTTGGGGTGTTGATCGATTTCGCAATCAATGAATACGTGCAAGTATACATGGTCAACAAGTAATAAAATGATAAGAAAAAGTGTCGATCCCACAGAGAATTCTAATCAATAAATTCCAACTACTAGCACTATATCAATCCAATTTTATTTAAACAACCATAAAGTGTGATTTTTCAAATTAAGAAAACTAAATTAACCAATTAACAAGAGAAATAAATAAAACTAAAATTTTAACGAATGAATTTAGATAAATAAAGATTAAGACTTCAATATCCCCAATTATGAACTATAAATCAATTATCCAATTATCCCAATTATTATGCCTACTGAATTGTTAACAGGAATTCTCAAATGTCAAAAGCCCTTTTCCAAGTGATCAATTGACTTCTATTTAATCCAGATTAATCTTGCTATATTCATATGCAAAATAATTGAATTAAACTCCTTCAATCCCAATTCCTTATGTGTTATATGCGGTGAACAGATATTTTCATTCAATTCACAAACCTAATTATTCACTATGCAAATAATTAAGTCACATGTTATCATGCCCAGTTCTAACCCTAGAATTCTTTTCTCAATTCCTTCTAGAGTAACAAGGTAATTACTGGCCAAATAATTAATCAATAAATACAAGGCAAGATAAACAATTCACTTCGACATAAATAATTGGAATAAGTTGAATACTAATTTATAGCAATAAAAGGTTCAATTGAAATCTTAATTAAAGAATTAGTTCATAACAGAAATTAAAACCAACAATCTTTTGCAAAACATCCTACACAAATTGAAAATAAGGAGAAAGAGAAAAACTCTAGAGCCAATCCTTCAATCTTCAAGTAATCCCTTGCTTAGCCTCCAATTGTGGTTGACAAGTCCCCTACTTCAATGAAAATAACCCTTATATACTTCTCACTTTGTACCACAATCATTTTCCAAAGCAACCTCTCAATTAGCCTTCCTTTAGCAAGACAAATGCCTGGTCAACACGCGTCCGGTCAATAGTCAACGCGCTCCAGCGCCCCGGCGCTATATGTAGTTCATTTCCCAGCGCCCCGGCGCTGGTCCCTGAGAAATTACCAAAATGCCATTACACAGCTTAAAGTTCCCAAATTGCCCTCTGCAGCTCCCTACTCTGCAAAATAACACAAAAACACAATAATAATGCATCTAAACGACTTGAGAGCACAATAATTTAAGCCCAAGTATATCCGATTCATGGGTATATTACCCCATCATCAAATACCCCCAAACCTAAATCGTTGCTTGTCCTCAAGCAACAAATCACAAGACAAAATGAATAAATAAACATGCAACTGCACCTAAAACTATCTATGTGTTCGTAATTCCAACAATTAAATTGTGACGCCCCCAAAATTTGGTATACATCACCCATCTTGGGTCGCCAGATACATGGTACAGAATTCAAATACAACTTAATTATACAACTGTCGTGTACAATACGACAGAACATAAACTGTGAGTTTGAATACAAATATTATCTTTTAGAGAGTATCCATACTCAAAAGGAGTCCTCATTACAATTATTATCACACTATTACATAGAATAGTGAGGACTACTAATGCTATCATCTAGGACCATCACTCTGTTTTCCGACTAGTCCCAGCTACGTTCTCATTTCCTGAAGAGAACAGTGAAATAAAGGGTAAGCTCAACTAGCCCAGTAAGAAATATTATGACTAAGATAATGCAGAATAAATTATCATTAGTCTTAAACAATGTTAAACTGATAAAATACAATAGACATCAAGTTTAACTGCAGCGGAACCAACAATCCATTAAAAGAGTCAAGTAGAGAATAAAATCTACTATCTTTTATGATTTAAAAGGTTTTTCATAACTTTTATCGCTGGGACTCAGCTTAATAAATAATTCACATCATCGAATCACCCCTGCACTACGGCCAAGGATATTCTTTAGTATCACGATCACGAATTATCCATGCACTACGGCTAAAGATAATCATGTTTTCATCAACGGTCCTGATCATGCCATAAAATAATTCATCTCTGCACTACGGCCAAAGAGAATCCATAGCCATAATCATACAAAAAACTGTCCATCAATGCACTACGGCCAATGATGACTTTTTCCACATCATTTGTAATATTACGGTCATGATTACACCGATTAATCCCTGGTCATAATCATACCAAGTCCATCTATGCACTACAGGCCATAGATGACTTTCAACAAAATATAAACATGAGGATGATGACAATGATATAAGAATTCAATAAAACAAGTTCAAGAATTAATTTATCCAGGAACTGATAATGTCCAAATTGTCAACATGATACTGCTTTGTAGAGTAAAATTCAAGAATGCTCAGAAGAATATTTACATGAAAAGATACTGGATGAAGCGCAAATATCAAGGATATTCCATTAATTTCATGGAGTATAAAAGTCAAAACTTTAATCAACTGAGTATAACATAAAATAGAATAATAAAAGAAATCACCATGCATGCGGTACTTCGCATAGACATGTTATTCCAACAGAATAATAATAACGGAACCAGGTCAGGTGAAATTCACACCGACAGGATGTTCCAACAAAATAATAAAGACGGAACCAGGTCTGGCGTAAAACGCACAGACATGATATTCTGACAGAATAATAAATAATGGAACCAGGTCCGGCGTAAAACGCACAGACAGAATATTCCAACAGAATAATAATAAAGACAGAACCAGGTCCGGCGTAGAACGCACAGACAAGATATTCCAACAGAATAATAAAGAATAGAATAACAACAGAAATCACCATGCATGCGGTACTTCGCATAAACAGGTTATTCCAACAGAATAATAATAACGGAACCAGGTCAGGCGAAATTCGCACCAATAGGATGTTCCAACAGAATAATAAAGACGGAACCAGGTCCAGCGTAAAACGCACAGACAAGATATTCCGACAGAATAATAAATAATAGAACCAGGTCCGACGTAAAACGCATAGACAAAATATTCCAACAGAATAATAATAAAGACGGAACCAGGTCCGGTGTAAAACACACAGACAGGATGTTCTAACAGAATAATAATAAAGACGGAACCAGGTCCGGTGTAAAATACACAGACAGGATGTTCCAATAGAATAATAGAAGAATGTCACCAAGTATAGGGTAGACCGCGTATACAGGTTATTCCAACAGAATAATAAATAATGGAATAACAGAAGTTCTCTTCATGAATACAAAAGAAATAATACCCCTTACAGGTATAACAAATAATATCCCTTACCGTTTTAAAGAAGAACTGAAATAAAGAAGTAGTTAAGTAACAGAATACTTTTCTTCTTTCTCTCTATAGTTTCTCTCTCTAGAGTTCAGTGAATTCGTAAGAAAATAATGAAGGAATGAGCTTCTATTTATAGGAAAATGGAATGCATAGTAACTAATCCATGAACGGTCTAGATTGATTTACTTTAATCTGACGGTCCATATTTAAAGAAAAATCTTTTAAATAAAATATAATATATTCTATTTATAGAATAACTTTAATAAAGTATTCTGTTTTATATAAAAATATGTTTCTGTTTTATTACGTTAATAATACGAATAAAACAAAACTTCATTATCGCTAAATAATTCATATTATTAATTGACAATAATTGAATCAAACTGAGTGACTAATCACGTAAGCCTCAATAATCAATACCGTATGCTACTATGCAACCACACGTATTACTATACTGTTACTACCGAGTAGTTCAACAGTATCAACGGTAAAACTTCCGCCGTTATTTTTAATAAAATATTTTTGTTGTTTTCTCAATCCGACAATAATTCCGTTGTGGGGTCCACCAATAATTGTGCCGTCGTACGAATATTTTCCGACCAATCGAATATAATACAACAACTTGCATACTTTGCAAAATTTATAAATACTACCCACAACTATAACATTATCTCAAATTCACACCATAATATTTAAAAAAATATTTCGAAAAAATTAAATCTTTATTCATAAAATCTGGGGTTTCACATAAATAGCATACCATATATCCATCAGGCCTCAGAAAAATCACATAAACATGCTAATACATCATATTAAGGCAGATCAATAATATCCCAGCAATCAATAAATCTCAATCTATTATAACTGACATCGTGTGTTTGTGTTCAACAACCATGCTAACCAATGAAAAGCAAAATACGAAAGATAATAGATTTCTTTGAAGGCAACATACAGTGAAATTCAGAAACTCCTCAAACAACTAGCTTTGACTAAAATCAACACTTACCAAAGTCCAGGGGTCAACATGGAATACTTATGCTTCATCTTTTTTTTTATAACGGGGGCTTTTTGCACTCTTCCCGCTTTATTATTATTATTATTATTATTTTTCCTCATGACTATGCAGTGTCTTATTCCCTTAGGCTTTTCAGTGTTACCTTAACGAGCTTTCGACCAACGACTCCCAAGCTATTAAGACCTTAGGGCGCTAGGTGTAGAAACAATCCCCTCGGGCTTATTTACTCAAGTAACAAAGGCCACAAAACTAGACAAGCATGCCACGGTGTTTATATATATATATATATATATATATTTTTTTTTTTTTTGAAGCTTATATACTCTTTCCCCCAAACTTGAGTTTATGTCTGAATTCAGTCTTCACTAGCTATTCAAATTGTTCCTTCATTTCACTAGCATTCATCCTTTTGAGATCTAATATCTATCCATTTAGACCTTCTTAGCCAACATGGTCATGTTTCAAAATGTGCTATCCTGATAATATCGGTGTCAAACAGATAAAGATTTACGTCATGTCAAGACAATCATATCACTGGCTTAATAATTCTTACTAAACTTGTTCATGCAATTTTAATTTCATCATTGGCCCCAAACATACTTAACTATCAAACAGTTGGAATTAACATGCAATCCTAAAATGCAACACTTAATCATAATAAAAATCCAACGTAAAACCATTAAAAATCTAAAAATTAATTACCCCCAAACTTAACAAGAGCAATGTCCTCATGTGAAAGATATAACAATATAAAACATAGGACTTCCTTGACGAGCTTATTCCTCGGGTGGAGCATCCTCATCCTCGCTCATCTCTTGATCAGAAGGGGGAAACACAGACAGAATTGGAGCAGTAGGGAACTGGCTAAGATTGAGGCCTGAGAACAGTTGGGCATTCATGGCATTCTGGGTTACAAATTGGTCAACCAAGTACTTATAGATGACATCCTGGCGTTCTGATAGGCGGACATTCTGAGCTTCAAGATTGTAAAACCATCCGTCTATTTCACGCTGGACCGCTTCAGGAACTACTCCACGGTGAGCAGTGGAGGAAGGACCATAACTAGGTGGAGCTTGAGGTGGTGGGGCTTGGGAAGCTTCAACTTGGGGAATTATAAAACCCAATCCCCTAGGGTGGTTCTCCCCACCTATCCACACTTTATACCTTCTGATCAACTTGTGGTCCAACACGGGCATTGACATTTGAATCATCTCATCTGATTTCCATTTGACCCCAAACTCAACACACAAAACGCAAATGAGAGACGGATGGGGTAACCCTCTGTGGTCCCTCCTCGTGACGCTAGGAGAATAGACTGCTGAATAAGGTGGCCAACATCAATTTTTAAGCCTTGAATTATCGAATATAATAGCACCGCTCGCTCCTTGGTGACATGGCTCACATGTGTACATGGCATGAGTTTGGCGCATATAAAGGCATACCATGCCTTCCCATAAAACTGAGGTGAGAAAGAGGGAAGGTCATGCTGCCGTGTTCATGTAATGTCCACGTGGTGCTCGGTTGACAAAATTCTCGGATTATTTTCTCATAGTCTGGACCTTGGCTCACAAGATTGGCATACTCGTCGTTGAGTCCCTCTAATGGCAGTTGATAGCAACCATTAATGTCTTCTTCGCCAATTTCAACAGTTTTGCCCCTCACAAACACCCCATAGTGGTAGTGTTCAGGTACGTTGGCGTATAATTCTTTGACAACTGCAATCACGACTGGATCAGGTTGTTCGGTGAGTGGGAACCAATTCCTCTCGGCTATCATGACTGCTATGTCCCCGTCTTTGGATTGATCGGGCCTTAAACCTCGTTCGGGGATGAGAGAGCGGGTAGCCATCTTGTTGTAGCGTTCCTGTGCCTCGACGGAGACAAACCTTCTATTATCAAATTTTGGTGGAGTCGAAGCTGATCCGGAACCTTCTCCACGTTGTCGCTTTGAAGCCATGTAGAAAAGTCTGCAAGAACTCACATTCACATGTATTAGAATTAAACATCATGCGAATATGTAAAAATTTACTCAGATCACAACCCCTAAACTTCAAAATAAGTGCATGCAAGTACATGGTTGGGGGTGTGGCACGACCCATAATAGCTTGATACGCCCCAAAAGATGTGTCGTGTCAAGCAATATGACCCCACAATAGTGATTAATATGTGTGACAGTCGACTTATAATATTGTGGTGGCAAGATGGCAAATAAATACAGTGCGTGGATATGGTGATTTGTGCGAATTAAACCATTAGCATTGAGTCAGGCAATTTATCGAACACCTTATGGGCAACTCATAAATTGCTTTGAATCACCCTAGTTTCCTATCTATTCAAGCCTGTAACATGCAATACCCACATATGTGGAATTTCTCAATCAAAGGTTGTGCACAATTAAGTTTGATTCACAATCATCCAATATGAGATGGAAATCAACAGAATGGAAATCTGCATAAGAGTTATAAGAGAATGTGTATCAAGATCAAGTTGTTTTATTTCCCATGTGAACAATTCACACGATTTAGTTCTACCACACTTTGAATGTAATTAAGTACGTACCTTTGCAGTAGAGATTTTAGATGACAAGTGCTTTGCAGAAGGAAACCCCAATGTGATATGTGGAGTTGTGTTAGGTAGTGGGAAACTATTAAAAGGTTCAAGATCAGTTACCAGATGAGGAGTGGAAACGTGTGAAGAAGTTGGAAGGGGTGGAGTTGGAAACTGCGTATTTGAACTGAAATAGGATTCTAATTCGCGTCCTCAGCGCCGGGGCGCTGTACGTCAGGACCTGATGACCGCCTCTAGCGCCGGGGCGCTGTGAATGTACTACTCTTCAGCGCTGGGGCGCTGCAATGCAGGGTTTGATGACAGGTCTCAGCGCTGGGGCGCTGAGTTATGTAGGAATTGTAGCGTCGGGGCGCTGCATGTCAGGGATAGATGATTGACCTAAGCGTCGGGGCGCTGCGTTTGTGGTCAAATCAAGCGCCGGGGCGCTGTCCTCATTCTTCTCGTGGGGCCCTGCTCTGAGCTCTCAACGTGCACTGCGTAAACATGATACAGAAAGACTGTTAGGCAGGGCATATATTAACAAATAATAAAATGAATGAAATAGAGTACACAACAAATATATTAAAAAAAAATGAAACATATTAAACTAAAAATTATGGGGTTGCCTCCCTAAAGCGCTTGATTTCAAGTCGTCAACTCGACTTTGCTGTTGTGCTCAGTTGTCCACTGGTTCAGAGAGGTACATGACCGTGGAGTGACGGTTGATGGGTCCACTCCAGTAATGTTTAAGTCATTGACCGTTTACCTTAAATTTGCATTTTGAATTCGGTTCTTTGACTTCGATGTTTCCATGTGGAGCGACAGATATAATCACGAACGGCCCGGACCACCGGGATTTCAATTTCCCAGGAAATAAACGCAATCGTGAATTAAAAAGCAAGACTTGTTGACCCGGTTCAAATGTCTGATCAAGAATTTTCTTCTCATGCCAGGCTTTGACTTTCTCCTTATAGAGTTTCGCGTTCTCATAGGTATTGAACCGAAATTCGATTGAAGTAACCTTTTCTCACCCGCTGCTTGTAGATCGAAATTAAGTTTACGAATGGCCCAATGTGCACTGTGTTCTAGCTCAATCGGGAGATGTCATGCCTTTCCGTAGACCATTCTGTAGGGTGACATGCCTATCAGATTCTTGTACGCTGTTCGATATGCCCATAGGGCATCATCCACCCGCATTGCCCAATCTTTCCGTGACGGATTGACCACCTTTTCCAGAATTCGCTTGACCTCCCTATTCGAGACTTCCGCTTGACCATTGGTTTGGGGATGATACGCGGCTGCAATTTTATGATGAACCCCATACTTTATAAGCAATTTAGTGAATTGCTTATTACAGAAATGAGTTCCCTCATCACCGATTATCGCCCTAGGCGTCCCAAATCGAGTGAAGATGTTTTTCTTTAAAAATCAGAGGACAACGTTGGCATCATTCGTGGGTAAAGTTGCGGCTTCAACCCATTTGGACACGTAACTGATAATTGAATGAGGATGGGAAAGGTCCCATAAAGTCAATTCCCCACACGTCGAATAGTTCAACCTCCAAAATTGTGTTGAGTGGCATTTCATTGTGCTTGGAGATATTACCTACACGTTGGCATCGATCACACTTCAGCACATAGAGGTATGCATCTTTGAATAAAGATGGCCAGAAAAATCCTGATTGTAACACCTTGGCCGCTGTTCGATCACCGGAATAATGACCTCCATAATCTGATGAGTGGCAATGACCTAATATGCTGTCCATCTCTTCATGTGGCACGCATCTTCGAATCATTTGATCTGCACAAGCCTTAAACAGAAATGGTTCGTCCCAATAATATTGCTTAACATCGTGGAGGAACTTCTTGCGTTGTTGTGAGTTCAAATCCGGTGGTAACTCCTTAGCAACCACGTAATTCACGTAATCTGCATACCATGGCAATATTGTTATTACTCGGAGAAGTTGTTCATCCAAAAATTTCTCATTGATCATGACGTTGTCTTTTTGCTGAACTTCTATATTTTCCAACCGGGAAAGATGATCCGCCACCTGATTCTCGGTACCTTTTCTATCTCGGATCTCCAAATTAAATTCTTGTAGCAACAATACCCACCGTATTAACCGCTGTTTGGCATCCTTCTTCTCAATCAGATATTTAATGGCAGAATGATCAGTATAAACGATTACCTTAGTCCCTATGAGATAAGCTCTGAACTTGTCGAAGGCAAATACCACCGCAAGTAATTCTTTTTCGGTGGTTGTGTAGTTCAATTGAGCATCTATTAACATCTTACTGGAGTAGTATATTGTGTGAAAAATCTTGTCATGACATTGTCCCAACACTGCTCTAACTGCGTAGTCACTGGCTTCACACATCAATTCGAACGGTAAAGACCAATCGGGCGTCACAATAATTGGAGCAGAGACCAACTTCTTCTTTAATACCTTAAATGCCTCAATACATGACGGATCCATCTTAAAAGGTACGTCCTTCTCCAATAGGGAGCATAAGGGTTTCGAATTTTTGAAAAGTCTTTAATGAAGCATTTGTAGAAACCCGTATGTCCCAAAAAACTCCGTATTCCTTTCACCGATGATGGAGGAGGTAGTTTCTCAATCATCTCAATCTTTGCTTTGTCCACCTCTAACCCTACTACAGAAACCTTATGCCCCAAAATAATCTCTTCTTTCACCATGAAGTGGCATTTTTCCCAGTTAAGGACCAGGTTAGTCTCCACGCATCGCTTCAACACTAAAATCAGATTTTTCAAACATAAATCAAAGCTATCACCGAACACAGAAAAGTCATCCATGAATACCTCCAAATTCTATTCGACCATATCAGAGAAGATCGCCATCATGCACCGTTGAAAGGTTACCGGCGCATTACATAAACCAAAGGACATCTGACGGAATGCAAACGTACCATATGGACAAGTGAATGTGGTTTTCTCTTGATCCTCTGGAGCTATGGCAATTTGATTGTATCCTAAATATCCATCCAAGAGACAATAGAGCTGATGTCCCGCTAACCTATCCAACATCTGATCAATGAACGGCAAGGGGAAGTGATCCTTGCGTGTGGCTTTATTCAGCTTGCAGTAGTCCATACATACTTTCCATCCTGTAACGGTTCTAGTAGGGATGATCTCATTAGCTTCATTCTTCACCACTGTCATACCCCCTTTCTTTGGTACGCACTGTACATGACTTACCCATGAACTGTCCGAGATTGGGTAAATAATGCCGGCATCCAACCACTTTATGATCTCCTTTTTCACCACATCCTTCATAATGGGGTTTAGCCTTCTTTGCAGCTCAATGGTTGGTTTTGCCCCATCTTTCATTAAAATCTTATGCATGCAGAACGATGGACTAATTCTCCGAATATCCGCTATAGTCCACCCAATTGCTGTTTTAAACTCTCGCAAGACCCGTACCAGTTTCTCCTTTTGAGTGTCAGTTAACTCCGTCGAAACAATAACTGGTAGGGTAACATCTTTTCCCAAATAAGCATACTCCAGATGAGATGGTAGTGGCTTTAATTCCAACACCGGTGGCTCTTCTATCGAGGGTTTGAACTTTTTACCTTCCGTTTCGGGCCTATCAAGGGTGTCGAATGATTGATTGCTTTTTCAGAAGAAAGATGATGTATCTAGCCATTTGACATACTCAACGTCATCTTCAATACCATTATCGTCCATCCCGAGCAAAATGGATTCTAGCGGGTCCTCCGAATAATTTCCACTGAAGTTGTGATTAACTAATTCCTCCATGATATCCACTCGCATACACTCACCTTTTTCTTTCGGATAAGACATTGACTTGAATACATTAAATGTGACCTATTGATCCTCAACTCGCATTGTCAGTTCTCCTTTTCGCACATCAATCAAAGTTCTTCTCGTTGCTAAGAATGGTCGCCTAAGAATAATTGGAATTTCGCTATCTACTTCACAATCCAAGATAAAGAAATCCGCAGGGAAGATGAATTTATCTACTTTGACTAAAACATCCTCAACAATACCTCGTGGATATGTAATCGAACGATCCGCTAACTGCAAACTGATATTTGTCGGTCATGATTCTTGAAGTCCAAGCTGGCTGTAGACGGATAATGGCATCAAATTTACACTGGCCCCAAAATCACACAATGCTCGTCCCGAAAACTGATTTCCAATTTCACATGGAATATTAAAGCTACCTGGATCCTTGAGCTTCGGAGGTAACTTATTTTGTATGATCGCACTGCATTCTTCGGTCAATGCCACTGTTTCGAACTCACCCAAATTTCCTCTTTCTTGACAAAACCTCTTTCATAAACTTAGCGTAACTCACCATTTTTTCCAAGGCTTCGGCAAAGGGGATGTTGATATGCAGTTTTTTGAAAATATCCAAGAATCTGGAAAACTGCTTATCCAACTTGGATTTCTAGAACCTTTGCGGATACGGTATGAGAGGCATTATGATGGTTGGTTCTGGTTCTTTGCTGCTCAAAGGTCTCATCTTGACGTTTTTCGGTGTCCACAACTTCCTCTATTTCACTTGTTGCGTTGTCCTTTTTTTCCCTATCCTTGACTGTCTCTTGTAAATCCTTTCCACTTCGTAGAGTTATAGCCTTACAATGCTCATCTATGCCCAGATTTTTCTCTGTGTCACTCGGGAGTGTTCCAAGTGGTCGGTTATTCAGTGCATGTGCTATCTGCCCCACTTGATTTTTCAGATTCTTTATCGACGCACCTTGGCTTTTCATATTCAGCTCTACTTGATTTAATTTTTTGTCTTGTTCCTCGTTCCTTTTGTCAAAAGCTCTAATGAATTTTTCCAAGGCTTCTTCCAAACTTGATTTCCTCTTCGGTTGTTGTGGAGTCTGATTTTGAAATCAGGATGTGTTTTGCTATTTAGGCGCTTGAGCTTGATTGTTACTCCAAGAAAATCCCGGATGATTTCTCCAACCCGAATTATACGCGTTTTGGTTCGAATATGGTTGGGTAGACCGACTATAGCTCCCTACGAACTGAGCTGATTCAGCATTTATGGCACATTGATCTTTAGCATGACTCCTAGCACATAACTCATAAACCATTGCTGCTTGCTGCGTAGATGGTGGACTCCATGTCTCCATTTTCTTAGCTATTGCGGCCACTTGTGCTGCCAATGCTGTCATTGGATCCACCTCAAGCTTTCTTGGTGTTTTTGGAGGGTTAGACCTAGTCATGGGCCACTGATAGTTGTTGTTGGCCATCGTCTCTAACAGCTGGTATGCCTCATCAAAATTTTTAGACATGATCGCTCCACCTGCTGCTGCATCAATACTGGCTCTTGTGGACGCGTGCAAACCATCACAAAATATTTCCAACTGCATCCACTGCGGAATTTCGTGATGTGGGCACTTACGGAGCATATCCTTAAATCTTTCCCATGCCTCATATAACGATTCTGAATCGAATTGTGCAAAGGTGTGAATATCGTTCCGTAGTTATGCCGACTTCGCTGGTGGGAAGAACTTCGCTAGAAATTTTTGGGCTAAGTCGTCCCAAGTTGTGATTGAGCCAGGAGGCAAAGAATGTAGCCAACTTCGCTCTTTGTCTTTCAAGGTAAACGGGAACATCCTCAACCTTACAGCATCTTTCGATACATTGTTGAATTTGAAGGTGTCGCAAACTTCCAAGAAACTCAAGATATGTTCATTAGGATCATCTATCGAACTACCCCCAAACTGGCATGTATTCTGTAGCATTTGAATTGTTCCCGGTTTGATCTCGAAACTGTTCGCATTGATTGCAGGCCTCCTAATACTCAACTGTATATCCGTAACATTCGGCATGACATAATCCATAAGTGATTTTTGTTCGTCCCTTGCCATGTTCACGGGTATTTCCTGTTCTGCCAGTTTTTCTTCCTCAGGTGACACTGCACTAGTCAACTACAATTTCCGAAACTTCCTTTCGATGTCGTCTGTATAAGGAAAAAGTTCCTTTTTAGCCCTTGATCTAGTGTGCATACACTCGCAAAGAATTCCTGCAAATACAAGAAGAAAAATAAGTAACATTTAAATTAAGACCGAATTGATTATAACTAATATGGAATTAATATTAATAAAGAATTCCCCAACAACGGCACCAAAAACTTGTTGATCGATTATGCAATCAATGAATACGTGCAAGTATACACGGTCAACAAGTAATAAAATGATAAGAAAAAGTGTCGATCCCACAGAGAATTCTAATCAATAAATTTCAACTACTAGCACTATATCAATCCAATTTTATTTAAACAACTATAAAGTGTGATTTTTCAAATTAAAAACACTAAATTAACCAATTAACAAGAGATTATTCTAAAATAAATCAAATAAATAAAACTAAAATTTTAACGAATGAATTCAGATAAATAAAGATTAAGACTTCAATATCTCCAATTATGAACTATAAATTAATTATCCAATTATCCCAATTATTATGCCTACTGAATTGTTAACAGAAAATCTCAAATGCCAAAAGTTATTTTCCAAGTGATCAATTGACTTCTATTTAATCCAGATTAATCTTGCTATATTCCTATGCAAAACAATTGAATTAAATTCCTTCAATCCCAATTCCTTATGTGTTACATGCGGTGAACAGATATTTCCATTCAATTCACAAACCTAATTATTCACTATGCAAATAACTAAGTCACATGTTATCATGCCCAGTTCTAACCCTAGAATTCCTTTCTCAATTCCTTTTAGAGTAACAAGGTAATTACTGGCCAAATAATTAATCAATAAATACAAGGCAAGATAAACAATTCACTTCGACATAAATAATTGGAATAAGTTGAATACTAATTTATAGCCATAAAAGGTTCAATTGAAATCTTAATTAAAGAATTAGTTCATAACAGAAATTAAAACTAACAATCTTTTGCAAAACATCCTACACAAATTGAAAATAAGGAGAAAGAGAAAAACTCTAGAGCCAATCCTTCAATCTTCAAGTAATCCCTTGCTTAGCCTCCAATTGTGGTTGAAAAGTCCCCTACTTCAATGAAAATAACCCTTATATACTTCTCACTTTGTACCACAATCCTTTTCCAAAGCAACCTCTCAATTAGCATTCCTTTAGCAAGACAAACGCCTGGTCAACACGCGTCCGGTCAACAGTCAACGCGCTCCAGCGCCCCGACGCTATATGTAGTTCATTTCCCAACGCCCCGACGCTGGTCCTTGAGAAATTACCAAAATGCCATTACACAGCTTAAAGTTCCCAAATTGTCCTCTGCAGCTCCCTACTCTGCAAAATAACACAAACACACAATAATAATGCATCTAAAAGACTTGAGAGTACAATAATTTAAGCCCAAATATATCCGATTCATGGGTATATTACCCCATCATCATGGGGTGTAGATGGACATGTCATTTGCCTCAAGATGTCATTGATTTTACAATACTGGAAGAAATCATTTGACATGAATTCGCCTCCATTGTCACTTCGTAAACGTCTGATTTTCTTCTCAAATTCTTTCTCTACATCATTTTTAAACTCCACAAACATGGATAATGCCTCACTCTTCTCTTTTAAGAACTTCACCTAGGTATATCTTGAATAATCGTCTACTAACACCGTACCATAACATAGCGATTTCCACTATAACTTGGTGTTTTTGTAGGCCCCATCAGATTAGTATGAACTAGCTCAAACATGGTAGTTCTGCGATTTGATGATTTCTTGAAGGGGAGATGGTGTGACTTGCCGTATTGACAACCTTGACAGACCACATCTTCATGAACATTTTATAAAGTTGGTATGCTTCCTACCAATTTCTTTGAAGAGATTTGTTGCAGCAACTGATATCCTACATGACCCAAACGAGAGTGCCAAATCGCTGCATTATCGGTTTGGCTTGTCTTCTTTACATATGCTTTCCCTACTGACATAACAAATAGAGACCTTTTCTTTCCACCAGAAAGAACAACATCAGCTCCAATATTTTTCACATTGTTAAGAACTTTCACACCATTTGGGCCAAATAAAACATATTTTCCAGAATCAATAATTTGAGAAACTAAAACTAAATTTTTCTTCAAACCTGGTACGTGATAAACATCTTTCAACCGAATATTTGCATCATCGACACCAATCTTCACAACACCTTCTTGGACCACTAGATGTGTTGAGTTGTCAGCTGTAACAACAATTCTTTCCCCATTATGTTAACGCAACTCGGAGAATAGTGAATCATTTCCGGTTACATGATGTGAGCAACCGGAATTGATGATCCATTCTGCTTTGGCATAATTTGCTGAAATTTCATGTGATGATGATTTTTGAGCATTATTGTCTCTCCCTTCAATCACCTGATCAATGGTGAAGCACTGCTCCCAATTTGGCTAGTCATCTTTTTCTTCATCACAAGCAATGTGTGCTTTAGAGAGCTTCACAGAACAGTTTATCTTAATTAATGTGCCCAGGCTTCCCACACCTGTAACATTTAAAAGATTTGTTACCTTGCGGGATGTGTTCATTCCCTTTCTTCTCATTTGTGTCACCTTCAGAAAACTTCTCTTTTGAAAATAGAACATCATCACGTTATGGATTGAGATTCTTAGCCATTTGCTTAGCTAAGGCCTCCTGATTAGAGAGCAAGTTCTCTAATGCTTCAACTGATGGTTGTTTCTCCCATTCTTGAATGGATGCAACAAAAGGCGTGTATTCCTTTTTTAAGCCCCGAATGAGAAATCGCCGAAACCGAGCTTCACTAATTTTCTCCTCTGCATCTAGCTCAGAAATTTCAGCACAAATATTTTTGACACAAAGGAAATATTCTGACATTGACATACCTTCCTGCTTCAACATTGCCAAATCATTTTCCAAGAACTGTAGTCTTGTTGTATTCTTCTTAGAGAATATTCTCTTAAGAGTGTCCCAAACATCCTTTGGTGAACTAACATCACGAACATGATCAATAAACTCCTTGTTGATTAACGTTCTTAGAGCAAATAATGCCTTTCCACATTTGATCTTCCATTTCCTTCGTAGGTCAACATTCTCAGGAATGTCCGGTGGGATTCCATCAACACTAGAAACTAGTTCCCAAAGATCTTAACCTTGGAGAAATGCCTCCATACACATTCTCTAATACTTGTAGTTTGTTCCTACAAGTTTCTCCATGCCATGCATTTTGCACGTTAGAACTGCTTCCTCCAACACCTTCCATTTTTGAGCTTCAAACTTCTTCAATAAGATGAATTTGATAGACAAAAAAAATGAAAAGGAGAACCTCAGTGAGGCTCTGATACCATCTAAGAAATTAATTGGAGATAAAAAGTGAAATACTTTTTATTCAAACATAAAAGAATTACATCAGGCTGCTAAAATTTATAGATAAGAGCATAACAATAACTCCTAATAATAATCAACTACTATGTATAAAAATCTACTCTGCATAGAGATCATGATAGAGTAAAATACTATTTATATGACAACTAATACTGACTTAGTCTAAGCCAAAGAAATAGCAACAGACTTTGACCAAGTAAGATGCACTAATTTGTATCATATGATACATATGAAATTATGCTTTCTATCATTTATATTAGAACTAAATAGGATATTCTGGATTACAGCCCAAGAAAAAGAAGAAAGGAAAACTAAAAATCTAGCCCCATCTTTCTCCCGCTTAATAGGCCAACTTCAGAGGGACTAGGATACTCTCCATTCCAAATGAAATGGAGAGTCTTCACTCTTTGTATATTCTCTATTATCATCTCTCTTCCATCATCATGATATCACATTCCAACACATTTTAAATCCGGATCATGAAATAGAGACTCCAATTCATTTGAAATGAAGAGGGTCCTAATTCACTTCAGAGACTTCAGAGTCCAGACTAGTGGCTGGTCCGTCTGTGGGATATGTATAAATAAACTCTAATTAGAAAACATTCTTCTACAACACTCACTCCATTCTAAAATTAGAGATACAATTTGATTTTTAAATTAAATCACGACATATTAAACTTTAAAATTGGTATAACTCATAAAGGTTTAGAATGGAATTGTGATAAATAGTTTTTGTTATGTTTACTATACAATTATAATAATTGTATCAACTAAAATTAAATAAATTCACATCAATTTAAAATTTATTATCGTTTGATCTCAAAAATTAAATTACATCTCTAATTTTGGAACATATTTGACCCTGGCTTATGCGGTGTTTTATATATAATAGGCTAATTATAACTGATGTTTAATTAACCTTACTTAGGAATGGTGGATAGAGATGATAATGTCAATATTTCAGATTTCTACTTCTATGATGAGGTAAGTTCCACTCCAATTAGTCTTGTAATATTAATAAATTGAGACTTATTAATTTGGGTATAATGTCATGAGAGTTGCATGTTTAGTGCTTCATTTTAGATATTTGATTTTGGACTGATATTATATGTTGTCTCTAAAAGAATATTTTTTTGCCTCTTGTATGTTTTAATTAATTTATTATTTTTATTTTTTTCCACTTAATTAATTATATACTTTTATTCTTAGCTATAGTTTGGGTACATGCTATATTGACGTTGAAAACACGTCCTTGAAATTAAATTCATTAATAACTAGTGAAAGGATAATATAGAAATAAAAAAAATCCAACAGTATGTATCAGAGAAGTTATTCAATTTGTTGCTTTTGCATGAAAATAATTTTGTTGTCTGAAATTTCCGCATGGAAAGTGCTGTATAAATGGTTTAAATCTTCAGTTTTGAACCACTACTGCAACGTATGGAGAGGCTCTAAAGCGAACCTTAAAGAGTGAATCAAAGACGAACCGTCGTCTTTGGTGTCTATGGCGACGATTCGACCCGTCGCCAAAGACTACGTGGCTATGGCGACGGATCGAACCGTCGCCATAGACACCAAAGAAGACGGTTCGTCTTTGATTCGCTCTTTAAGGTTCGCTTTAGAGACGGACCGCTGCAACGTATGCTTTCATTTGAAATTTGTTCAAATACAGGGGTTACCCTGGGAAGGCGGACAGATGACAGATTTTAAGCACAAGTAGGTGACAAAATCGTCTAAATAGCACAACCCATGCTTTCTACATATATATATATATATATATATATATATATATATATATATATATATAAATATGTGTGTGTGTGTGTGAGTTCCAATCCATGACAGCCGTTTACTAGTTAGGAGAATTATTTTAGCAACCATCATCTTCATCGTTAATTAACATATTTAATGGTTGAGATTGAAAAAAATAAAAACACTGCCGCTACAAGTTGTATTTACTAATTTCTTGTTCAACGGTCAAATAATAAAATATTATTATTTATTAATTATTATAATAATCAAAGACCATGCACGCAGCTACAACATGTAGCGACTGGCCATATTAATCTTGTCCCAATTTTTTTTGTCTTTCCTCCCAATTTATATTACTAACTATTATTAATATTTCTAACTAATATTATTATGAATATTATATTAACTAACTAATATTAATATTAATAATATTACTAATAGTGGTAACTAACTAATAATATTACTAACTAAATTTGTTTATATATATATATATATATATATATATATATATATATATATATATATATATATATAATCCAAAACTATACTCCCCAAGTAAAGAAAACACCTAGGCATAAAGAATCTGGTTCCTTGCAAAATATTAAACAATAACAACATAACTTACATGATCATAATACAACTTTCATTTTACAAAAAGAGTTTTATTTGTCAATTTTTTTTTTTAACAAAATGAGTTTTTTTTTTAGTGATAATAGTATAAAATGACACCGTTTCCTATGTTTGTCGTTTTATTTCTAATGATATGATCCACACTATTAAAACTAATAACATATTATTGTTATTATTCTTATCTTATATATGAAACAAAAAGATATCCCATAAATTTCGCAAATAATACCATCTGGAATGGATCAAGTATTTTTTTGCGCCGGCGTGTTTTCGTTGGATTAAGAGTCTATTATTACTAGAAGAAATGTTTAAATAAATAACCAAGTCAAGCCCCTGTCATGCAGGAACTTAATTCTTATAGGATTAATTAGCCTCTGGTGTGCTTCATGCTCACTCAAAGGGTAGTTGAAATGAAATTATAAATTGGCTCTAGTACTGGACATGAAAATCAAACAATTCAATTCAATATATCAAAATCATGGATTCTTCTCTCAACATTCCAACAGTTTGTCTCTTTATTTCTTTCATCTTTCTCTACTATATATTTATTCGAAAAACAAAAAACACAAAAACCAGCAAAAGTACCAAAGAAGCTCCTGAACCAGCTGGATCATGGCCAATAATAGGCCACCTCCACTTACTCGGCGGCGACGATCAGTTTCTCTACCGAACCCTCGGAACCATGGCTGAAAAATACGGTCCAGCATTTAATATCCGACTCGGCAGCCGCCGTGCATTTGTAGTAAGCAGTTGGGAAGTAGCGAAAGAATGCTTTACAATCAATGACAAAGCCCTTGCCACCCGACCCACCACAGTAGCCGCAAAGCACATGGGCTACAACTATGCCGTATTCGGGTTCGCCCCCTACAGCCCCTTTTGGCGTGAGATGAGAAAGATTGCAACACTTGAACTCCTCTCAAATCGTCGTCTTGAAATGCTAAAACATGTCCGAGCATCAGAAGTTGACATTGGGATTAAGGAACTATACAGCTCGTGGGCGAAAAATGCAAAAAATGGTACTAAGCCTTTGCTTGTTGAGCTTAAAGGGTGGTTTGAGGAATTGACACTAAATGTGGTTGTTAGAATGGTGGCTGGAAAGCGTTATTTTGGCGGCGGAGCGAATGCATGTGATGATGGCGAGGCGAGGCGGTGCCAAACAGCAATTACGGAGTTTTTTCGTTTGATTGGTATTTTTGTTGTTTCGGATGCGCTTCCTTTTTTGTGGTGGTTGGATTTGCAGGGGCATGAAAAGGCTATGAAGAGGACGGCTAAGGAGTTGGATTTGGTGCTTGGCGGTTGGCTTGAGGAGCATAAGCAGAGGAGATTAGCTGGAGAGGTGAAGGGAGAGAGTGAGCAAGATTTTATAGATGTGATGTTGTCTCTTCAGGAGGAAGGGCAGCTTTCGAATTTTCAGCATGATTCTGATACTAGCATCAAGTCTACTTGCCTGGTAAAATTTATGTGCATGGTACTAGTTAAGGAATTTATTTATTAATTATACTTTTTTTTTTTGCTAATTTCCCCACACACACCACTAACCACACTCACACATCCAAACATGCTAATTTCCACACACACACACACACACACACACACCACTAACCACACTCACACACCCACGAATCGAATCCTTGATCTCATAAAAACCATAAAGTAAGAGTTATCGTTGGGCCAAGAACCATACGACTATGTTGGCCAAGAACAAAACTATGGCCAAAAGAAAAATCTCTAAAAAAAAATGAAGTATGTAACTTTTTTCTATATAAAAGCAACAAATTTTTATATTTCAGAAAAAAAAATTGACCAACAAGAATAATAGTACATAACTTTTTATTGTACGTATGAGAAAAATTGCACTAGGGTATTTGTCTGCGATTTTGTCCAGTGCTCCAACTTTTATTGTTTGGCCAATTGCACTTGGGAAAGTCCACCGGCATGTTGAAGTTGAATGCATGATAAATAATGTGTCCTAATCTAGAGTCTATTTTTAGTCACATGTGGACTTAATAATTATAACCAATCAATCAAATTCCGTGCATTATTAATATAACCTTTAAATATCTAAAATTCTATTGGTGTATATTACTTTGGTCTTTACCCAATTAACTTCCGTTTCGTTTAATAGTTTAGATAGTAAAATTCTCTTTATTTAATTTTATGCAGGCACTTATACTAGGAGGCAGTGATACCACAGCAGGCACATTGACCTGGGTAATTTCCTTACTCTTGAACAATCGCAACATATTAAAAAAAGTCCAAGAAGAATTAGACCTCCACGTTGGTTTGGAGAGGCAAGTTGACGATTCAGACATAAAAAACCTCGTATATCTTCAAGCAGTTATCAAGGAAACGTTGCGCCTATACCCTGCCGGTCCCCTACTAGGACCCCGAGAGGCCATGGATGATTGCACCGTAGCCGGTTATAACGTTAAGGCCGGCACTCGTTTGATAGTTAACATTTGGAAGCTTCAGAGGGATCCGAAAGTTTGGACAAATCCGTCCAACTTTCAGCCCGAGAGGTTTCTCACAAGCCATGCACATGTTGATGTTAGAGGTCAACAGTTTGAACTGATGCCCTTTGGCTCTGGCAGGCGCTCTTGTCCCGGAGTGTCATTTGCGTTACAAGTTTTGCACTTAACGTTTGCTCGCCTTGTTCAGGCGTTTGATTTGGCAACACCGTTGGATGAGGCTGTTGACATGACGGAGAGTCCGGGATTAACTATTCCCAAAGCAACGCCATTGGAAGTTCTCCTTACTCCGCGCCTTCCTGCCAAGCTTTATGGCTTTTGAAATGCGTCTTGTTAGAGATCGAGGCAGTTTAATAAAACAAAGGAGGATCCACACTGTGTAATTGGTCAAGTTTAATATAGGAACAAGTTGCACCGTATAGCACAAAATTATATTGCAACAAAAATATAATATAAAGTTAAGAAAAATATATCGTTGTGTTAGACATGCAACTTTTTCTTATATATATGAACTTGATTTATGGTCAAGACGTTCACCAAGCTAGGATCCTAAAAAGGGTTATAATGTTTTTTATTTTTTGCTCTTTACAGTCGGGTTGCTAAGGGTTTCCTTATATGGAAGCTTTTAAGTGGATAAGTCAATTTGTATTACATGGGAAGTACTTCTGAAATCCGAATGTGTCATATATGTCTACTTTTTACTCTTTTATGATTATATATAAAACACACGAGTTTTTAATTTTATCCAACTTTAATTAGAATTTTTGAGTCAGGTGGTCGTCATAAAATGAGGAAAAATACATAATTTATATATGTGCAACACCTCAATTTGACATCGAGAAAAATTATTTGTATATAAGAAAATAAGTTACTATCAATAATATTTTTAAGTCATGACTTTTTGGGTGAGCATGTGGTGGGCTACGATGACCCAAGAAGATACTGTTGAGCCAGTAGTTTAATGTTTTATTTGAATGGATGTTATTTGATTCGGACTTGAGATTTGACTTGAGATTTATTCCGGACTCGGGATTTGACCTGAGTTGTTTCATATGATATCAGAGCCGAATCTCGAAAACTCGGGTCGGGTCATCCGATCGAGTTGCCGGAGGTGGGACACGAAGGCTGATGATATTATTCCACAATGGAGAGATGGAGGTCCGGAGGTAGGGACGCGTAGCCAGCCGGTATTATCCCACAATGGCTAGAGAGACAAAGATCTTTGGTCCGTGTGTGTGATCGATTCTGACGTGGACGTCAGAAATTTAAGTTGGAGAGTTTGTAACACCCCAGTCCCATATCGAAAGATAGGAGAAAAATTTGTCTGCATATAAAGAAATAAGTTACTACCAATAGTACCTTCAAGTCATGACCTTTTAGATGAGCATATCTTGAGACTTGACCCAAAATTTATTCTGGACTCGAGATTTAAACGGAGCTGTTTCAATATGTATAGTCATGCATATACCTGTATTAATCCGAGTAAAAGCATATTTACCTTTATACATGTATAATCCACTTACAATTGAACTGGCAAAATTGATCCGCTTGTTTATTTGGGACGAGGCTGAAAATTTGAAATTCTAGAATTGTGTGTATGAAATTTGGAAAACTTGTGAAAATAAGATTGGAAATGAAATACTGAAATTCAATGGAGCTTTTTTAAACCATTTAATACACTATATGTATTTTAATATTGTTCTTGATGTTAGATTTTTCACTATAGTTTATTAAATTTATTATCATTAACATATTTTTTCCCTCTTTAATTTTACATTTATTATTCTTGATGTTAGAATTTGAAACTGGAATATCACTAATTATATATATAATCGGAGAGGATCACATGCATACCCTTTTATTTAACATACCTTACTCACCACATTTAACGACGGTTCGGGCGACAGTTCGATCTGTCGCGTACATCAGAGAACCGTTGTCTTATCTTTTAGTGACGTATCGAACCGTCGCCATAACACATAAACTGTTTATCTATTCTATAGAGACAGACCAAACCGTCGCTCTGTCCGTCGCTAAAGGTGATGAGCAGGGCCGTACTTGAAAAAAAAATTTGTATAATTTTTGTTTTTCATAATAGTACAAAATAACATAATAATATACCATTATAATTTTACTATTTTGTCAACATTTTTAAATTAAGAATTTATCACGCCCTCCTATATTCATTTTTAGTTGACGTTTTAGGAGCAAGTTCATGGGAAAAATATAATTAATTGTCTACTTTATTAATTTAAATATAAAATCTCAATATTACTTTTTAAAATTCATTGCAAAGGTAAGAGAAACAAATTAGTGTTTACTTATAGGGATAAAACGAGAAAACTAAGTAATTAATTCTTCCAAAAAATCTAAATCGTCAGATAAAGAGGAATGTTGTCTTTAATTTAAACTCTAATAGGAGAAAAAAGAAAATATTCGAAAAAAATTCTAGTTTTAATGTCATAATTGTACTAAAAAAATAATGCAAATAGATTAGGTGCGTGGTGTTAAAACATCCTAATTAATATACAATATTAATATATATTATAAAATTTCACAAATAAAAAATTAATTCTTTATTAAGAAAGATTATTATGTGAGACTTATTACTTTTACAAGTCATAATATATAGTCATATTTGAGTTGTGAATTTATCAATTCTTTTATGTAATATACTGACAAATGTATAGAATTATATATTATACGAATATTGAATATCAAATATTTGCTATATTTTACATATCTTAATAAAACAGATGTTAAACGAATACGAACACACTTTTATCTTTATTTTTACTTATTTATTGACAAATGTCTTTCTATTGAATGTGCAATATCCATGATACCCGGATACAAAAATATATACTTTAAACAAATACTAATGCAAGTGAATATCAAAATTTTCGGTTACCATTTATCAAAGTTCTCTTTTATGCCGACATAAAAATTAAACATAAATATTTTACAA
The DNA here is from genome assembly GCA_016801055.1 of Panax notoginseng. Lineage (NCBI taxonomy): Eukaryota > Viridiplantae > Streptophyta > Magnoliopsida > Apiales > Araliaceae > Panax > Panax notoginseng. The sequence goes on from CM029021.1 coordinate 125,687,991, forward strand.
TTTTATTTATTTATATTTTTACCCTCTATTGAATTTTTGTTTACCAAAAGTAAGTTCAATTCTTATCCCAGGGAAAAAAAAGCTAATCTTTCAATTTAGTGTTTAATGTTTGGATACTATTTTTAGTATGTTACTTTTTGAACTCTAAACGCAATATTTGAGAATTAAACAAGTTTTAGTTTAAAATAAGTAATTACAATCAGAAAAATAAGAAAGCGTAATTGAATTTTCAAATACTCCAAACATTGTACACCCAAACATGCACATTATTATGACAAATGATTATAATGGTAATTTTTTTATTTTTTATAATTTTTTGTTATATTCCAGATATATTAATAAACAGATGTTAAATGACTATGAATATGCTTCTGTCTGTCTTTATTCGTATTTATTATTGACGTATATCTTTATAGCCAATACCAATAATATTTATTTTAGTCATATATGCTTTAAAAGGATACGCACGCGAATGAATATTGAATTTTCCATTTGTCAACAAATTGGGCTGAAAACGAGTCGGAGGACTCGGATCGGTGTGGATTCGAGAAAAAATTGAACGGACTCAGAGTTCTCCATGAGTAGCTCGATAGATTTCAAATCATTCACCATTAATTCGATTGAATATGTTCGATTATGGTTCGCGATTATGAATATATGTAAAGTTAAGTTTGATTCTGTAATGAATTGGAGAAACAGAACTGAAATTATCACGGGAATTCAGGAGAGGAGAAACAGAAAATTGAGTTGAGAGAGAGAAGAGAATAAGGAGATAGAACCGTAGGGAGAGAAAGAAAATATCACATTTTTATTCACTGATCCCAAATAGAATTGCAACTCAACTATATATCTACTTAGAATACCACTATTACCATTATGCCCCCACTAATCCTATATTTATTTCTATATCCCTATCTATTCCTTACAGATTCCTGGACGATTGGGTTTTTAACGAATTCTCTTTCCTAGTTGGGTTAGTTCGGTACTTCCACTTCCTCCTACAGTATACTTGATAGACTCCACGACACGTTTGCGTGATGTGGTCGTCGCCCAGATCATTTCTAGCACAGTTGATAGAGTGAAACTCTCTCGACACCTCAATGCAACGTTTATATTGAGACGAGAAATTTGGTACAATCGATCAAGTAATGAAATCTGCGTTGAATGAGATACCAACGACGCCTAAACCCTGCGTTTATATTAAAACAGAAACATCGACACAATCAACGATTGATGCGGTAGAAGATGTCACACACAACTATGTATTGTTGTATGATAAGTCAAATTGAATTTCAAAGAAGAAACTAAGAAATTACTTAGAAATTCTTCAAAGAACCAAAGAACCAAAGAAGAGAATAAACCTCACAAGTATATCGGCACAATCAACGATTGATGCGGTAGAAGACACCACACACAACTATGTATTATTGTATGATAAGTCAAATTGAATTTCAAAGAAGAAGCTAAGAAATTACTTAAAAATTCTTCAAAGAACCAAAGAAGAGAATAAACCTCACAAGTATATTGAATCTGAAGTGTAGTTTTACAATAGATATAACCCTTATTTATACTAGTTACAAAAATTCTAATCCTAATAGAAATTACATACCATAACCCTAATTTCTATAAGGAAATAAAAACCTATTTAGAAAATAAATCTTAGTTAATAATAAGTTCTAATTCAATAGAATTGAAAAAAACTAATTTTCTAGAACATCAAAAATCAACAATTGTCGTGTAATTATTTTCTTTTCTTGTTGCATCCGGATCTTATGTTGCCGCGTGAAACCAACTGAATTTCCGTGCGACTTGATTTGCAAGATTTGCTTTGAATGTCCATGTAATGCTTAGCTTGAGGAATACTGATTTGCAAGATTTGCTTTGAATTTGCATGTAATGCTTAGCTTGATGAATGCTGGGTTTTTTTAATCGTGGCCCACACATTAAGTACCTGAATATCCATTCCCCAATAAATCTTGGCAGGCAGGTTTGTCCAACCGGAATTTTGAACATTTTTAATTATTTTTCTTGTGACTTTTAAAAAATATATAATATTTATTTCAATTAAAATTTTTACAGAATATAATATTTTATGTGTAATTTAAATATATATACAAAATTAAGATTGTATAGACTGTCCAAAGAAAATGTCCGTGTAGAAAGACTCGTCCATTCCCACATGCTTTATCCACTTTAGCTTATAAATGAATCTAATGATCCAAATAGTAGGCGCACATGATATTTGTAATCGGATTTCCTTTACAAGTTAGTTGAATACGTGGCTGCACGGAATTAGATTTGTCTTGGTGCTGATATTACGTCCCATAATTGTAACACCTCAGTTCTACATCAAAAGATAAGAGAAAAATTTATCTGCATATAAGGAAATAAGTTACTACTAATAGTACCTTTAAGTCATGACCTTTTGGGAGCCTGTGGTGGGCTAAGTTGACCCAAGAAGATACTATTGGGCCAATAGTTTGAGGCCTTATTTTGATGGATTTGATTTGATTCGGACTTGAGATTTGACCCAAGATTTGTTCCGGACTCGGGATTTGACTCGGGTTGTTTCATATGGTATCAGAGCCGACTTTCGAAAGCTCGGGTCGGGTCATCCGATCGGGTTGCCGGATGTGGGGACACGAAGGCTGGTGGTATTATCCCACAATGGAGAGATGGAGGTCCGGAGGTGGGGACACGAAGCTAGCCGGTATTATCCGACAATGGCTAGAGAGGCAAAGATCTTTGGGTCGTGTGTGTGATCGGTTCTGACAGGGACGTCAGAAATTTAAGTGGGGGAGTTTGTAACACCCCAGTTCCACATCGAAAGATAGGGAAAAAATTTATCTGCATATAAGGAAATAAGTTACTACCAATAGTACCTTCAAGTCATGACCTTTTGGGAGCCTGTGGTGGGCTAAGTTGGCCCTACTATTGAGCTAGTAGTTTGAGGCCTTATTTTGATAGATTTGATTCGATTCGGACTTGAGATTTGACCCAAGATTTGTTCCGGACTCGGGATTTGACTCGGGTTATTTCAATAATGATGCCCATATGAATAGCTTACTTGATTTGTTAACCAACAATCCGTACTTTCCTTTTTGATGAATATGAACCCGTTAAGAATCTGTAAAACAAATTTAACCTTTTTCTTTCCATTGACATTAACACAGTCAAGATCACATAGTTATCAACGGAATAAAAAGGTCACATCCAACTTCACAATATAAAAACTCAGTAGCATACTTATTGTAAGACCCTAACTTATTAATAAATGAAATTAAATTTCCTCTATTTATTATTTTGAAATAGAAAGGGTTGATTTAATTAATGTGGTTGGTTATGGGTAAAATGCGCAAATATTTCAGATAAGCAAGTAATTATAAAATATTTATTTTTGGTCGGTGAATATTCGTTTGGTCGTGAAATATTCTTGCTGTCGAGGAATATTCGTACGACGGCGCAGCCTTGTGTGGACCCCATAACGGAAAGCGAATGGATGAAGAAAACGACAAGTAAAAGTTGTTTATAAATAACAGCGTAGTTGTTACCGTTAACACTGTTGGAATATCCGGTGGTTAAAATACAGTAATACGCGTGGTTGCACAGTAGCACACGGATTGCACAGTATTTTTGAATTATTGATTCTTACGAAGAAAGGCACTACTCAATAATTGTTACAGTAGTTACTGTTCAATATTTTATTTTATTGATTCAATAATTGCTGCGTTGATATTTTATATTATTGTTGTTTCAATAATTGTTGCTCCACAGTATTTTCCATTATCAGATCAATAATTCATATTATTTGAATAATATTATTAGATAGCATTATTGGCAATGTCTAGAAAGTTCTGTCTAAGGAGAGGTTTGGTCATCTAATTGTGCGCTAGTAAGAAAAAATCCTTATTGGAAAGCCCCCTCCTTCCTGGGAACGGTCTGGTTGTCATAAATGTGATTCTGTAATATTATTAGTGAATAATTAATTATTGATTCATATGATAAAGAAATATTTATTCTATGTGGATATAAATGTTGGATATATTTATTGTGGTTAAAAATTAAGGAGTTAATGTTAAGGTGTTTTATCAGTATTTTTATCGGAATAGAGGTATTAAAAATCAAATCAGGGTTTTTGAGAAATATTGCGGGGTTATAATTTTCAATCCGACCGTTGGATCGTGGTAATTTTTGGATATGTTATTCATATATAAGTTGAGTATATATCCACAAATTTTGAACCGTTAAAAATGAACGTATGATTTGTTATGAATTTTACGATATGACTGGTTCAGAAATTGTAGAAGTTGCGAAATTTGTCATTTTGGTAAAAAATTCTAGAATTGGTGGGCCCCACTTTTGGTTGGTGAAAATGTGCTGAGATTTTTATTCAAATGTGGTGGGTGGGAATAGTAGCAGGTAAAGCCATCAGGTTGCAGGTTAAGTCTACTTTGACGTGCTAACATTTTCCTATAAATAGAGGGCTAAGTTAGAATTGAAAATCACACCAGAAACAAGTTTTCTCTCTTTCTCTCTCTAGATTATTGAGTGTATTTTGGGTGTATTTAGATACTTTGTGAGTTTCTATTCATCAGTGCAAGTTTTCTTCAGCCTTATACCGATATTCCGATCAGAAATACTGATATTTTGAGGTAAGGGATATTATTTTCTTCTTAAATGATATTATTTTCTTCAATATCATTATGCTGAAATATTGATATAAACTTTTTGTCAAATTTAGAACTTTTTATGTCGGGATTACTATTCACGTATACGGCACTATTCACCAATACGGCACTATTCACCGAATTTTTTTTCTTTTTGTTCAAGATGTCTATTATGGTTACTATCTTTGATTGTATCCATATTTTGATCTTTATTTTTGAATTCTATTTCAAAATTGGTTATTATGGGGTATTATTGAACTGGGATAAACTGTAATACGAATTCCTAATATTTGTTCTTTTATCTCACTGGATTCGTTTTCTTTAAAATATTTTTCATCATCCGCAGTCCTAAATGATGATACTACTGAATATCTTTGGCCTGTAGTGCAAAGATGTATGATTACCTGATGAATATCTTTGGCCTGTAGTGCAAAGATGAACAGGTGTTGAGATGAACATGACTGACTGGTGATACAAATGAATATCTTTGGCCTGTAGTGCAAAGATGAATATTTGGTTAAAGATGATTATTAATTGATGTTACAGGGATAAAATATTGATGATGGGCTTTTAAATCTTAGAAGATAGTAGAATTCATTCTCTACTTGACTCTTCTAATGGTTTGCTGTTTCCGCTGCAGTTGTCGATCTAAAATTTATTGTCTCTTATATTTTATCAGATTTTTTTCTGTTGAAGACTAATGATAATTTGTTGTATATTATCTTAGTCATAATATTCTTTACTGGGCTACTTGAGCTCACCTTTTCCTTTTTGTTCCATTTTTCTTCTCAGGAGGTGAAAACATAGCAGGATCTAGTCGGGATATGGAGTGATGGTTCTAGAAAGATGTTTTAGCAGTCCTCACTATTTCTGTAAAATAGTGTTTGAATAATTGTAATGAGGACTTATTTGAGTGTGGATATTGTCTAGAAGACAATATTTATATTTAAACTCACAGTATGTGTTGTCGTATTTTGCACGACAATTGTATTATTGAAGTTGTAGTTTGTTTTTTGTACCAGGTATTTGGCGACTCAGAATGGGTGTTGTATACCTATTTTGGGGGCGTCACAGTTGGTATCAGAGCTATAAGTAAAGAGCCCCGAGCCTCTCGCTGGTGACTTCCTGTTGATGGGGGATGCACCGAAGCCAGACTCTCCGTAGGGGACGCCGTTCTGCGGTGGCAAACTGATAGGTACCAATGTGAGGTGCTGTCCACTGATGGGACATTTGTCACAGTTGGTATCAAAGCTTAGGGATATGGTCTCTGGCGGAGATCGGGGAATAGAACTAGGAGGGGAGAGATGAGTAAATCCTTCGCTAGTGTGTCCTACCTAAGCTTATTTGTTGGTCAGTCATAATACAGGGTTATTATGTGATATGTTAATTTGTTTAATTAACCCTTGTTTTATGGCAGTATTTAAGAATGGCTGCTGAGAACGTTAACAATGGAGTGTATGAGATTGTGGAACAACCTTTAGTTACAAACCAGGAGAACGTGCAACGGGAAGGCAATATTCCTCCTGTAAACAACACTACCGAACAAACGATGAGTGATGAAATGTTTAAGAGCTTTTTGCAATTCATGCAAAATCAGACGAGGGAGACTCGTGTGCAGAATATGGGTGGAAATGATAACAACGCGCGGTTTGTCACAGCCAAGTAGTTCAAAGAATTGGGACCACCAGAATTTAAGGGAAAGCCGGATCCGATCATGGCGGAAACGTGGGTCAATCAAATTACTAAGATATTCGATGTCTTGGGATGCACGGAGGAACAGAAGGTTCCATTCGCCACCTTTATGTTCCGCGGTGAGGCAGACTACTGGTGGGAGTCTGTGAAGCGTACCCAGCTTGACGCACTCAACATGTCCTAGGAAACATTTCAGAAACTGTTCAATGACAAGTACTTTCCTAAAAGTATTCGTCATATGAAGGAGGTGGAGTTTATCAGACTGGAACAAAACAACATAACGGTGTCCCAGTACGAGGCGAAGTTTGCAGAGTTATCCAGGTTTGCACCTCATTTGGTTGAAAATGAGGAACGAATGACAAGGATGTTTCTGAGAGGACTAAAACCCGAGATTCGGCAATATCTTATCTCTCATAAATTTTCTTTATATTTAGATGTTGTAAACAGGGCTCAATTATTAGAGCGAGATAATGAGTATGTGCAACTGAGGGACCACAACCAGGGTCATTCCGGTGGCGGCAGTCATCGAAGCAATGAAAACCAGCAGGGAGGAAAATATTCGGACAAAAGCGGTAACCACTCTGGTGGTAATCGTGGCCGTGATAATTGAAGGAGCGAGTCGGGAGGAGATTTCAAGAAGAGAAGGTACAAAAATGATAACGTGAAGACGTCAGCACAAACATCAACTGCTTTTAGGGGAGGAGAACGAGCACCGGTTGTTTGTTACAAATGCGGGAAGGAGGGACACATCAGCCCAAACTGCCCACAACAGTTCAAGGTATGTTATAACTGTGGAAAGGAAGGTCATATAGCTAAAGATTGTCTTGTTGCGAAACCAAGTTCAATGGGGATAGTGACTCCGAAGGCTGTTCTGGACAAGTCAAAATCGGTGGTTCCTGGAAGGGCGTTTGTCGCGACTGCCCAAAATGTGAGGAACCCGAATGAGGTGATCACGGGTAAGCTAATCTTGAACTCTTGCGAAGTTTATACCTTACTAGATACCGGTTCTACCCATTCTTTTATCTCTCCTGCTTGTGCTCAACGTTTAAACTTGACTCCGGAGAAATTGGACTTTAACTTATCTGTTGAAACTCCGTTAGGAGAAACTTTCATTACATCTACAGTTTATAAATCTTGCTTAATCCAAGTTGGCACAATCACATTACCTGTTGACCTTATCTCTTTAAAGATACTTGCTTTTGATGTGATTTTAGGAATTGATTGGTTAACTACTCATCATGCCAAAATTGATTGTTTTCGTAAGGTTGTTAGTTTTCATATTCCTAACCAACCTGTCATGCGAATTCAAGCAACCAAATCACTAAAATCAATCGCTGTCATACCAAGCCATAAAGCCATTCGTTTATTGAAAAATGGATGTCAAGCTTTCATAGCCCATGTTATGGATTTGAACAAAGACAAGTCAGATTTGAATAATATTTTTGTTGTTAGAGAATTTTTCGATGTATTTCCTGAAGAACTTTCCGGTCTACCCCCAGAACGTGAAGTTGAATTCTTTATTGACCTTGAACTTGGTATAAAGCCTATTTCTAAAACCCCATATCGAATGGCTCATATTGAACTTCAGGAGTTAAAAGTCCAACTACAAGAGTTATTAGACATCGGTTTCATTCGTCCTAGTACATCTCCTTGGGGTGCTCCTGTTTTATTCGTAAAGAAGAAAGACGAGAGTATGCTACTTTGTATCGGCTACCGAGAATTGAATCATGTCACTATCAAGAATAGGTATCCGCTACCTCGTATTGATGACCTGTTTGACCAGTTGCAAGGACCACAATTCTTTTTAAAGATCGATCTTCGTTCTGGATATCATCAGCTGAAGATTAAAACTGAGGATATTCCAAAGACTGCATTCAGAACTCGGTACGGGCATTATGAATTCTTAGTCATGTCTTTTGGATTGACTAATTCTCCAGCTGCTTTCATGGATATGATGAACCGTGTATTCAAGGAATATTTGGATCAATTCGTTGTTGTTTTTATTGATGACATCCTCATCTATTCCAAAAGCCGTGAAGATCATGAGCACCATTTGAAGTTGATACTTGAAAGGCTTCGTGAAAACAAGCTTTATGCCAAGCTGAAGAAATGCGAGTTCTGGCTTGAGGAAGTAGCATTCCTTGGGCACGTGGTGTCAAAACATGGAGTATCTGTTGACCCGGCGAAGATTGAAGCAATATAAAGTTGGGAGCAACCGAAGTCGGTGACCAAAGTACGCAGCTTTCTGGGCTTAGCTGGTTATTATCGGAGATTCGTGGAAGGATTTTCTAGAATCGCTACTTCGTTAACTCAGCTGACTCGAAAAGATACAAAATTCGTATGGAGCGAGGAATGCGAGAAGAGTTTCCGAGAGCTCAAAAGGAGACTCATTTCGGCACCTGTTCTGGCAATACCATCTGGTACCGATGGATTTGTTATCTACATCGATGCTTCAAGCAAAGGGTTAGGATGTGTTCTCATGCAGCATGGGAAAGTCATAACCTATGCCTCGCGACAACTCAAAGAATATTAGAGGAATTATCCTACTCATGATCTGGAGTTGGTAGCAGTCGTATTCGCGTTGAAAATTTGGAGACACTACTTGTATGGGGAGAAAGTGGAGATTTATACGGACCATAAAAGCCTCAAATATTTCTTCACCCAAAAAGAACTCAACATGCGGCAACGACGTTGGCTTGAACTATTGAAAGATTACGATCACACTATTCAATATCATCTAGGAAAAGCGAACGTAGTAGCTGATGCATTGAGTAGAAGATCATATGCGAGTACGAGTGCGATATTGTCAATGCAAAGGCCCATTATGTATGACTTGCAAAGGATGAAAGTAGAATTAAAGACTCCAGGGACCCACATGATGATGGCGAATATACGAGTAGAACCGACTTTAATCGATAAAGTTAAAGCTGCTCAAGCTACGGACCTGGGGCTGATATGTATGAAGAAGAAAGTGCAAGAATGAGCTATTCCAGAAGCGAGAATCGATGAAGAAGGAATACTTAGATTCAACTCCAGGCTTTGTGTTCCTAACGATTCTGACTTGAAGCATAGAATCATGATGGAGACACACAACACCCCGTTTGCAATCCATCCTGGGAGTACTAAAATGTATCATGATATTCGACATACATTTTGGTGGAATAATATGAAGAGAGAGATTGCATAGTTTATCTCGAGGTGCTTAACTTGTCAACGTGTAAAGGCGGAACATCAAGTGCCAAGGGTCCATTGCAACCACTTGAGATCCCGAAATGGAAGTGGGAACACAGTACCATGAATTTCGTTACAGGTCTTCCCAAGGTTTCTCAAGGCATAAATGCGATTTGGGTTATTGTTGATAGATTAACCAAGTCTGCTCATTTCTTGCCTATACGTGAGACTTATTCCCTTGAACGTCTTGCTCGTATATATGTGAATGAGATTGTGAGATTGCATGGCATGCCAGTATCCATAGTTTCGGATCATGACCCAAGATTCACTTCACGATTTTGGGTTAGCTTGCAGAAACCTATGGGCACGAATTTACGATTTAGTTCAGCATACCATCCTCAAACGGACGGGCAATCAGAGAGGATTATTCAAATTCTTGAAGATCTATTAAGACTCTGTGTCCTAGATTTCAAAGGGAGTTGGGATAAGCACCTACCATTGGTGAAATTCTCCTACAACAACAGTTATCAAGCAAGTATAGGCATGGCTCCATTTGAGGCGTTGTATGGACGAAAGTGTCGTTCTCCAGTATGCTGGGACGAGGTGGGTGAAGCAACATTGTTGGGACCAGAATTGGTACGCATAACTACAGAGAAGATCCAAACGATTCGACAACGTATACAAACGTCACAGGATCAACAAAAGAGTTATGTGGATCTTCATCGAAAGGATGTAGAATTTAGTATTGGGGATCATGTATTGTTACGTGTTGTACCATGGAAAGGAGTTACAAGATTTGGGAAGAGAGGAAAGCTCAATCCACGATTTGTTGGTCCATTTAAAATTCTTGACCGAATAGAAAATGTGGCATATCGACTCGCATTACCTCCAAGCATGTCTCGTGTTCATAATATTTTTCACATATCTGTGCTTCGTAAATATGTGAAAGACCCGAACCACATAATTGAGTTAGAACTAGACGAGATAGCCAAAGATTTAAAGTACGAGGAGGTACCTGTTAAGATCTTGGATAGGAAAGAGCATGTTCTACGCATGAAAGTTATACCACAAGTTAAGGTTTTGTGGAGAAACCATGCTATTGAAGAAATGACTTGGGAGTTGGAATCAGAAATGAAAGCGAGGTATCCTCACCTTTTCGAAACACCAGGTACGTACGTCAATTTCGAGGACGAAATTTCATAAGGAGGGGAGGTTGTAAGATCCCAATTTATTAATAATTGAAATTAAATTTTCTCTATTTATTATTTTGAAATAGAAAGGGTTGATTTGATTAATGTGGTTAGTTATGGGTAAAATGCGCAAATATTTCAAATAAGCAAGTGGTTATAAAATATTCATTTTTGGTCGGTGAATATTCGTTTGATCGTGAAATATTCTTGCCGTCGGGAAATATTCGTACGACGGCGCAGCCTTGTGTGGGCCCCATAACGAAAAGCGAATGAATGAAGAAAATGACAAGTATAAGTTGCTTATAAATAACAGTGTAGTTCTTACCGTTAACACTGTTGGAATACCTGGTGGTTAAAATACAGTAATACGCGTGGTTACACAGTAGCGCACAGATTGCACAGTATTTTTGAATTATTGATTCTTACGAAGGAAGACACTACTCAATAATTGTTGCAGTAGTTACTGCTCAATATTTTATTTTATTGATTCAATAATTGTTGCGTTGATATTTTATATTATTGTTGTTTCAATAATTATTACTGAACATTATTTTTCATTATTAGATCAATAATTCATATTATTTGAATAATATTATTAGATAGCATTATTGACAATGTCTAGAAAGTTCTGTCTAAGGAGAGGTTTGGTCATCTAATTGCGCGCTAGTAAGGAGAAATCCTTATTGGAAAGCCCCCTCTTTCCTGAGAACGGTCTGGTTGTTATAAATGTGATTCTGTAATATTATTTGTGAATAATTAATTATTGATTCATATGATAAGGAAATATTTATTCTATGTGGATATAATGTTGGATATATTTATTGTGGTTAAAATCGAAGTAGTTAATGTTAAGGTGTTTTATCAGTATTTTTATCGGAATGGAGGTATTAAAAATCAAATCAGGATTTTTGAGAAATATTGCGGGGGTTATAATTTTTAATTCGACCGTTGGATCGTGGTAATTTTTGGATATGTTATTCATATATAAGTTGAGTATATGTTCACAAATTTTGAACCGTTAAAAATGAATGTATGATTTGTTATGAATTTTACGATATGACTGGTTCAGAAATTGTAGAAGTTGCGGAATTTGTCATTTTGGTAAAAAATTCTAGAATTGGTGGGCCCCACTTTTGGTTGGTGAAAATGTGCTGAGATTTTTATTCAAATGTGGTGGGTGGGAATAGTAGCAGGTAAAGCCATCAGGTTGCAGGTTAAGTCTACTTCGGCGTGCTAACATTTTCCTATAAATAGAGGGCTAAGTTAGAATTGAAAATCACACCAAAAACAAGTTTTCTCTCTTTCTCTCTCTAGATTATTGAGTGTATTTTGAGAGTATTTAGATACTTTGTGAGTTTCTATTCATCAGTGCAAGTTTTCTTCAGCCTTATACCGATATTCCGATCAGAAATACTGATATTTTGAGGTAAGGGATATTATTTTCTTCTTAAATGATATTATTTTCTTAAATATCATTATGGTGAAATATTGATATAAACTTTTTATCAAATTTGGAATTTTTTGTGTCGGGGTTACTATTCACATATACGGCACTATTCACCAATACGACACTATTCACCGAAAAATAAAATTTTTTCTTTTTGTTCAACATGTCTATTATGGTTACTAACTTTGATTGTATCCATATTTTGATCTTTATTTTTGAATTCTGCTTCAAAATTGGTTATTATGGGGTATTATTGAACTTGGATAAACTGTAATACGAATCCCTAATATTTGTTCTTTTATCTCACTGGATTCATTTTCTTTAAAATATTTTTCATCATCCTCAGTCCTGGATGATGATACTACTGAATATCTTTGGCCTGTAGTGCAAAGATGTATGATTACCTGATGAATATCTTTGGCCTGTAATGCAAAGATAAACAGGTGTTGAGATGAACATGACTGACTGGTGATACAAATGAATATCTTTGGCCTGTAGTGCAAAGATGAATATTTGGTTAAAGATGATTATTAATTGATGTTACAGGGATAAAATATTGATGATGGACTTTTAAATCTTAGAAGATAGTAGAATTCATTCTCTACTTGACTCTTCTAATGGTTTGCTGTTTCCGCTGCAGTTGTAGATCTAAAATTTATTGTCTCTTATATTTTATCAGATTTTTTCTTATTGAAGACTAATGATAATTTATTGTATATTATCTTAGTCAAAATATTTTTTACTGGGCTAGTTGAGCTCACCCTTTTCCTTTTTGTTCCATTTTTCTTCTCAGGAGGTGAGAACATAGCAGGATCTAGTCGGGGTATGGAGTGATGGTTCTAGAAAGATGTTTTAGCAGTCCTCACTATTTCTGTAAAATAATGTTTGAATAATTGTAATGAGGACTTATTTGAGTGTGGATATTGTCTAGAAGATAATATTTGTATTTAAACTTACAGTATGTGTTGTCGTATTTTGCACGACAATTGTATTATTGAAGTTGTAGTTTATTTTTTGTACCATGTATTTGGTGACTCAGAATGTGTGTTGTATACCTATTTTGGAGGCGTCACACTTATCATGATAAACAAACTCAACACATGCTACAGAATTTTCCAAATTATTGACAAAAATCAGAATATCATCAAAATAGAGAATAACAAATTTTTCCATGAAAGAATACAAAATATAATTCAACAATCTTATGGAAGTATACAATGCCTTAGTTAATCCAAGTGAACTAAGTAAACATGAAAATAACTCATATCTCAATTCATCTTGATGATAAACACTTCTCAAATCAAAACCATATGATAGTTCCTCATACCATGAAAACTTCATGAACGGACAAGTATATATGAACACTACCATTGTCATATAACGACATCTCATGTAAAGATTGACTAGCATGAAACCCTAACTCAACATATGGATAAGAAGAACTAGAATGAATTTCATGCAAGTACGGACATTGAAAACGAGAATATATATCATAATCATAAAGTAACTCAACAAAAATCAAATATCTGCCATAGTTTATGATAAAGATGATCCTACCCTCAAAGTAGCTAAAAATAAATTTACCAATGGAAGCATGCAAAACATGTTTTAAATATCTCATGAAACACTAGATGAATCAGTTAATCTAATAGAAATAACTATCCATCTATATAATTCACATGTTAAAATAATTTCCCATTTATCACTTTTTCTCATGCTAAATTGATTAGGCATGGTTATCACATGATAATTACATCTAGATAAAACACAAGTATTATGTAATCTATCAAACATATTATCTAAACAAAGAAAAGAATAACGAAACTTGTTTACCAATTCAAAATCGATGTAGAAACTCGTTGTCCCATCCCCCTTAAATACTATGATATTATAATTAGCACAAGAACTCATGTCTTCTCTCACGATACCCACTTAATTTCATCAACTCTCCAACCCGCCTCGGTAACTCCATCGTCTCCTCGGGAATACTATCAGTTGATCGACACGGGATGATAGCACGGGGTATATCATCAATAACCTGCACAAGAGAAACAATAGAACTAGACAAAGAAGAGTTAACCTTGTTAGTATTCAAAAACGCTATCTTATACGAATGTACAGTCATTGGCTGTTCACTTTCTAACTCACTGTCTTTTTCATAGTCACTTATTTTTCTCCCTTCTTTTTGCTCAATCTCACGTTTGTTTTCTATCTTTCATTCTTTTCAATCTCACTATTTTTTCATTCTCATTTTCTCAATCTCTCTTTTGTTTTTTTCCTCACTCTTTTCAACTTTTTCTATTTCACTATTAATCTTTTGAGAAATTTCTTTTTGTCGATTATTTTCTTATGTATTTTCTTTTACAAACTCATCTTCTTGATCACTTTCTTTCGATTGTTCACCAACTTGCTTTTGATCATGGATATCATCGTGAACATTAGAACCCAATAGCTCTCCTTGGACTGCATATTTGATTATATCTTCTTCCTCCCTCGGCTAAACTTGTTCCTTTTGCGCCTTAGAAGTGTTTTGTAATTGCATCCAACAATCCTCCAATCCCTTGCGACACACCTCCATGATGTCTTCTTTTATGTTCTTAGATGCTTTCAGAATGTCTTAATTGTGGTTGTCTCCAATGCGAATCCTCCTTGTTAAATGTTGGCGCATCTTCTAATGTTGATTGTTTTGAAGGTTGCTTTACAAGTCTTTGAGATGCATACTCATCCCTCCTATCTCGCTGTACTGGAGCAAACCGCTTTCTCATTGTTGTTTTTAATTATGCCTATGTCTCGATCGAACGCTCTCCATAATTTTGTGAAACTCCTACCATAAAATTTCATGATCGGAGAACTCTTGAACTGCCCGTCTGACCTTCCTCTGCTCGGAGTAATCATGATTGTCAAACTCTCGCTCCATTTTTCTCTCCCATCTCAGATATGCCTCTGTATCAATATTACATTGGAAAGTATTCCTTCGAGACCCATTAGAACTTTCATAATTGTAGCCGTATATGTTCTCTGCAAAACAAAAGTTAGTAGATAAAAAAAATTTCCTCACACACTCCCTTACGCGCGTGTTTCACTCAAACAATGATGAATCTCTCGTGTATTGCTCAATTGGTTTTTACCCTCTAATAAACTCACACTATTTCCTTTTACCTATAATATTCTTTCTTATAGGTTCTTTTTGAATTCACCAAATAAATTCATAGTTTTACAATGCTATTCAAAAGTAACTTATCAAGAACAAAATATAGAATGTATGAATATCGAGATTCCACAAAGTATTACGAGTGATCGCCTTGTGCTGTCCTTGTAAACCCTTAAAATTTTGCTTATATGATTTCTCCGAAAAGTTATGATGTCGCTTCGTCGAAATTGATAATGAATGGAACGAAATGAAATTTTGGTTGGAATTTGATGATTTGATGATGTGCTACAAGTTTGGTTAGCACAGTAGAAAAATAATATGCAAATTTTTCTTTACTTTTTTTTTCACTAATTTTAATTTTTTTTTTCCAATATATATTTCGACAAAAAATTAAGATAAGTAACTAGCTAGAAAAACTTAGCTTTGATACCAAATGATAGACCCCGCGACACGTTTGCATGAGGTGGTCTTCGCCCGGATCGTTTCTAGCACAGTTGATAGAGTGAAACTCTCTCGACACCTCAACCCAACGCCTATATTGAGACGAGAACCTTGATGCAATCGATTTAGCAATAAAAACCGCGTTGAATGGAACACAAATGACGCCTAAACCCTGGTTTATGTTGAAATAGGAACCTTGATACAATCAACGATTAATGCGATAAAAGACGCCACACACAAATATGTATTGTTGTATGATAAGTCAAATTGAATCTCAAAAAATAAAATAAAAAATTACTTAGGAATTCTTTAAAGAACCAAAGAGCCAAAGAAAAGAATAAACCTCACAAGTATATTGAATAATTATAATGATGTTAAATATTGTTAATTACAATATATGTAACCCTTTTTTATACTAGTTACAAAATTCCTAATCCTAATAGGAATTACAAACCAATTTGAAATAGAAATTCCTATTTCTATACAATAATAGAAACCTATTTAGAAAGTAAATCTTAGCTAATAATAAATCCTAATTATAATAAAATTTGATATGTATCTGAAAATCCCTAAAATCATGCTAATTACCTAAAACAGAAGGCAAAAAAATATAATATAATATGCCTAATATTTTAGGAAATAAAATCTTCTCTACTTTCTGAATTGGGCTTCTATCAAATTGATCCAAACTTGTGTCTCGTGCTTTTTAGCCCCCTCTTTGTATTTCCTTGAATAACTTTTAGCCCAATTACTTGAAATTATTTGTTGAATCTTAACGCTCGAGTTGATAGGTTACCAAAAAATTTTGACCCAGTCAGTCTGCAATCAATACTTCCTTCAGTTCCTTCAATGTTAGAGAATAGTAAGAGACACCTTTAATTTTTTTCTACGAAATAACAATTTACACTTTTTTCATCATTTATTTTGTAAACAATTTTAAGATCTATGAATGGGTATGATTTGAGAGAATTTAAAGAGATATAGGGCTTAACTTCAATTGTTGGTAAGTTATCAATCCACAAATTCATTTATATAACCCCAATTTCATTTTCCCCAAATCATACAAAACCGTAGTTTTATTTTCTTCTAAATTAAGTCTCATCCTAAAATTCTTCAAAACTCTAAGTCTGTTATTCGGGTTTTGTTTGAATTTTGGTATTATATTGTAAATTTCTTAACTTATTATTTGTTTGAATGATTATTTGATGATTACTTAATATTGAAAACATGAGGTAAAGAACTAAGAATCCATATATTTATTCTCATGTATTTTTAAAATTGGGATATTGACTACTGTTTCTTGTTTTATTTCAGGAATTGTGATATTGAACTGGCACAACATTGGTCCTTATCAAATTTATGTTGAAAAATCTATTCCAATTGTGAAAGGAGGATAACAGACGAAGATGGAACTACTGGAAAATCTGTTCCATTTTGTTCCAATTCATGTTGGAAAATCTGTTCCAATTGTGATTAGTTCATTCACTTAAAAAGTAATGTAACTTAACTCGTCTTTTGTTTTACCTTTTTATTGTTGGTTCACAGTCTATTGCAAAATTTGCACATATCACCCTTAACTTTATCCTTTTATCAATTTAACCATTTACTGGATAGAATAATAACTATATGAAAAATTGAATACTTTTATTTAATAAAATTCGGGGTCTTACAATCTCTCCTCCTTATGAAATTTTGTCCTCGAAATTTACGTACATGGTAGTTCGAAGAGATGAGAATACCTTATTTTAATTTCAGATTCTAACTCTTAGGTCATTTCCTCAATATCATGGTTTCTCCATAAAACTTTGACTTGAGGTATAACCTTTGAGCATAGATTATGTTCTTTCGTATCCAATATTTTAACTGGTACCTCTTCATACGTTATATCTTCCGTTATATCATCTGGTTCTAATTCAATAATGTGATTTGGGTCTTCCACATATTTACGTAACATAGATATATGAAAAATGTTATAAACACAAGACATACTTGACGGTAAGACGAGTCTAAAGGCCACAACTTTAATTTTATCGATTAAAGTCGGTTCTACTAGTATATTTGACATCATCACGTGGGTCCCTAAAGTCTTTAACTTTGTTTCCATCATTTCTAAGTCATACAAAATGGATTTTTGTGTTAACAACATCGCACTTATTCGTTTACAATTTTTTACTCAACACGTCAGCTACCACGTTCGCTTTTTGATAAGTAGATTTTATACCTACTTATTCGGTATCTGTAACTTGAATTAGTTGCAAAAACTCATGTTTCTTAGTTACTTTTCATGCATTTTGTGTTTATTTTGTAGATTATATGCTTGGGAGCTGTGTGAGCAACTATTGGTATGAAAACCCAAGAAAAAGGTGACGATTGTCATGAAGAAGCAAGGGAAAACAATTCGTACATCTTTTGGACTAAAATACGCAAGTAAATACAAGAAGGGAAGATTGAAGGACTTTTAACACCAAGTTGGATGCATGTTCTTGGCTTGGAATTTGGATTTTATTATAGATCTACTTCTTAGCTTTTCGGAACCTCTTGAACCATCTCAATCGGAGTTCGGATGCGAGAGTTATGGCCTTTTTATCAACAAAGATCAAAGCTAAGAGTTGTCATGCTTGCTATTTACATAGCATCTACTTCAATCCCGATTTCCAACTTGATCCAATCTGAATATGTCAATTCTCAAAGAATGAAAGTTGTAGATCTCGTCGATATCTTCGATTTGATTGGTGGCAGGCCCCGTAACTCCTCCCTAATCAAACATTATGACCATTTTACTAGAGGACACTGCAGCAGAAAAAGGACCCCCACCGGGGCGGGCTTTTTGTGAAGGAAAGCCCTGCCGGGGCGGGGGTTCAAGCTGGAAAATAGGAGGCATGCCAGTCGGGGCGGGCTTATCAGTGCAAAAACCCCCGTCGGGGCAGGGGGTACGGGCCAGAACAAGTTTTTGACTCGTTTTGGGTCGAATTTTGATACCTTTTTGACTCTAAATTGGATTGGGTTTGCTCCAAAGCTAAAAATTAGACTTTTAACCTATAAATACATGATGGGAGGCATAAAGGATGAGTAGAGAGAGGATTCTATTAGATTAGATTATAGTAGATTATGACCAAAACCCTAGTTCTAATGAGTTTTGGAGAATGAAGCGACTTGGAGACCATTGAAGATCAAGAGCAAGAGTTTGAGGAAGATGAAGATTTACTGACAACAGATTTATTCTTCACTCTAATCTTATTCTTATCTTTTAATGTGTATTCAAGTGTAGATTCTTAGTTTTAATTCAATGAACTAATTCTTTGTTTGAGATTACAATGGATCTTATTGTGTAATTTATTTTAATATGCTTCGCTATCAATTATTATGTTTTATCGTGAGGATTGTCTATTGTGATTTGGACTTAATTGCTTATTTGCCTAGCTAACAATTATCGTGATAATCTATATGAAATCGAGAGAGGAGTATAGATTTAGATCTGATCATGATAGCATGTGTTTGTGATTTCTGCATAGATGGAAGTCATGATTCGTGTTTAGGATAGAGATATGCCTTTACGCCATATGTAATCTTATAGAGAACTTGTGCTTTAAATTCTTTTTAATTGCAATTCACATAGAGATATAGTGGATTAGTTAATTAGGGTGTCTTGCTTAATTCTATCATATGTGGATTTAAGTGAGTATGTGTATTATGCATCGAGAGGTGGTTTTATCTGCTTTAGTGTTCTTGATTAATAATTCAGGATAGAGAATAATTGATGAGAAGTGTGTTAACTTAAATGAAGCAATAAGTGAAGTTGTGATTTTAAATCTCCGTAATCTTAATTTAACTAGTGGAATTTAATAGTAGTTTAATTATATAATTTGAAATTCATTCGTTTAAATAAGATTGAGTTGGTTATGGATTTGTACTTGGTGATTTTAATTAAATAATTCCTCGTGGGAACGATACTCTACTTTCACTTTATTACTTTTTGACCACGTATACTTGCTTGTTGTGCGTAACTAGATTTTACCCAACAAGTTTTTGGCGCCGTTGCCGGGGAATTAGTTTAATATTTTTTTTGCCAATATTAGCTTCAATCAAACTAGTCTTAATTTAATTATTTTTTTTATTTTATTATCTTTCTATTTTTCTCTCGTTTCAGGTACCATGGTTGGATGCAATTATCAATGGCCATATACAAATATGACTCCACTAAGGGACACAGTAATTGATGGACTTAATGCATTTTTTGCATTATCAGCACAGCTTGAGATAATTTTGAGGAGGTTAGATGTTGTTGCAACCCAACATATTCGGAGGAAAGCGTTAGTTTGTAAATATTCCGAGTCATCAATACACCGTCAGTTTTGAGCCGGGAAAACATGGTGGTGAATACCTCAACCAGTATGCATATGCTAATTATCATCAAGCTTGGGGGTATCACCCGGATTCGTCATGGAGCTACAATTATGAAGACCAATACTACGCTCCAAACCAACATACACACCGGAATTCTCATATCCACATCCATTGCCACAAGAAGAAAAGTCAAAGTTGGAAGAATTCATGTCAAAGATCATAGAAAACCAAGAGGAGAGGATGATGATTCAAGAAATATCGAGCCACAATTTTCAGCAACAGATGGAACAACTCATCACCACTTCAACCTATGGTCCTCAATACATGGATTCCAAATCTGAGATAGATAATTCAAGTTTGGAGGAATTGTTGTCCAAGTTCGTAGCATTAAATGAGGAGAGGAGGATTAATCAATAGATATCAATCCAAAATCTGCAAAACCAGATGGATCAAATGCTCAAATCCTCAAAATAATTGGTGTTATGATGAGGATTCCGAGATTGATGAAGTGCCCGAGCCAAGTCTACAACTTGATGAGACACGAGATGTTGAAAAAGAGGAGACAAGTGGGGATAATGAAAATAAGGTCGGTGAAGAACTAACTATAAGTACCAACGAGGATAAGCCGGTGTTATTAGTGCCCCAAGTGCCTTCTCTGCTAAAGATAAAGGGTCCAGTTAGATTTGCAAAATCGTGCCCGCTTGGTAGTCATGTCGTCGGTAAGACTCTTTATGACATAAGAGTGAGTACAATTTTGAATCCATGGTGGGACGAGAAAGAGAAGATAGACGAAGAGCCCATTGTGTGTTGTGACGCCCCCAAAATTAGGTATACATCACCCATCTTGGGTCGTCAGATACATAGTATAGAATACAAATACAACTTACTAATACAATTGTCGTGTACAATACGACAAAACATAAACTGTGAGTTTGAATACAAATATTATCTTCTAGAGAGTATTCATACTCAAAAGGAGTCCTCATTACATTTATTAACACACTATTACATAGAATAGTGAGGACTACTAACTAATACTATCATTCGAACCATCACTCCGTTCCCCGACTTGCCCCCAGCTACGTTCTCATTTCCTGAAGAGAACAGTGAAAGAAAGGGTGAGCTCAACTAGCCCAGTAAGAAATATTATGACTAAGAAAATGCAGAATAAATTATCATTAGCCTTCAACAATGTTAAACTGATAAAATATAATAGACATCAAGTTTAACTGCAGCGGAACAAGCAATCCATTAAAAGAGTCAAGTAGAAAATAAACTCTACTATCTTTTATGATTTAAAAGGTTTTTCAACACTGTTATCGCTGGGACTCAGCTTAATAAAATAATCCACATCATCGAATCACCCCTGCACTACGGCCAAGGATATTCGTGTATTCATTAATGGTCATGATCATGCCAACAATTGTCCATCAACGCACTACGGGCCAATGAGGACTTTTACCACATCATTTGTAACATTACGGTCATGATTATATCGAATAATCCCTGGTCATAATCATACCAAGTCCATCTATGCACTACATGCCACAGATGACTTTTAACATTTTATAAACATGAGGATGATGACAATGATATAAGAATTCAATAAAACAAGTTCAAGAATTAATAACGTCCAAATTGTCAACATGATACTGCTTTGTGGAGTAAAATTCAAGAATGCTTAGAAGAATATTTTCATGAAAAGATACTGGATGAAACACAATTATCAAGGATATTTCACAAATTTCATAGAGTATAGAAGTCAAAACTTAACCAACTGAGTACAATAAAGAATGGAATACCAAAAGAAATCACCATGCATGCGATAGACCGCACAAACAGGTTATTCCAACAGAATAATAAATAATAGAACCAGATCCGGCGTAAACGTATAGACATGATATTTCGACAGAATAATAAATAATGGAACCAGGTCCGGCGTAAACGCACAGATAGGATATTCCGACAGAATAATAAATAATAGAACTAGGTCCGGTGTAAAACACACAGACAGGATGTTCCAATAGAATAATAACAAGACGGAACCAGGTCCGGTGTAAAACACACAGACAGGATGTTCCAACAGAATAATAATAAAAACGGAACCAGGTCCGGTGTAAAACACACAGACAGGATGTTCCAACAGAATAATAATAAAAACGGAACCAGGTCCGGTGTAAAACACACAGACAGGATGTTCCAACAGAATAATAGAAGAATGTCACCAAGTATAGGGTAGACCGCGTATACAGGTTATTCCAACAGAATAATAAGAAATAGAATAACAACAGTTCTCTTCATGAATAAGAAAGAATAACACCCCTTACCGTTTTAAAGAAGAGCTGAAATAAGGAAGTAGTTAAGTAGCAGAATATTCTTCTTCTCTCTCTCTATAGTTTCTCTCTCTAGAGTTCAGTGAATTCGTAAGAAATAATGAAGGAATGAGCTGCTATTTATAGAAAAATAGAATGCATAGTAACTAATCCATGAACGGTCCAGATTGATTACTTTAATCTGACGGTCCATATTTAAAGAAAAATCTTTTAAATAAAATATAATATATTCTATTTATAGAATAACTTTAATAAAGTATTCTGTTTTATATAAAAGATGTTTCTGTTTTATTACGTTAATAATACGAATAAAACAAAACTTCATTATCGCTAAATAATTCATATTATTAACTGACAATAATTGAATCAAACTGAGTGACTTCTCACATAAGCATTAATAATCAATATCGTGTGCTACTATGCAACCACACGTATTACTGTACTTTTACTACCGAGTAGTTTAACAGTAACAATGGTAAAACTTCCGCCATTATTTTTAATAAAATATTTTTGTCTTTTTCTCAATCCGATAATAATTCCGTTGTGGGGTCCACCAATGATTGTGTCGTTGTACGAATATTCCCTGTTAAAACGAATATTCCCCGACCAATCGAATATTATATAACAACTTGCGTACTTTGCAAAATTTATAAATATTACCCACAACTATAACATTATATCAAATTAGCTCCATAATATTCAAAAATGATATTTATAGAAAATTCATCTTTATTTATAAAAGTTGGGGTCTTACATGTGTGACAAGCTTCCATGCCCCAAAGTTATCACATACACAATGGAGAAAACACCTACCTGTGGGTCATTCTTGATTGAGATCATACCAAATCAGAGCATGCTAGGTGACTTTGATGCATTGGCCATCAAAAATGGGAACCTACCAAAAGTTATATTACTTTCGAAGAGGAATTGGATAGCGTTGACCATATAAAGTCTGGCTTAAGGACTATAAATCAAGCGCTTATTGGGAGGCAACCAAAGTTTAATTTTGAGTTTTTTTTAGGTTTCATAGTATTTAATAAATTTTTATGTCTTAGGATCTAACAAGCTTGCTTCTATTATATTCACAGGTTAGTCAAGTCCAACTCAAGTGTGATGCCTGATTTATTCCAATGTGTCTGGCCTATTCTTCAGACTTAGCAGACAAGGAGGAAAATGCTGTATTTTCAGGGAAGTCCTCTACTTTAATTTTTTTTCTCTATCTTAGCCATTGAAGACAATGTCTATTTTAAGTTTGGGGGTATTTATCATGTTTCGTATTTACTTGGGCAATGTTTTGATGGAATTTAATTTTGGCCAATGATAAGTGGGTGGCTGATGTTGTTAACTCTTGGAGAATTGATGAGCATGCTTAGTCTATATTTTAACTCATTAGTTGGTTTTCACATTACTTGTGAAATTTGTGAATTTTTTTACACATATCCATTTGTTTAGCCAGTTGGGATTGAAATTTTTTGGCTAAAGGCTTATGAAAGATACCATTGCAACTTGAGAAATCTTATTTGAGCATCATTCGTAGTGAAAATTAGGCACTCACATAAGTTTGGGGGAAATCTTAGGGTATTTTTGAAAAAAAAAAATTATTGGAACCTTCCCGAGTTAAATAATTGAATCTTATGGTGAGTCGAGATAGAGCATAAAACGCACTCCCCATAAACACAGGCACGAGATGGAGCGTAAAACGCTCTCATTCAATGAAAAGTGGAAAGCGAGATGGAGCGTAAAATGCACTCATTCAAGGAAAAGTGGAAAGCGAGATAGAGCGTAAAACGTACTCGTTCAATGAAAAGTGGAAAGTGAGATGGAGCGTAAAATGCACTCACTAAATAGAGAAAGAAAATATGTATGTTTGAAATACTTGGGAAGGGTTTATATGTTCTTAAATGTTTAAATATCTGGTTGATCCTCAAGAAAAATTTGTGCTATGTCTGTATTAGCGGTGATTGATGTGATAAGAAGTTTTGAAAGTCATTTTTGAAAATCTTTTATGAGTATTGGTTGATCTAATCTAAATCATGACTGGTTTGAACATATGGATGCACACATGCACTTAAAGGATCAAGAGTAGATGTGAAGCGTATGAAAGTTGTTAAAATTTTAGACATGACATTGTTTTGAAATTTTCTACGGGTTATTATTTGAGGTAACCTTTGAGGCCATTGTTCAAATGCATATTGATTCATTATTTAAGCAGATCATTGCTAAAGAATGAATCTGTCTAATTTGTATTTTTGCTTGAGGACAAGTAAAGGTTTAAGTTTGGGAGTATTTGATAAGTAGGTTTTATACCTACTTATCCGGTATCTGTTACTTAGTTGCTCAACCTCATGTTTCTTAGTTACTTTTCATGCATTTTGTGTTCATTTTATAGATTATATGCTTGGAAGCTGTGTGAGCGACTATTGGTATGAAAACACAAGAAAAAGGCGACTATTGGCGTGAAGAAGCAAGGGAAAGCAATTCGTACATCTTTTGGACTAAAATACGCAAGAAAATGCAAGAAGGGAAGATTGAAGGACTTTTAACACCAAGTTGGATGCATGTGCTTGGCTTGGAATTTGGATTTTATTGTAGATCTACTTCTTAGCTTTCTTGAACATCTTGAACCATCCCAATCGGAGTTTGGATGCGAGAGTTATGGCCTTTTTATCAACAAAGATCAAAGCTAAGAGTTGTCATGCTTGCCATTTACATAGCATCTGCTTCAATCCCGATTTCCAACTTGATCCAATCCGAATATGTCAATTCTCAAAGAATGAAAGTTGTAGATCTCATCGATATCCTCGATTTGATTGGTGGCAGGCCCCGTAACTCCTCCTTAATCAAACGTTATGGCCATTTTACCAGAGGACACTACAGCAGAAAAAGGGTCCCCACCGGGGCGGGCTTTTTGTGAAGGAAAGCCCCGCCGGGGCGGGGGTACAAGTTGGAAAATAGGAGGCATGCCAGCCAGGGCGGGCTTATCAGTGCAAAAACCCCCGTCGGGGCTGGGGTACGGGCCAGAACAAGTTTTTGACGTGTTTTGGGTCGAATTTTGATACCTTTTTGACTCCAAATTGGATTGGGTTTGCTCCTAAGCTAAAAATTAGACTTTTAACCTATAAATACATGATGGGAGGCATAAAGGATGAGTAGAGAGAGAGAATTCCATTAGATTAGATTATAGTAGATTAGGACCAAAACCCTAGTTCTAATGAGTTTTGGAGAATGAAGCGACTTGGAGACCATTGAAGATCAAGAGAAGGAACTTGAGGAAGATGGAGATTTGCTGACAACAGATTTATTCTTCACTCTAATCTTATTCTTATCTTTTAATGTGTATTCAAGTGTGGATTCTTAGTTTTAATTCAATGAACTAATTCTTTGTTTGAGATTACAATGAATCTTATTGTGTAATTTATTTTAATATGCTTCGCTATCAATTATTATGTTTTATCGTGATGATTGTCTATTGTGATTTGGACTTAATTGCTTAATTGTCTAGCTAATAATTACCGTGATAATCTATATGAAATCGAGAGAGGAGTATAGATTTAGATCTGATCATGATAGCATGTGTTTGTGATTTCTGCATAGATAGAATTCATGATTCGTGTTTAGGATAGAGATATGCGTTTACGCCATATGTAATCTTATAGAGAACTTATGCTTTAAATCCTTTTTAATTGTAATTCACATAGAGATATAGTGGATTAGTTAATTAGGGTGTTTTGCTTAATTCTATCATATATGGATTTAAGTGAGTATGGGTATTATGCATCGAGAAGTGGTTTTATCTGCTTTAGTGTTCTTGATTTACAATTCAGGATAGAGAATAATTGATGAGAAGTGTGTTAACTTAAATGAAGTAAAAAGTGAAGTTGTGATTTTAAATCTCCGTAATCTTAATTTAACTAGTGGAATTTAATAGTAATTTAATTATATAATATGAAATTCATTCGTTTAAATAAGATTGAGTTGGTTATGGGTTAGTACTTAGTGATTTTTATTAAATAATTCCTCGTGGGAACGATACTCTAATTTCACTTTATTACTTGTTGACCACATATACTTGCTTGTTGTGCATCACTAGATTTTACCCAACACTTTTTCAAGATGATATTGAATGGTATGGTTGTAATCTTTCAATAGCTCGGGCCAACGTCTTTGGTGCATGTTAAGTTCTTTCTAGGTGAAGAAAAAATTGAGGGTTTTGTATCAGGTTCAAGGTCAATACAAAATTTGATTTCATGTTCTGGGGGTAGGCAAGGAAGTTCTTCGGGGAATACGTCAAGAAATTTATTAATAATAGAAATATCATTCAAATTTGATGTATTTTTGTTTAAATCCGTGACATGGGCTAAGAAAGCTTGACATCCATTTTTTAATAAACAAATGACTTTATGTCTTGATATGACAATGATTGACTTTAGTGGTTTGAATGCTTGAATTTACATAACAAGTTGGTTAGGAATATGAAAGTTAACAACCTTACGAAAATAATCAATTTTAGTATGTTGAGTAGTTAACCAGTCGATTCCTAAAATCACATCAAACACAAGTATTTTCAAAGAGATGAGATCAACAGGTAATGTGAAAGTGTCGATTTGAATCAAACAAGATTTATAAATGGTGGATGTAATGAAGGTTTCTCCTAACGAAGTTTCAACAGATAAGTCAAAGTTTAATTTCTCAGGGGTCAAGTTCAAACGTTGAGCAGGTGAAATAAAAGAGTGGGTAGAACCGGTATCTAATAAGTTATAGACTTCGCAAGAGTTTATGATTAGCTTACCCATAATAACTTTGTTCGGGTTCCTCGCTTTTTGGGAAGTTATGACAAGCGTTCTCCCTTAAACTACCGACTTTGACTTGTTTGGGACAACCTTTGGTGTCCCCGTCCTAGCTAGACTTGACTTCTCTGCATGATAAAATTGAGCTAAGTGACCTTCCTTTTCATAACTGAAACACACTTTGGGTTACTGCGTACAGTTTGGACTGATGTGTCCCTCTTGTCCGCATTTGTGGCATACGACCGGTGGTCGTTCTCCTTCCTTAGAAATGGTTGCTGGTGCTGCTACCAATGTCTTTCCGTCATTGTTGAATCTTCTCTTCTTAAAGTTGTTCCCACTTAGTTCACCTCTCCTATTATCTTGGCCATGATTACCACCGAAGTGGTTACCAATTTTTGTATGATAATTTCCACCACGATGGTTATCATTATTCTGTTGGTCGTTGCCACCACTACAAGAAAAAAGGCTAAGCTCGACTGAATCAATTTTGACGGAATAGTTTCCCTCTAAAATAGTATAATTTCGACTGAATTATCCCTCAAAGATAAGTCCGTCGGGCATAGGCTAACATCGACGAAAATCAGTCGAAAGTATAAGGGCCACATTGGCGCGAAGGTTCCCGCCAGCACGAAACTAACGTCGACGGAATTATAGTTATCTCCATGGGAAAATCCGTTGGAAGTTCCGTCAGAATTATCTAATAAAACCTAAACCCAGACGCCTATTCTCATTTCAGTCATTTCATTTCTCTCGCTTCTCTCTCTCTTCACCTCTCTCAATCACTCTCACCTCTATCTATTTCTTCACTTAGCGCCACTGTCGGCCACCCTTCCACACGCAACCGACAAGTTTTGGTTCTGGGTTGGCCCTCCCTATATCCTTCTCATCCTTTAACCGGTTTTCAAACTAAGGCCTAAGGTTAGTAATGGTTTATTTGTATATTTAGGTATAATTTCCTGCCCTATATTGTGCATATTGCACTGAAATATCTATTGTTGGTGAAATTGAAACTTAATCTATTGTTCTTGAAATTGGTACTATGCATATCTATTGGAACTAACTGCTACTATATGTATTCAAATGAATTGCTGGAATTGGGACCTAATTTGAACTGTTGATGATTGCTGAAATTGGGACTTAAGTGTTAATTGTTGATGAAAGGGTTATTAATTGTGTTCTGCCGACGTGGGTAGCTGAAAATTAGGATTATTTCTATTCTAAAAAACATCTCTGTCGCGCAAACTGTTGTGAAAATTGGGATTAGCTGAAAATTGTGTCCTGCCGAAGGGTTATTATTTATGTTATGCAAACTGTTGTGCAAATTGAGTTTAATATTAGTGCATTGATAATTGCAGCTTCTGTTAGTGTGTAGTATCTGGTAAATATTTTAATTTGCTTTTCTTTATGCAATTGCAGCTTATTACAGTGTATGTTCATAATTTTGGTTAGTGTATTTGATATTTTCGACGAAATTTCTGTCAGAATTCTTTAATCGCAATTTTTCTTGGCCCATGTAACTATTTAAATATGTTACTTAATTTTCCAATACTAAAATAAACTAGTTTATAGTAGTATTTACTTAGTTTTGTACTACTAAATAAAATAAAATAATATTATAAATAATATAAATTTAAATAATATAATATAAGATAATAAAATTAAATAACATAAGATAAGATAATTAAGATAAAATGAAATGAAATGAAATAAAATAATTGAAATAAAATAAAATAAGTTACTAAATGAAATAACTTAAATTATATCTAATAAATAAATTAAATACATTAAATAAATAAAATAATATAATATAATATGAGTAATAATAAGATAAAATAAAATAAAATACAAAATAATAATAATTTAAATTTAATAAAATAAAAAATTTAATTTAATAAATAAATTAAATTTAATAAAAAATATTTAAAAATATATAATATAATACAAATAAAATACAATCGAATAAAACATATTAAAAAAATAAAATAAAATAAAATAAATTTAATTTATAAAATTAAATTAAATTTAACCCATTTAATATAATTTCATAAAAAATTTATAAATTATATAATATAATACAAAATAAAATAAAATAAAATAAATTTAATTAAATTTAAATAAAATTAAATAAATTTAATTTAATTTAAATAATTTAAATTAAATTATATTTAAAATAAAATAAATTAAAACATAATAATACAAAATAAAATAAAATATATTAAAACATAATAATAAATTTAATCCCATTTAATAAAATAAAAAAAATTAATTTAATTTAATTTAATAAAATAATCAAAAATTATATTATATATTATAGTACAAAATAAAATAAAATAAAATAAAATAAAATAAAATAATAAATACAATTAAATTAATTTTATAAAATAAAATAAAATAATTTAATAGTAGTCTCTATATATATATTCCAAATAACAGTTCTTTGAAACTAAGTAGCACTTATTTAGTTTTTCATTGGCAAAATAAACTAAGTAACATTTACTTAGTTTGCCGCAATATTCAATAAACTCAATAAATACTATATGTATATATACATATATATGTACTATAATATGAAACTTAGAAACCCGTTTGACAAGTATGAGTGAATGTCGAACAATAGTCCCCATATATTACAAATAACAGTTCTCAGAAACTAAGTAGCACTTACTTAGTTTTTCATTGGCAAAATAAACTAAGTAGCATTTGCTTAGTTTGCCACAATATTCAATAAACTCAATAAGTACTATATGTATATATATACATATATATGTACTATAATACGAAACTGAGAAACCCGTTTGACAAGTATGAGTGAATGTCGAACAGTAGTCTTCATATCTATTCCAAATAACAGTTCTCAGAAACTAAGTAGCACTTAGTTTTTCATTGGCAAAATAAACTAAATAGCATTTGCTTAGTTTGCCGCAATATTCGATAAACTTAATAAGTACTATATGTATATATATACATATATATATATGTACTATAATATGAAATTTAGAAACCCGTTTGACAAGTATGAGTGAATATCTAACAGTAGTCTCCATATATTCTAAATAACAGTTCTCAGAAACTAAGTAGCACTTACTTAGTTTTTCATTGGCAAAATAAACTAAGTAGCATTTGCTTAGTTTGCCACAATATTCAATAAACTCAATAAGTACTATATGTATATATATACATATATATGTACTATAATATGAAACTTAGAAATCCGTTTGACAAGTATGAGTGCATGTCAAACAGTAGTCTCCATATATTCCAAATAAAGGTCTTGGAAACTAAGTAGCACTTACTTAGTTTTTCATTGGCGAAATAAACTAAGTAGCGTTTTCTTAGTTTGCTGCAATATTCAATAAACTCAATAATACTCTCCTTTTAATCTTCAATACACTCAATAATATATGTACTATACTTTGGAACTTAGAAACCCGTTTGACATTCACTTAGTAGGAGTGAATGTCGAACAATCCCCAGTTTGGGACTGTTACTGGATGTTATGTCTCTCACTTAGGCCGGTGCCAATATGAAACGGTACATTTTTGTTGTTTTAAGGATTTTTCGACTGTTATCTCTATACGTTCTTCGAGTGCATACTTAGATTAAGTTATCTTAGTCTATTTCGTGTGCTTGGAGACCATAGGGAGGTGTTGCCGAAATTTTCTTGAAACTTATGAAACGTACTCAACATGTTGGCACTAGTGACGAGAGGCATCCAATAACGGGATAAAAGCTTTACCCCTGTTATGTAGAGTGGAGATACTAGGTAAATCTAATTCATGCATGAATATCCAAATTAACTGAATTCATCTTCTGTGTAGTTAAAAATGTCAGCAGACCGGAGTTGAATGTACCGTAGGATACCCAGAGATGGGAGGGGATTTGTTTCATCTTATCATGTTGGGGTGTCAGATTTCTTGAACAAAGCAATAAAACATGTTGATGATCCGAACGGGAAGATGCGATGCCTGTGTGTCAAGTGTAAAAACCTGATTTAGAAGAAAGTCGACGAGATTAAAGTCAACTTATTTTCCCGTGGATTTGTGGATGGGTACTTCGTATGGACTCATCACGGGGAATCAGAAGTGATTGAAAATATTGTGGAACAACCAATTCTACAAGATTCATACGTTGAAAACTACGATCCAGTAGAGATGTTGGTCGATGCTTATGGCCCTCCTAATATTGACTGGGCTGAAAATGTGCCTTCTTCAAGCAGTGCTAAGTAAGTGCCAAATGATACAGCTGTTGCCTTTAACAAGTTGCTATCTGAATCTGAGGTCGCATTGTATACGGGAAATGATACGGACACCAAGCTTTCTGCAGTGACGATGTTCTTACACTTCAGGAATGAGCACGACTGTAGTGAGAGAGGTTTCAACGATTTACTTACTATAGTTAGAAAGTTCTTACCCAAGGATCATACTCTTCCTGCGAATTATAACGAAGTGAAGAAGATGGTCAAGGGGTTAAATATGGGCTATCAGAAAATCGATGCTTGTGAGCAGGATTGCATGTTATACTATGGGGAGGACAAAGATAAGGGACAATGTGATATATGCAGCTTACTGCGCTACAAGGTGACAAAACGTGGGGGGAAGGAGAAACATGTTCCCAGAAAGATCTTACGGTACTTTCCTCTTGCGCCGAGGCTTCAGCGACTATTCATGTCGTCTTATACGGCTCAACATATGAGTTGGCATCGAACAAGGGATGTCGTGCCTGGTCAGCTGACTCACCCAGCGGATGGAGATGAATGGAAGAGATTTGATGCAAATTATCCTGAGTTTGCGGAAGAAGTTAGGAATGTTAGGCTTGGCATGACTACTAATGGCTTTTGCCCTTTTAATAATTTTAGCCTGCCGTACTCAGTTTGGCCAGCCATTATGGTCACTTATAATCTTCCACCGTTAGTGTGCATGAAGGATCCGTATTTGTTCGTGACTTTACTCATTTCGGGGGATAAAAGTCCTACAAAAGACTAAACGTGTACCTTCGACTGTTAGTGGATGAATTAAAGATGTTGTGGGAGACAGGGGTCCAGACGTATGATAAATCGATATGAAAGAATTTTGTGATGAAGGTAGCCCTGTTATGGACTATCACTGACTTTCCAGCTCTTGGGATGGTTATTGGTTGGTCAACTCACGGGAAGCTGTCATGTTTAGTGTGTATGGGGGATGTGCAAGGTGACCAGTTGCAGCATGGGCGGAAATGTAGTTTCTTTAGAACTGCTCGTAGATTCTTGCCTCTTGATCATAATTACAGAAAGAGATGTCTGCACAGTTCAACAAAAAGACATAGAAGAAGGGGGTTGTTGGTCGACTATCCGGCAGTGAGTTCTTGGGCTGGTTGAACCAGCTTGATTTTCCTTTGCCGGGAAAGGAACACAGTAAATTGAGAGCAATCGGGTACGGAAAGACTCATAATTGGACACACTTACCCATATGGTTTGAGTTACCGTATTGGGCACACTTTCAGTTCGTCATTGTATAGATGTCATGCATACCAAAAATAATGTTTTCGAGAACTTGTTTTACACCGTGTTAAATGCGAGTGGTAAAACCAAAGACAATGACAAAACTTGAAAAGATTTGGAGACATTGAACATTTGGACAGAATTGTGGCTTAGCCCTAACACTACGAAACCTAAAGCTCCATTTTGTCTTACTAAGCAACAAGTTGAAGACGTGTGTAAGTGGGTTAGTGGGTTAAAGTTCCTAGATGGATATGCGTCCAACATAACACGTTGTTGTAAGGTTGAGCAATTAAAAATTTCTGGATTCAAGAGTCACGATTGTCATGTATTCATGCAGAAGTTGATCCCAATTGCATTTCGTGAGATGTTACCTGTGACAACCCGAATTTTTATAAATTATTAAAATAAGAATTTAATAATTAAAATTTTTATTATGAAATGTATATATTTTGAATTATGTGTTTTGAGTGTGGGTAAGTATATATATTTGCAATTTATCTTGAAATATGTGATTTGGTATGAAGAGATTAGGTGTGAATATTAAAGAGATGTATATGTTTGGAAAATGAGGTTTAATAGTTAATTTAACTATTAAAGAAATTAAATGAGATTGTTACGAAAAGGTAATTAACTAAATAATATATTAGTTAATTTAATTAAGTTGAAAATTATATTATGAAATAATATAATTCGATTATTATGCTTTATGACAATGAAATTGGTATGTATTAAAATTTCATAAATAATGAGAGTAATTCAATTAATTAAAATGGTGAATTAATATAAATATATTTGATGGTAATTATTATGGGATAATTTATGTAAGTGTGATACTATTGATTAAATTAAATAATTTAAGAATTGGTGCGTATTTTATTATGCGAGGATAATGATAATATTCTAATTTAATTAAATAATTAAATTAGAAGATTAATGATTTATTAAATAAAATTATAATCTAATTAGAGATTATAACTTTGTTAGTAAGATTTAATTATATTTATTAATAAAATAAGTTTAATTAAATTTATGTGTGACAAATATACCATATGATAAAAAAATTATTAAAATAATTGAAGGGGGTGTCTAAGGAAGTTTGCCAAACAAGGTCTTGTGACCTTTAGAGTTTTGTAACCGATGAAGGAATTGAATTTTTACGTTAAAAACAAAACTCATCAGCTAGCTTGTTCTTCAGTAAAAAAAAATTGGGAGTGAGGGAGAGTGAGAGAATTCTCTGAGAATTGGAGAAGAGCTTTAGAAGAACAAGAAGAAAATAACCTTATTCATCATCTAATTAGGTTAAGAAGGAATCAAAAGGTATTAATCCAACCTTAAAACTGTCTAGTTTTGTTTGCCTCAAATATTAGGTTTCTATAAAATTAGTTTGGGTTGATGAAGGATAAGGATATATTTGTTTATAGGTGTGTATAATCTGTGGTATGTCATCTATAAATGATTTTAGAGTTATCAAATTCATGAAAATCATGTTAAGGATAAAGAGTATGGGTTTTGTTTAATATATGTATTTTGGGTCTGTTTTGAGACTAAAATTAGTTAGGAGTTTATGTTATAATTGTAAAATTGGTAATGAATTGTGTTAATACGATAAGAAACGAAAAGAACGCAAGTTGAATAAATATATTTGGTTAAGAAATGAATTCGTAGTGAATGAATTCGCTAAACTTGTTAAAACATGAAAATAGAATATGAACATGAGTTTTGGGTCAAGATTTAGGTTGGTTAATGTTTTTGTAAATTGTAGTTCTATGAATTACGAATCCATAGAATCGAAAACGGACTAATTTGGATATGTATAACTCAAGTTATGAAGATTAGAAGGAGAAAAGGGTCAAAACTCGCAAGTACAGTAAACTGTAAGTCCCAGTTCTGCTAACGGGTGTAGTTTTGCTGTGCCCTAAGTCTTTTGGGGCGCAGCTGCCCTCTAGGGCGCAGCTGCGCTTTGTCAAAGGCTTAATTGGGCACAGCTACGCTCTAGGTTTGTCCGGTGTGACTGTTTTGACCTCCTATAGTAAAGCAGCCATAACTTTTTCATACGAACTCCGATTGAGGAGATTCAAGATTATCCGGAATGAGAAAAAATAGACCAACAACTTTTATTCTTTAAGTATTTCAATTTGAGGTCGTTAGAAGGGGTACAAATGGTCATTTTTAGGACTTTTATGTTTTCGGGGACAATCGGAGGGTGTCGGGCATGTACATTTGCAAGTGTAGTGCTTCTGACGATAAAAGATGTTGTTCTAAGTTATAGAACAT
The DNA here is from genome assembly GCA_016801055.1 of Panax notoginseng. Classification (NCBI taxonomy): domain Eukaryota; kingdom Viridiplantae; phylum Streptophyta; class Magnoliopsida; order Apiales; family Araliaceae; genus Panax; species Panax notoginseng. The sequence goes on from CM029021.1 coordinate 125,722,964, forward strand.
GAATATTATGAAGTATAATGATGCTTAATATTAATAAATAATGTATTAGATAAGTTGTATAAGTATACTAAGCATACACAAGAGAGACAAATCGGGCGTATGACGAATGAACGTCGAAACGCCGTAACAAATATTAATGAACGTAAAAAGCATTTTAAGTTGAAGGTTAACACAATCAAATTGAACATCATGTACTGATAATAGAAAGGGATATGAGATATAGAGTAAAGTTTAAATTACAACTACTATGCATTGCTATGTGAGTAATAGTTGATATGCATGACTATATGATTGCGTTGGGCACGTAAAGTGCATATAGCTTTAAGCTGTTAATTTGTTTTTGGTAAACAATGATCAAGGCAAGTCTTTCAGTTCCTATTTGCTATGTGAACTTGATGATGAACTATTTTAAATCTTTGTTGATGTGTTATGTATATATTGAAAGTATGAAACGTTAAAGTCAATTTATGACTACGTTGATTGAGTAATAAATGTTGATTGAGTAAGAAACTCAATCTTTATACTTGTTATATGAACTACAACATGTATGTTATGTTAGTCCAATTTTTATGAGATGTATGTTGAGCATGTTATTATGTGCAATGTGATGCATGAAAACTGTTAGATTTTGCTGGGCTGTCGAGCTCAACTGTGAAACCCCAGATTTTATGAATAAATATTTAATATTTCGAAATATTTTTTTAAATATTATGTTGTGAATTTAAGATAATGTTATAGTTGTGGGTAGTATTTATAAATTTTGTAAAGTATGCAAGTTGTTGTATTATATTCAATTGGTCGGGGAATATTATTTTTGTCGGGGAATATTCGTACGACGGCACAATTATTGGTGGACCCCACAACGAAATTATTGTCGGATTGAGAAAACGACAAAAATATTTTATTAAAAATAACGGCGGAAGTTTTACCGTTGATACTGTTGAACTACTCGGTAGTAAAAGTACAGTAATACGTGTGGTTGCATAGTAGTATACGGTATTGATTATTGAGGCTTACGTGATTAGTCACTCAGTTTGATTCAATTATTTCTAATTAATAATATGAATTATTTAGCGATAATGAAGTTATGTTTTATTCGTATTATTAACGTAATAAAACAGAAATATTTTTTTATATAAAACAAAATACTTTATTAAAGTTATTCTATAAATAAAATATATTATATTTTATTTAAAAGATTTTTCTTTAAATATGGACCGTCAGATTAAAGTAAATCAATCTGGACCGTTCATGGATTAGTTACTATGCATTCAATTTTCCTATAAATAGAAGCTCATTCCTTCATTATTTTCTTACGAATTTACTGAAACTCTAGAGAGAGAAACTATAGAGAGAGTTCTTCTTCTATAATCTTGAGCGTATTTCTTTAGAGTTTAAGAAAACTTTGAGCGTAGTACAAGTTTTTTCGAAGTATATTCTCGCCCTACCAGTCGGAATACTCTTCTTTCAAAGGTAAGGGATATTATTTGTTGTACTCGTAAATGGTATTCTTTCTTTTTTATTCATGAAGAGAACTTCTGTTATTCTATCCTTTATTATTATGTTGGAATAACCTGTTTATGCGAAGTACCGCATACATGGTGAAATTCTTCTATTATTCCGTTCTTTATTATTCTGTTAGAATATCCTGTCTGTGCGTTTACGCTGGACCTGGTTCCATTATTTATTATTCTGTTGGAATATCATGTCTGTGCGTTTTACGCCGGAACTGGTTCCGTTTTTATTATTCTGTTGAAATATCCTATCTGTGCATTTTACGCCGGACCTGGTTCCGTCTTAATTATTTTGTTGGAATATCCTGTCTGTGCATTTTACGTCGGACCTGGTTCCGTTATTTAGTATTCTGTTGGAATAACCTGTCTATGCGAAGTACCGCATGCATGGTGATTTCTGTTGTTATTCCATTCTTTATTATTCTGTTGGAACATCCTGTCGATGCGAATTTCACATGACCTAGTACTGTTACTTATTATTCTGTTGGAATAACCTGTCTATGCGAAGTACCGCATACATGGTGATTTCTTTTATTATTCCATTCATTATTATACTCAGTTGGTTAAAGTTTTGACTTCTATACTCCATGAAATTAGTAGAATATCCTTGATATTTGCGCTTCATCCAGTATCTTTTCATGGAAATATTCTTCTGAGCATTCTTGAATTTTACTCTACACAGAAGTATCATGTTGACAATTTGGACGTTATTGGTTCCTGAATAAATTAATTCTTGAACTTGTTTTATTGAATTCTTATATCATTGTCATCATCCTCATGTTTATATATTGTTGAAAGTCATCTATGGCCTGTAGTGCATAGATGAACTTGGTATGATTATGACCAGGGATTAATCGGTGTAATCATGACCGTAATATTACAAATGATGTGGAAAAAGTCCTCATTGACCCGTAGTGCATTGATGGACAATTTTTGGTATGATTATGGCTATGGATTCTCTTAGGCCGTAGTGCAGAGATGAATTGTTGTATGGCATGATCGGAACTGTTGATGAAAACAAGATTATCTTTAGCCCTAGTGCATGGATAATTCGTGGTCGTGATACTAAAGAATATCCTTGGCTATAGTGCAGGGGTGATTCGATGATGTGGATTATTTATTAGGCTGAGTTCGAGCGATAAAAGTCATGAAAAACTTTTTAAATCATAAAAGATAGTAGATTTTATTCTCTATTTGACTCTTTTAATGGATTACTTGATCCGCTGCAGTTAAACTTGATGTCTATTATATTTTATCAGTTTAACATTGTTGAAGACTAATGATAATTTATTCTGCATTATCTTAGTCATAATATTTCTTACTGGGCTAGTTGAGCTCACCCTTTCTTTCACTGTTCTCTTCAGGAAATGAGAACGTAGCTAGGACTAGTCGGGGAATAGAGTGATGGTTCTAGATGATAGCATTAGTAGTCCTCACTATTCTATGTAATAGTGTGATAATAATTGTAATGAGGACTCCTTTTGAGTATGGATACTCTCTAAAAGATAATATTTGTATTCAAACTCACAGTTTATGTTCTGTCGTATTGTACACGACAGTTGTATAATTAAGTTGTATTTGAATTCTGTACCATGTATCTGGCGACCCAAGATGAGTGATGTATACCTAATTTTGGGGGCGTCACAGTTGGTATCAAAGCTTAGGATATGATCCCTGGCTAGGATGTGAGGATAGAACTAGGAGGGGAGAGACGGGGAATTCCTTCGCTAGTATGACCTACCTAAGTTTACTTGTTATTTAATTGATCGGTCAGAGTATAGAGATAATATGTGATATGTTAATTAACCCTTATTTTGTAATAGTATTTGAAAATGGCATCTGAAAATGTTGAGATAATCAATGGAGCACAGGAGATCGTTGAGTCTCCACAGATCAATAATCAGGACAATGTACAACAGGATGGCGATAATCCTCCTGTAAACAACAACACTGATCAATTGACGAACGACGGTACATTTAAGAGCTTTTTAGAATTCATGCAACATCAAGCGAATGCGGCTCTTGTTCATAATGCAGGAGGAAACAATGGCAACCCACGGTTGGTCACCGCTAATCAATTCAAGGAGCTGGAACCACCAGAGTTTTTGGGAAAGCCAGAACCACTTAAGGCGGAGACGTGGTTAAAGCAGATCACCAAGATATTTGATGTCTTGGGATGCTCCGAGGAGCAAAAGGTTTCCTTTGCCACCTTTATGTTGCGTGAAGAGGCAGATTACTGGTGGAAATCTTTAAAATGTACCCAGCCTGATGCACTCAAGATGTCTTGGGAGAAATTCCAGGAGCTGTTCAACGACAAGTACTTTCCCGAAAGCATTCGTCACATGAAGGAGGTGGAATTTATCAAGTTGGAGCAAAACAACATGATCGTGTCGCAGTACGAAGCCAAGTTTGCCGAGTCGTCCCGATTTACGTCCCACTTGGTTGATAATGAAGAAAGAATGACGCGGATGTTTTTAAGATGTTTGAAGCTGGAGATACGTCAATATCTGATTTATCATAAACTGTGTTTGCATTCAGGTATTGTAAATAGGGCTCAGTTAGTAGAGCGCGATAACGAGTCAACGCAACCAAAAGAGAGCAATCGACAAAATGATAATACTGGTGATAACAGTCATCAAAGCGGTGACAATAAGCATGAAGGGAATCAACATGCCAGAAATGGTAACCACTTCGGTGGTAATCATGGCCAAAATAATAAGAATAAACATTTCAAGAAGAGAAGGTTCAACAATGACGTGAAGACGTCGGTACCAGCACCCATTTCAAAGGAAGAAGAACGACCACCTGTCATATGTTTCAAATGCGGACAGGAGGGACACATCCGTCCAAACTATACGCAACAATCCAAAGCGTGTTTTAATTACAGAAGAGAAGGTCACCTAGCTCGATTTTGTCGTATGGTAAAGTCAAGTCCAGCTGGGATAGTGATGCCAAAGGATGTCCCAGACAAGCCAAAGTCGGTAGTTTAAGAGAGAGCATTTTTTTTCATGACGAGGAACCTGAATAAAATTATCACGGGTATGTTAGTCATAAACTCTTGCGAAGTCTATACCGTGTTAGATACCGGTTCTACTCACTCTTTTATTTTACCTAGTTGTGTTCAATGTTTAAAGTTAACTCCGGAGAAGTTAGACTTTGATATATCTGTTTAAACTCAATTGGGAGAAACCTTTGTTACCTCCACTATTTATAAATCATGTTCAAATCAACACTTGCATTGATGTGATTTTTGGAAACGATTGGTTAACTGCTCATCATGCTTTTCGTAAGGTTGTTAGCTTTCATATTCCTAACCAACCTATTATGCGAATTCAAGTAACCAAACCACTAAAGTCAATCATTGTCATATCAAGCCATAAGTAAAGATCCCCGTTCCTTTCGTTGTTGACTTCCTGGTTTGGAATGCACCGAAGCCAAACTTTCCGTAGGAGACGTTGTAAATAACGATGGCAAGTTGATAGGTATCAATGTGACGTGTTATCCAAGTCTTGGATGAGGGTCACAGTTTTGAATGATATTTCTATTGTTAATAAATTTCCTGACGTATTTTTGAAGACTTATTAGCCTACCCCTAGAGCGTGAAATCAAATTTTGTATTGACCCTAGTACAAAATCCATTTCTTAAACCCTCAAATATTTCTTCAACTAAAATGAATGTAACATGCGCCAAAGACGTTGGCTCGAGCTGTTGAAGATTACGATCGTACCATGCAATACCATCGTGGGAAAGCGAACGTGGTAGCTGACGCGTTGAGTAGAAGATCGTATGCGTTTACGAGTGCGATGTTGTTAACACAAAGACCCATTTCGTACGACTTACAAATGATGAAGATAGAGTTAAAGACTCTAGGAACCCACGTGAAGATAATGAATATACGATTAGAATTGACTTTAATCGATAAAGTTAAATCCGCTCAAGCTACACACCTGGAGCTGATGAATGAAGAAGGTTCAAGAGGGCGTTATTCTAGAAGTAAGAATCGATGAAGAGAGGAAATCTCAACCCTCGATTTAATTGGCCCATTTGAAATCCTCGATCAAGTAGGAACTGTGGCTTATAGACTCGTTTTACCGCCAAGTATGTCGCGTGTTCATAATATTTTTTAACGTATTGATGTTACATAAATATGTGGATGACCCGAACCACATTATTGATTTAGAACCGGACGAGATAGCGGATAATTTAACGTATGAAGATGTACCTGTTAAAATCCTGGAATGTATTCAACACTCAAAGGTTATACCTAAAGAGTTAGAATCTGATGAAGTGTCCTTATCTGTTTGGCATACCAGGTACGTACGAAAATTTTGAGGGCGAAATTTCATAAGGAGGGGAGATTGTGAAATCCCAGATTTTATGAATAAAGATTTAATTTTTTGAAATATTTTTTTTAAATATTATGGTGTGAATTTATGATAATGTTATAGTTGTGGGTAATATTTATAAATTTTGCAAAGTATGCAAGTTGTTGTATTATATTCGATTGGTCGGGGAATATTATTTTTGTCGGAGAATATTCGTACGACGACGCAATTATTGGTGGATCCCACAACGAAATTATTGTCGGATTGAGATAATGACAAAAATATTTTATTAAAAATAACGGCGGAAGTTTTACCGTTGATACTGTTGAACTACTCGGTAGTAAAAGTACAGTAATACGTGTGGTTGCATAGTAACATACGGTATTGATTATTGAGGCTTACGTGATTAGTCAGTCAGTTTGATTCAATTAATGTCAATTAATAATATGAATTATTTAGCGATAATGAAGTTTTGTTTTATTCGTATTATTAACGTAATAAAACAGAAATATCTTTTTATATAAAACAGAATACTTTATTAAAGTTATTCTATAAATAAAATATATTATATTTTATTCAAAAGATTTTTCTTTAAATATTGACCGTCAAATTAAAGTAAATCAATCTGGACCGTTCATGGATTAGTTACTATGCATTCCATTTTCTTATAAATAGAAGCTCATTCCTTCATTATTTTCTTACGAATTTATTGAAACTCTAGAGAGAGAAACTATAGAGAGAGTTATTCTTCTATAATCTTGAGCGTATTTCTTTAGAGTTTAAGAAAACTTTGAGCGTAGTACAAGTTTCTTCGAGTATATTCTCGCCCTACCAGTCGGAATACTCTTCTTTCAAAGGTAAGGGATATTATTTGTTGTACTCGTAAAGGGTATTCTTTCTTTCTTATTCATGATGAGAACTTCTGTTATTCCATTCTTTATTATTATGTTGGAATAACCTGTTTATGCGAAGTACCGCATACATGGTGAAATTCTTCTATTATTCCGTTCTTTATTATTCTGTCGAAATATCTTGTCTGTGCGTTTACGCCGGACCTGATTCCATTATTTATTATTCTGTTGGAATATCCTGTCTGTGCGTTTTACGCCGGACCTGGTTCCGTTTTTATTATTCTATTGGAATATCCTGTCTGTGCTTTTTACGCCGGACCTGGTTCCGTCTTAATTATTCTGTTGGAATATCCTGTCTGTGCATTTTACGCCGAACCTGGTTCCGTTATTTAGTATTCTGTTGGAATAACCTGTCTATGCGAAGTACCGCATGCATGGTGATTTCTGTTGTTATTCCATTCTTTATTATTCTGTTGGAACATCTTGTCGATGCGAATTTTGCATGACCTGGTTCCGTTACTTATTATTCTGTTAGAATAACCTGTCTATGCGAAGTACCGCATACATGGTGATTTCTTTTATTATTCCATTCTTTATTATACTCAGTTGGTTAAAGTTTTGACTTCTATACTCTATGAAATTAGTAGAATATCCTTGATATTTGCGATTCATCTAGTATCTTTTCATGAAAATATTCTTCTGAGCATTCTTGAATTTTACTCTACACAAAAGTATCATGTTGACAATTTAGACGTTATTGGTTCCTGAATAAATTAATTCTTGAACTTGTTTTATTGAATTCTTATATCATTGTCATCATCCTCATGTTTATATTTTGTTAAAAGTCATCTATGGCCTGTAGTGCATGGATGGACTTGGTATGATTATGACAAGGGATTAATCGGTGTAATCATGACCGTAATATTACAAATGATATGGAAAAAGTCCTCATTGGCTCGTAGTGCATTGATGGACAGTTTTTAGTATGATTATGGCTATGTATTCTCTTTGGCCGTAGTGCAGAGATTAATTGTTTTATGGCATGATCAGAAGTTGATGAAAATATGATTCTCTTTAGCCGTAGTGCATGGATAATTCGTGGTCGTGATACTAAAGAATATCCTTGGCCGTAGTGCATGGGTGATTTGATGATGTGGATTATTTATTAAGCTGAGTCTGAGCGATAAAAGTCATGAAAAATCTTTTAAATCATAAAAGATAGTAGATTTTATTCTCTACTTGACTCTTTTAATGGATTGCTTGATCCACTGCAGTTAAACTTGATGTCTATTGTATTTTATCAGTTTAATATTGTTGAAGACTAATGATAATTTATTCTGCATTATCTTAGTCATAATATTTCTTACTGGGCTAGTTGAGCTCACCTTTCTTTCACTGTTCTCTTTAGGAAATGAGAACGTAGCTGGGACTAGTCGAGAAACAGAGTGATGGTCCTAGATGATAACATTGGTAGTCCTCACTATTCTATCTAATAGTGTGATAGTAATTGTAATGAGGACTCCTTTTGAGTATGGATACTCTCTAGAAGACAATATTTGTATTCAAACTCACAGTTTATGTTCTGTCGTATTATACACGACAGTTGTATTATTAAGTTGTATTTGAATTCTGTACCATGTATTTGGCGACTCAAGATGGGTGATGTATACCTAATTTTGGGGGCGTCACATCAGCCTTGCAAATAACAACTTTTGCAGGTTAAAGATTCAAGGTAAAGTTATGTGCTACTTGAAAGACATGAATCAGATGTGATACTTGAAGATTTATACACTTTGGCTGAATTATTATTATTTGAACCTTATTTAAGGTTCCGAATAATGTATGATATTTAGTAGATGTTGAGTTATAAAATTTAAGTTTTGTTTGTTGTATGAAAGGATATTGAACCTGGATGTAAGTTTTATTTCGTAATTCTGATAAGGTGAGTAATAAGCTAAGTATGGTTCAAAGGTAGGTAAAGATAAAGGTTTTGAGAAATGTACTTGATAAATCACAATAATTATGTAATAATAAACTGTAAAGTTTGAGCTATCTGATATGTAAAGGTTATTGGATTGAAATGTAAGATTCTATATAATAACTTTGATGAAGCGAATCATAAAATAACTTGATTCAAAGATGTGTATATGATAAAGGTTTTGATTCAGGGAATTAAAGTAGAGGACATAAAAGTTTAAATTATTCCACATTTTATTAAGTTTAATATCGAGTAATGATGTAAAATTAAAAGTTAGATGTATTATTAATGACTGAAGTCGATAGTTCAATTGTATAAATTTTAGGGTCGTTACTGTAAGAACCCAAATTTTAAAAAAATATTAAAATAAGAATTTAGCAAATAAAATTCTTAAAGCATGAGATGGGTTCGAACAAGAATATAAATGTGTTACGAGGTATGTGGTATTGTGTTACATAGGGTAATATGAGCTATGTAATAAGTGATGTTGTGTTTAATAAGTATATATCGTTATTATATATTTGTTATAAATTGTAGAGATGAATTAATATGAAGATGGATAAAATTTATCTATTGATGTTAAATAATTTATTTGAAATTATTTTATAATAGTAAGTTGGTGACATTAAATATCTTTGATAATCACCAATTTCTTGAGTATTTGTACGAGTAAGTATCAAGTCTAAGGCAGTGCAACCGTTCTCTTTAATGGTGGATGTATAGGAGTTGGGCTTAACAATTCTTTCAGAGAGCGGAGATATATACGAATTAGTAACCGATCTAACTCACTGTGAAAACAGTGTAGACGAGACGGAAACTAATTTGTTGGTTGTTTGTGGAAAATCACTCAGCATACTATATTGAATACTATTAAAGACTCGACGCGTGCCAGGTTTAGACTTGTATATATGTACGTTGTTGACGAGAGAAGAAAATCGATATACCTTTAAAGTGGTTAGAGAATTATTGAGTAATTTGATACACGGCGAGAAGTGAAGATTAAAGGAATGTATGTATGTGATATATTCGAGTTTTGTGTTATTGGTGATAAGAAATCGTAAAGGAGATGTTATAGTTGGTTAAACTAATAAGGAAAATAGAGTTTTAAAACTTGAAGTATGATCCTTAAATTGTTAAGGAAAATAGTAACCGATGATATGGAATCAAAGAGGGGATTGATGTTAGATGAGTTAACACTTAAGGAGGATGTGTAAAGTATTTAGAAGCGTAGGTTTCATTTCTGCTAAGGCATAACTTGTCTGCCTCTGGATTTGGTATGGCGCAGCTACGCCATTTCCAAGCCTGTGACCAGCACAGCTGCACCGGTCTGTAGAAAATTTTGAGTAAGTCTGTGGAATTTAAATTGAAGGAATGAAGGCTAGGGACTCATATGAAGGTTATAAATGGTGATTAAGTTGTCCATGAATAGAGTAGGATAACCAAGGTGAATGGAATAAATGTTTATTATGGAAGTTTATTAACCTAGAATGAATGTTGGTTAATCAAGTTATATTATAGAATATAACATTATAGAGCTTTGCGTGGTGGTAGCATGATATTAAATTGAATAAAAAGAGTTAATTCACTTACATAAGATGGTGAATTAATGTATGTGTTAACATAAAGAAAAGGGAATGAATATGTAAATTAAAAAAGAATTTTAATATGTTACATAGTGTAATAATATACGAAAAGATGTGATAGATGAGATTTGTTGTGGATAATAAGTTATTAATAAAAGAAAGCACCAATATAATTATAAATGAATATTGGTTAGAGATGGAGGGATTAGATTAACACTTAATGTAAGACCCCAACTTTTATGAATAAAAATAAATTTTTTATAAATATCATTTTTGAGTATGAAGGAGTAAATTTGATATAATGTTATAGTTATGAGTATTATTTATAAATTTTACAAAATAAGCAAGTGGTTATAAAATATTCATGTTGTCGGGGAATATTCGTTTGGTCATTGAATATTCTTTCTGTCGGGGAATATTCGTACGACGGCGCAGCCATTTGTGGGCACCATAACAGAATAACTGTCGGATGAAGAAAATGATAAATTTGAGTTTTTATAAATAACGGTGTAATCGTCACCGTTAACACTGTTGGAATACCTGGTGGTTAAAATACAGTAATACACGTTGTTGCACAGTAGCACACGGTATTGCACAGTATTGCTGAATTATTGATTCTTACGTAAGAAGACACTACTTAATAATTGTTACAGTAATTACTGTTCAATATTTTATTTTATTGATTCAATAATTACTGCGTTGATATTTTATATTATTGTTGTTTCAATAATTATCATTGTATTTTCCATTATCAAATCAATAATTCATATTATTTGAATAATATTATTATATAGCATTATTGGCAATATTTAGAAAGTTCTGTCAAGGATAGGTTTGGTCACCTAATTGCGCGCCAGTAAAGAGAAATCCTTATTGGAAAGCCCCCTCTTTCCTGGGAACGGCCTGGTTGTCATTATTGTGATTCTGTAATATTATTTGTGAATAATTAATTATTGATTTATATGATAAGGAAATATTTATTTTATGTGGACATAAATGATGGATAGGAAAATATTTATTTTATGTGGTTAAAATGAAGGGATTAATGTTGAGGTGTTTTATTAGTATTTTTGTCGGAATAGAGGTATTAAAAATCAAATCAGTGTTCTTAAAGCTCTATTGCGTGAGTTATAATTTTAATCCGACCGTTGGATCGTTGTGATTTTTGGATATGTTATACATATATAAGTTGAGTATATGTCCACAAATTTTGAACCGTTAAAAATTAACGCATGATTTGTTATGAATTTTAAAAGGTGTTAAAAAGTATTTGTTTGTGGATTTCGGATATTTTTTGTTTGGAATTTAGAAAAACTTAAAGCTACAAAGTTGTAGAGAATTCAATTTCGTCTGGAATGGACATAAAATTCGTATTTTTATGATAAAAGGGCTATTTATTATGAATTACTGAAGTTTCAGAAAATAAAATAATTTTTATTAAAATTGGGTGGGACCCACTTTTGTTTTTAACATTAGGCTGCAAATTTTTTTCAGAAATGGCTGCCCAACAATTCAACAAAGCATGCGTAGAAATTTTGTATAAATAATAATATTATTTTATTATTTAGTCTCCTTTGAAATTCTAGTATTTTCCTATAAATAGGCGCTTAAGTTAGAATTAAAAATTATACCAGAATCAGAGAATTCTTCTTCTATAATCTTGAGCGTATTTCTTTAGAGTTTTAGAAAGCTTTGAGCGTAGAAAATAGTGAAAATTTTCTTCAAGAATATTCCCGCTATACCAGTTGGAATAATCTTCTTTTAAAGGTAAGTGACGTTATTTTTGTTCAATATTCGCTTGAAATAATATTTTCTTCTATACTATGTAGTATGTAAGTAATATTATTTCATTTCATATTTTGAATTCTATACTCGTTTTGTTAAAGTTTTGGCTTCTAAACTCCATGAAATTAGTTGAATATCCTTGATATTTGCGCTTCATCCAGTATCTTTTCATAGAAATATTATTCTGAGCATTCTTTATAAGTTTTAACTTTTTCATGCTGGAGTACTATTCACGGGGTTACTATTCTCGAAGTACTATTCATGGGATACTATTCACTCGAGTACTATTCACCTAGAGTACTATTCATGATAACAATTAATTTATTTTCGGTCCAAATTATTTTTTTGTACAATATTATTCTTGAATTTTACTCTACAGAGCAGTATCATGTTGACAATTTATACGTTATTAATTTCTGGATAAATTAATTATAAATCTTTAAAATTTATCATTGAACTTGTTTTATTGAATTCTTATATCATTGTCATCATTCTTATGTGTATATTATGTTGAAAGTTATCTATGGCCTGTCGTGCATAGATGGACTTGGTATGATTATGTCCAGGGATTATTCGGTATAATCATGACCGTAATGTTACAAATGATGTGGTAAAAGTCCTCATTGACCCGTAGTGCATTGGTGGACAGTTGTTGGCATGATCATGACCATTGATGAATACACGAATATCCTTGGCCCATAGTGTATGGATAATTTATGGTTGTGATACTAATGAATTTTCTTGGCCGTAGTGCAGGGATGATGTGGATTATTTATTAAGCTGAGTCTCAGCGATAAAAGTGATGAAAAACCTTTTAAATCATAGAAGATAGTAGATTTTATTCTCTACATGACTCTTCTAATGGATTGCTTGTTCCGCTGCAGTTAAACTTGATGTTTGTTATATTTTATCAGTTTAATACTGTTGAAGGCTAACGATAAATTATTCTTCATTATCTTAGTCATAATATTTGTTACTTGGCTAGTTGAGCTCACCCTTTTGCTTTCATTGTCCTCTTCAGGAAATGAGAACGTAGCCAGGACTAGTCGGGGAATGGAGTGACGGTTCAGATGATAGCATTAGTAGTCCTCACTATTTTATGAAATAGTGTGATACTAATTATATTGAGGACACCATTTGAGTTGAATACTGTCTAGAAGACAATATTCGTTTTAAAACTCTCAGTTTATGTTTTGTGGTATTTTACACGATAGTTATATTATTAAGTTGTATTTGAATTTTGTACCATGTATTTGGCGACTCAAGATGGGTGATGTATACCTATTTTAGGGGCGTCACAGTTGGTATCAAAGCTTAGGAATATGATCCCTGGCTGAGTTGTAAGACAAGAACTAGGAGGGGAGAGACGGGGAATTCCTTCGCTAGTATGACCTACCTAAAGTTTATTTAGTATTTAATTGGTCGGTCAGAGTATATGGATAATATGTGACATGTCAATTAACCCTTGTTTTGTGGCAGTATTTGAAAATGACATCTGAGAATGTTGAGAATAGCAATGGAGTACAGGAGACTGTTTAGTCTCCACAGATCAACAATCATGATAATGTGCATCAGGAAGGCAACAATCCTCATGCAAACAACAACACTGACCAAATGATGAACGATGGAATGTTCAGAGGCTTTCTATAATTCATCCAACATCAGGCAAGAGAGACTTCTGTCCAAAATACATGTGGAAACACTGGTAACTCTCGGACGGTCACTACTAAACAGTTCAAGGAGCTGGGACCACCGAAGTTTTTTGGAGAACCAAAACCACTTAAGGCGGAGACGTGGATAAAGTAGATCAACAAGATATTTGATGTCTTGGGATGCTCTGAGGAGCAAAAGGTTCCCTTTGCCACCTTCATGTTGCAGGCAGAAGCAGATTACTGGTGGGAATCTGTAAAGCTTACTCAACCTGCCGTACTGAAGATGTCTTGGGAGAAGTTCCAAGAACTGCTCAACGACAAGTACTTTCTCGAAAGTATTTTTCACATGATAGAGGTAGAGTTCATTAAACTGGAGCAAAATAATATGACCGTGTCACAGTATGAAGCCAAGTTTATTGAGTTGTCCCGGTTTGCGTCCCACTTAGTTGATAATGAGGAGAGAATGACGCGAATGTTTCTAAGAGGTTTGAAACCCGAGATTCGCCAAAACCTTATCTCTTAAAAACTTTGCTTATATTCAGATATTATGAATAGGGCTCAGTTATTGGAACGTGATAATGAGTCAACCTAACCAAGAGAGAGTAGCCGACAAAATGATAATACCAGTTGTAGGAGTCATCGAAGCGGTGACAACAAACATGGAGGGAGTCAACATGCCAAAAATGGTAACCACTTCGGTGGTAATCATGGCCAAGATAATAAGAGTAGACATTTCAAGAAGAGGAGATTCAACAATGATGGAAAGGCGTCAGCACCAGCACCCGTTGTTAAGGAAGGAGAACGACCACCTGTCATATGCTTCAAATGCGGAAGGGAGGGACACATCAGCCTAAACTACGCGATGTAGCCCAAAGCGTGTTATAATTATGGAAGAAAGGGTCATCTAGCCCGATTTTATCATGCACCGAAGACAAGTCCAGCTGGGATGGAGGCACTAAAGGCCATCCCAGAAAAGTCAAAACCGGTAGTTCAAGGGAGAGCGTTTGTCGCGACCTCCGAGAGAGTAAGGAACCCGAACGAGGTCATCATGGGTAAGCTTATCATAAACTCTAGCGAAGTCTATACCTTATTTGGTATCGGTTCTATCCATTCTTTTATTTCTCCTACTTGCGCTCAACGTTTAAATTTTACTACGGTGAAATTAGACTTTAACTTATCTGTTGAAACTATATTGGGAGAAACCTTCATTACATCCACTGTTTATAAGTTTTGTTTGGCTCAAATCGGTACCTTCACATTACCTGCGATCTTATTTCATTGAAAATACTTGCATTTGATGTAATTCTAGGGATTGATTGGTTAACTACTCATCATGCAAAAATTGATTATTTTCGTAAGGTTGTTAGCTTTTATATTCCTAACCAACCTATTATGCGAATTCAAGCAACCAAACCATTAAAATCAATCACTTTCATCTCAAGTCATAAAGCTATTCGTTTATTAAAAAACGGATGTCAAGCTTTCTTAGCTCACATCATAGATTTAAACAAAAATACGTCAGTTTTGAATGATATTTCTGTTATTAATAAATTTCCTGACGTATTCCCTGAAGAACTTCCTGGCCTACCCCCATAGAGAGAAATTGAATTTTGAATCGACCTTGAACCTAGTACAAAATCCATTTCCAAAGCCCCATATCAAATGGCTCCTATTGAACTTCAGGAGTTAAAGACCCAATTGCAGGAATTGTTAGACATCAGTTTCATTCATCCTAGTACGTCTCCTTAGGGTGCTCCTGCTCTATTCGTGAAGAAGAAAGATGGGAGTATGCGACTTTATATTGATTATCGGGAGTTAAATCATGTCACCATCACGAATAGGTACCCATTGCCACGTATTGATGACCCGTTTGACCAGTTGTAAGGCACCAAATTCTTTTCAAAGATCAATCTTCATTCCGGATATCATCAGTTAAAGGTTAGAACCGATGACGTTCCAAAGACAGCTTTCAGAACTCGGTACGGGCATTATGAATTCCTAGTCATGTCTTTTGGATTGACTAATACTCATGCTGCCTTCATGGATATGATGAACCGAGTATTCAAGGAATATTTGGATCACTTTGTGGTCGTCTTTATTGATGACATTCTCATATATTTCAAAAGCCGTGAAGATCATGAGCAACACTTGAGGCTGATACTCCAAAAGCTTCGTGAAAATAAGCTTTATGCCAAGTTAAAGAAATGTGAGTTTTGGCTTGAGGAAGTAGCATTCCTTGGGTATCAAGTCATGGAATATCTGTTGACCCGACAAAGATTGAAGCTATTCAAAGCTGGGAGCAACCTAAATTAGTGACCAAAATGCGTAGCTTTCTCGGCTTAGCTGGTTATTATCGGAGATTCGTAGAAGGGTTTTCTCGAATCGCTACTCCATTAACTCAGCTGACTCGGAAAGATATAAAATTCTGTTGGAGCGTGGAGTGTGAGAAGAGTTTTCAAGAACTCAGGAGGAGACTTATTTCAGCACCTGTTCTGACAATACCATCTGGCTCGGAGGGATTTGTCATCTACAATGATGCTTCAGGCAAAGGGTTAGGATGTGTTCTCATACAACATGGGAAAGTCATAGCCTATGCCTCTCGGCAACTCAAAGAATATAAGAGGAATTATCTTACTCATGATCTAGAGTTGGCAGCTGTTGTCTTCGCACTTAAAATTTGGAGGCATTACTTGTATGGGGAGAAAGTGAAGATCTTTACGGATCATAAAAGCCTCAAATATTTCTTTACCCAAAAGGAACTCAACATGCGGTAATGACGTTGGCTTGAACTGTTGAAAGATTATGATCATACCATTCAATACCATCTTGGTAAAGCGAACGTAGTAGCTGACGCATTGAGTAGAAGATCATATGCGGGTATGAGGGCGATATTGTCAATGCAAAGGCCCATTTTATATGACTTGAAAAGGATGGAGAAAGAGTTAAAGACTCTAGGGACCCACGTAATGATGGCGAATATATGAATAGAACCAACTGTAATCGATAAAGTTAAAGCTGCTCAAGCTGCAGACCTGGAGCTGATGCGTGTGAGGAAGAAAGTACAGGAAGGTGCTATACCGAAAGCAAGAATCGATGAAGAAGGAATACTTTGAGTCAACTCCATACTTTGTGTTCCTAACGACCCTGATTTAAAGTATAAAATCACGATGGAGGAGTACAACACACCGTTTGTAATCCATCCTTGGAGTACCAAAATGTATCATGATCTTCGACATACATTTTGGTGGAGCAATATGAAGAGAGAGATCGCAGAGTTTATCTCAAGGTGTTTAACTTGTTAACGAGTTAAGGCGGAGTATCAGGTACCAAAAGGTCCATTGCAACCACTTGAAATTCCAGAATGGAAGTGGGAGCACATTACCATGGATTTCGTTATCGGTCTTCCCAAGGTTTCTCAAGGCATAGATGCGATTTGGGTCATTGTTGATAGATTGACCAAGTCGACTAATTTCTTACCTATACGAGAAACTTATACACTTGAACGTCTTGCTCGTATGTACATAAACGAGATTGTAAGATTGCATGGTATGCTAGTATCCATAGTTCCTGATCGAGACCCAAGATTTACTTCAAGATTTTGGGTTAGTTTGCAAAAAGCTATGGGTACGGATTTACGATTTAGTTCAGCTTATCATCCTCAAACGGACAGGCAGTCAAAGAAGACTGTTCAAACTCTTGAAGATCTATTAAGACTCTGTGTCCTTGACTTCAAGGGAAGTTGGGACAAGTTCTTATCATTGGTGGAGTTTTCCTACAACAGTTATCAAGCAAGTATTGACATGGCTCCATTTGAGGCGTTGTATGGAAGAAAGTGTCACTCTCCAGTATGCTAGGATGAGGTGGGTGAAGCAACGTTGTTGGGACTAGAGTTGGTACGTATGACTACGAAAAAGATTCAAACGATCCGATAACGTATAAAAATCTCACAAGATC
Organism: Panax notoginseng; assembly: GCA_016801055.1. NCBI lineage: Eukaryota > Viridiplantae > Streptophyta > Magnoliopsida > Apiales > Araliaceae > Panax > Panax notoginseng. The sequence goes on from CM029021.1 coordinate 125,740,607, forward strand.
GACAAAAGAGTTATGCTGATCTTCATCGAAAGGATGTGGAATTCAATATTGGAGAACATGTGTTGTTACGTGTTGCTCCATGGAAAAGAGTTACGAGATTTGAAAAGAGAGAAAAGCTCAATCCTCGATTCATTGGTCCATTTTTAATCCTCAAACGAGTAGGAACTGTGGCCTATAGACTCGCCTTACCGTCAAGTATGTCTCGTGTTCATAACGTTTTTCACATATCTATGTTACGTAAATATGTGAAAGACCTAAACCACATTATTGAGTTAGAACCGGACGAAATAGCAGAAGATTTAACGTATGAAGAGGTTCTTGTTAAAATCTTGGATAAGAAGGAGCATATTTTACACTCCAAGATTATACCTTAAGTCAAAGTTTTGTGGAGAAACCACGATGTTGAGAAAATGACCTAGGAGTTAGAATCTAAAATGAAATCAATGTATCCTTACCTCTTCGACATACCAGGTACGTACCCTAATTTCGAGGGCAAAATTTCATAAGAAGGGGAGGTTGTAAGACCCCAACTTTTATGAATAAAGATGAATTTTCTATAAATATCATTTTTGAGTATTAAGGAGTAAATTTGATATAATGTTATAGTTATGGATAATATTTATAAATTTTGCAAAATAAGTAAGTGGTTATAAAATATTCATGTTGTCGGGGAATATTCGTTTGGTCGTAGAATATTCTTTATGTCGGGAAATATTCGTACGACGGCGCAGCCATTTGTGGGCCCCCATAACAGAATAACTGTCAGATGAAGAAAATGACAAATTTGAGTTTTTATAAATAACGGCGTAATCATTACTATTATCACTGTTGGATTACCTGGTGGTTAAAATACAGTAATATACGTTGTTGCACAGTAGTACACGGTATTGCATTGTATTGTTGAATTATTGATTCTTACGTAAGAAGGCATTACTTAATAATTGTTACAGTAATTACTGTTCAATATTTTATTTTATTGATTCAATAATTACTGCGTTGATATTTTATATTATTGTTGTTTCAATAATTGTCACTGCACAGTATTTTCAATTATCAAATCAATAATTCATATTATTTGAATAATATTATTAGATAGCATTATTGATAATGTCTAGAAAGTTCTGTTAAGGAGATGTTTGGTCACCTAATTGCGCGCCAGTAAGGAGAAATCCTTATTGGAAAGTCCCCTCTTTCCTGGGGACGGTCTGGTTGTCATTATTGTGATTATGTAATATTATTTGTGAATAATTAATTATTGATTTATATGATAAGGAAATATTTATTTTATGTGGACATAAATGATGGATAGGAAAATATTTATTTTATGTGGTTATAAATGAAGGGGTTAATATTGAGGTGTTTTATCAGTATTTTTGTCGGAATAGAGGTATTAAAAATCAAATCAGTGTTCTTAAAGCTCTATTGCGTGAGTTATAATTTTAATCCGACCATTGGATCGTTGTGATTTTTGGATATGTTATACATATATAAGTTGAGTATATGTCCACAAATTTTGAACCGTTAAAAATTAACGCATGATTTGTTATGAATTTTAAAAGGTGTTAAAAAACATCTGTTTGTGGATTTCGGATATTTTTTATTTGGAATTTGGAAAAACTTAAAGCTACAAAGTTGTAGAGAATTCAATTTCATGTGGAATGGACATAAAATTCGTATTTTTATGATAAAAGGGCTATTTATTATGAATTACTGAAGTTTCAGAAAATAAAATAATTTTTATTAAAATTGGGTGGAACCTACTTTTGTTTTTAACATGTGGGCTGCAAAAAATTTTCAGAAATGGCTGCCCAACAATTTAACAAAGCATGCGTAGAAATTTTGTATAAATAATAATATTATTTTATTATTTAGTCTCCTTTGAAGTTCTAGTATTTTCCTATAAATAGACGCTTAAGTTAGAATTGAAAATTACACCAGAATCATAGAATTCTTCTTCTATAATCTTGAGCGTATTTCTTTAGAGTTTTAGAAAGCTTTGAGCATAGAAAATAGTAAAAATTTTCTTCAAGAATATCCCCGCTATACTAGTTGGAATACTCTTCTTTTCAAGGTAAGAAATGTTATTTTTGTTCAATATTCGCTTGAAATAATATTTTTTTCTATACTCTGTAGTATGTAAGTAATATTATTTCATTTCAGATTTCGAATTCTATACTCGTTTTGTTAAAGTTTTGGCTTCTAAACTCCATGAAATTAGTTGAAAATCCTTGATATTTGCGCTTCATCCAGTATCTTTTCATAGAAATATTATTCTGAGCATTCTTGATAAGTTTTAACTTTTTCATGCCGGAGTACTATTCACTGGATTACTATTCTCGAAGTACTATTCACGGGATACTATTCACTCAAGTACTATTCACCCAAAGTACTATTCATGATAAAAATTGATTCGTTTTCGGTCTAAATTATTTTTTTGTACAATATTATTCTTGAATTTTACTCTACAAAACAGTATCATGTTGACAATTTAGAAGTTATTGATTTCTGGATAAATTAAATTATAAATTTTTAAAAATTTATCTTTGAACTTGTTTTATTGAATTCTTATATTATTGTCATCATCCTCAAGTTTATATTATGTTGAAAGTCATCTATGGCCTGTAGTGTATAGATGGACTTGGTATGATCATGTCCAGTGATTATTCGGTATAATCATGATCGTAATGTTACAAATGATGTGGTAAAAGTCCTTATTGGCAGTGGACAGTTGTTGGCATGATCATGACCATTGATGAATACACGAATATCCTTGGCCCGTAGTGCATGGATAATTTGTGGTCGTGATACTAATGAATATCCTTGGCCGTAGTGCGGGGATGATATGGATTATTTATTAAGCTGAGTCTCAGCGATAAAAGTGATGAAAAACCTTTTAAATCATAGAAGATAGTAGATTTTATTCTCTACTTGACTCTTCTAATGGATTGCTTGTTCCGCTGCAGTTAAACTTGATGTTTATTATATTTTATCAGTTTAACACTGTTGAAGGCTAACGATAAATTATTCTTCATTATCTTAGTCATAATATTTCTTACTAGGTTAGTTGAGCTCACCCTTTTGCTTTCATTGTCATCCCCAGGAAATGGGAACATAGCCAGGACTAGCCGGGAAATGGAGTGACGGTCCAGATGATAGCATTAGTAGCCCTCACTATTCTATGAAATAGTGTGATAATAATTGTGTTGAGGACACCATTTGAGTTGAATACTGTCTAAAAGACAATATTCGTTTTTAAACTCTCAGTTTATGTTTTGTCGTATTTTACACGATAGTTATATTATTAAGTTGTATTTGAATTTTGTACCATATTTTTGGCGACTCAAGATGGGTGATGTATACCTATTTTGGGGGCATCACACTTAAGATGTGGTTGAATATAAAGATGGAAGAAGTTGTCTTGGGACAATCAAATAATTATACGTATAGTGTATAATTTAAATAATTAATAGAGTAAATATTAATTATTCTAAGTGTAAAGGTTGTTCATATTATAAGTATGTAATTATTTAAGTAAGCTAAATAATTTAGCATTATGATAAAGTGTGACATAAACTTTATATTAAATAAATAATAAAATAATGTGGAATTAGGGAAAAACCAAACGTGGCCTAGACCTCTAACATTTTATTATAGAAATAATGAGCTTGAGTTATATATAACTCTAGTATATGGGATAAATGATCCTTGTGTGGTCTGAGTATTAAAGATAAACATTAATATTAAATAATGTTATAATGTGGTTATATGAGTAGTAAAAAAAAATAATTATGAGGGATACCCGGACAATAATGCCTAACTACGTTATGTTATTGTGTGTATTTACTGTACATGGATTATATGATGTGAGTTATCTTTAATATGCATACTTAGTATTCGATTCTCAATAACCTTGAATTAGTATTGTTCAAACGAGTATGTTATGATTATTCCATAGCATAACGTTTTTAACTTTGTATTCAACTAATCCTTAGTTGATGACCGTTGAATTCATCCAAACCAAACTTATTTTGGGGCGTACTTGTACTCAAAATACTGAGACGAACAACTCTATTTATAGAGGTTTACGCTTAGTTTACACTTAGCGCTGAATTGTTTGTGCATAATACATTGTACGAAGGATTGATCCCCCTAAGTACGTGGAGTCCTTATAGTCTTATGACTGTTAAAATTTAAGTTGAAAGAGTACTTATAACTGTGGACATGGTTCGTAGTCATTAGACCTTAGTGATGTATTTCAGAATGTTAATAGAACCTATTGTTCAGTTCTATTGAGCCTAATATTTGGCAAATAATGTAAAAGTTTAAAGTTTTATTTATTGTCATTCCAAGTGAGCCTTGTTTGCTCACTCTTGCCTGTATCACTATTACAGCTAAAGTTTAGGAAAGTAATCTTGCATATAAACTTGCAGACTTCTTTTCTTGCAGACTTAATTTAACATACAATCATATATATATATATGCTAGTAATAACAACCACAATTATAGATAACTTCCTAACCAATTTTAAAAACATGGTTTACAGAAATTTTTGTAAAAAACCTTATACACAGTAAAATTCAAGAACACAGAGAGCGTAAAACATCTTAACACATAAACATAATTATAACATAAAGGTTATGGAAAATTACCTTTTGATGCTAACAAAATCTCTGCTAACCACTGAGAAAAGCTTTGAAAAGACTCAGAACTTCCTCTCTTAATTCTCTCTCTCAGGTTCTCTCAGACTCTCTGAATTTTCTCTGACAATCTTTTTCTTAGACTAAGCAAAAACTGGAGCGTAAACTAACTGATAAGCAAGTATGCTTCAAAAATAAAACTGATATGGTACTAATAAGCCTAATAATTATATCAGTTACAATTACAAAATATAACGTATAACTTGTAAATATATTTATTTTTTATTTATTTAATTTATATTATTATTAATTTAAATTTCAAAAATCCAAAAGCCATAGGGTTTTGTTTGGAAAAATAATTTAAAAATAAACTTTTTTTTTTATCTTTAAGCCTTGTTTGGGTAAAACTAACCTAAACTATTTTAATTTATTTTAATAACTCCTTATAATATAGTTATTTGTCACAATTTATTTAATTAAGTTTTCATACTTAATTTAATTACTTCAAATAATAATTTATTAAATAAATCATTTAATCACATAACTCAATACAAATAATTGATCATCAAATTGAAATATCAATATAATAATTTATTTAATCATTATAACTTTCTAACTTAATTATTAAATTAAATTAGTCCTTAAACCAATCAATTTAAATCAATTTAAACAAATACAAATATGTATTCAACGATAACACATCCGTTAAATATTTGTATAATTCAATAAATATTTCAAAAATTACAATTAAAAATATGGATTATTACATCCTTCCCTCCTTATAAGGATTCTGTCCCCAGAATCACCACTCAAATAATTCATTCGTTACATTCTTTCCTACTTACAAAGATTCTGTCTCCAGAATCGAAAACACAGATTAAATAAATAACTTAGGATAATCTTTCATCATTTTCTCTTGGAGTTCCCACGTCGCTTCTTCAGGATTGTGGTTCCTCCATATCACCTTCACAGAAGGTATAACTTTATTCCTGAGCACTTGTTCTTTCCTGTTGACTATCTGGATAGGAATCTCTTCATAAGACAAATCTTTCTCGAACTGCAACGGTTCGTACTCGATCACGTGCTTGTAATCGGGTTTATATGGTCGTAATACCGAAATATGGAAAACATTGTGAATATTTTCCAACTTTAGAGGTAGAGTTACCTCATAAGCCACCTCCCCAATTCTTCGCAGCACTTCGAAGGGTCCAATAAACCTCGGCATGAGTTTTCCCTTTTTACCGAAACGAATTTTCCCCTTCTAAGGAGAAACTTTTAGGAATATGTAATTTCCTACGTCGAATGCACGATTTTGTCGGTGTTGATCAACATACTTCTTTTGTCGGTCTTGAGCTGCTACCAATCTTGTTCTGATGAGTTTGTCAACCTCAACAGTTTGTTGTACCAGTTCTGGTCCTAACAATTGACGTTCACCGACTTCATCCTAACACAGTGGAGTTCTGCACTTTTTGCCAGACAATGCTTCGTAAGGCGGCATGCCGATGCTCGCGTGGTAACTATTATTGTAAGCGAATTCCATCAATGGTAAATGTTCTTCCTAGCTCCCTTTGAAATCCATGATGCATGCTCTCAGCATATCTTCCAATGTCTGGATCGTTCGTTCGTTTTGGCCATCTGTTTGTGGATGATAAGCCGTACTCATTCGTAACTGCTTTCCGATGCATTCTTGTAGTCTCTTCCAGAAGTTTGACGTGAATCGCGGATCTCTATCTGACACAATTAACACTAGAATCCCGTGTCTCGAAACAATTTCTTTAATGTACAATTTTGCCAACTGATCAAGATTGAACCTAATCTTTATAGGTAAAAAGTGCGCTAATTTTGTCAGTCTATCCACTATCACCCAAATCGCATCGCATCCTCTCTGAGTAGTTGGAAGACCCACCACAAAATTCATTATGACGTGTTCCCACTTCTATTCCGGTATTTGTAACGGTTGAAGTAATCCGCTTGGTCTTTGATGTTCGGCCTTGACTCTTTGACATGTCAAACATTTCGCTACGCATTCTGCAATGTCCCTTTTCATATTTGGCCACCAAAAATGTCAGCGTAAATCTTGATACATCTTCGTACTTCTTGGATGAATCGAATATCTTGAACTATGAGCTTCGGTCAATATTTCTTCTTTAATCTCTGGTGCTGCTGGAACACAGATTTTTCCCTCGAACCGTAGTAATCCCTCGGTATCGATCTTGTACTTCGCATCACTACCCTCAACCACTTTCTCTTTTATTTTCTCACATTCTTCATCTTGTAGTTGAGCGTTCTTCACCTTGTCTACTAAAGTTAGACCAGCTTCTGTCTGGAATAGTCGTTCATCGGATTCCTGTGGAAATTTGATTTCCAGCTCTAACCTTTCCATTGCTTAAATGAGGTCCTCCTGAGTGGTTATCAGCATCAAGTTTTCCCGACCTTTCCTGCTTAAGGCATCTGTAACCACATTCGCTTTGCCTGGATGATAAAAGATCTCACAATCGTAATCTTTTATCAATTCCATCCATCTTCTCTGACGCATGTTTAGGTCCTTCTGAGTGAAAATATACTTCAGACTCTTATGGTCTATATATATCTCACACTTCTCTCCATACAGATAGTGTCTCCATATCTTCAGAGCAAATACTACTACAGCTAATTCCAAATCATGAGTCGGATACCCTTCTCATAATCTTTCAGTTGCCTTGATGAGTATGCAATAACTTTTCCATTCTATATAAGGACACAACCCAATCTTTTATGTGAGGAATCACTATACACCACAAAGTTTCCTGTACTATCTGGTAATGACAACACATGTGTCACACTTAACTTCTTCTTTAAGTCCTGGAAACTTTCTTCATATTTCTCCGTCCAAACAAATTTCACAGCTTTCCATGTCAAATTTGTTAACGGAGTGGCTATCTTGGAAAAATCTTGAATGAATTGTCTATAATAACCGGCCAGTCCCAAGAAACTCCTCACCTTTGAAGGTGTCCTTGGTTGTTCCCAATTGATTACAACTTCCACTTTTGATGGATCCACTGAAATCCCATCTTTGTCAATCATATGACCCAAAAATTGTACACGATCCAACCAAAATTTACACTTAGAGAATTTCGCGTATAACTTTTCCTTTCTTAGTGTCTCCAACATCAAATGTAAATTTTCTACGTGTTCTTGTTGAGTTTTGGAATACACAAGAATGTCGTCAATAAATACTACTACAAACTTGTCTAAGAATGTTTTAAACACCCTATTCATCAAATCCATGAATGCAGCAGGGGCATTTGTCAAACCAAAAGACATCACCAGAAACTCGTAATGTCCATACCGAGTTCTGAATGTCGTTATAGGTATATCCTCCTTCCTTAACTTCAATTGGTGATACCCACTTCTTAAATCTATTTTTGAGAAGTATTTAGCACCCTTCAACTAATCAAACAAGTCATCTATTCTTGGCAACGAGTATTTATTCTTAATAATGAATTTGTTTAACCCTCTATAATCAATGCAAAGACGCATCGACCCATCCTTCTTCTTCACGAATAACACCGATGGTCCCCACGGTGACACGCTCGACTGAATATACTTCTTATTTGACAGTTCTTGCAGTTGTACTATCAGTTCCTTCATCTCTACTGGAGCCATTCTGTACGGGGCCTTCGATATCGGTGCTGTTCCTGGCTCTAAATCGATCACGAATTTAATCTCTCGGTCAGGTGGAAGTCCTGGAAAATCCTTCAGAAATACATCTACGAATTCTCTAACCACTGGTATCTCTTCCAGTTACACACCCTTCTTCTGAGTATCGACTATGTAAGGTAAATAACTTACACAGCCTCGACTCAACAATTTCTTGGCCTACATAATTGTCAGACATTTCATTTGTCTAGGCGATTTGCTACCATGGAAAACTACCTTTGATGGAGTTATAAGGTTTCCACATTTCTTTTGGCAATCAATTACCGCTTCATAATTGAACAGCCAATCCATTCCCAAAATTACATTAAACTCTCCAAGTCTAATCAATATTAAATCTACCATCATGATATTCCCCTTAATGTTCACCCTGCAGTTCTTGTATACGAACCTAACAGGAATCACTTCCCTATTCACAATTTCTATGTTCAAAGGGAAATTTAGTTCTTCACTAGGCAATCCAAACCTCTTAGCAAATTCATCAGATATAAATGAGCAAGTAGCACCCGAATCAAATAATACATAAGCATTAATATCGTTGATTAAGATAATACCTGACACCACATCTTTTGATTGCACAACATCTTGCACAGTCATGTTGAAGGATCTGGCTGTGGGTTTGTTTGATGCTGTAGGTCCAGCAATGGCCCATGTACCTCCACTGCTACCTCCCTTATTTCCTGCTGTCTCTCCAGCCTTCTTCTTATGGCATTCATGAGCAAAGTGATCCTTGGATCGCACGTGAAATAAACGTTCTTCTTAAGTTGAGTGCAATTTGAGGCAATGTGACCTTCCTGGCCATATTTAAAGCATACACGTTTCCCCATCAAGCACACACCCTTGTGAAATTTTTTGCATGTAGCATATGCTTCAAACTTCTTATTCTGCTGGTTACCCTGCTGGTTTCCATCACCCACGTTCCCATTCCACTTCCTCTTCAGATTGTTGTTGTTGCCGTTTCCACTACTACCACCTCCATTCTTAATCTCCACTTCATTCTTCTTCTTCTTCTTTTGTTCCTGATTGAACTTTGTCACTGCCTCGCCTCTACCTTCCGCGATTATTGCCTTCTCCATCACCGTTACAAATGTCTTCAGCTGGAACAAGGAGACCCTACTGTTCAACCAGGGCTTCAGTCCCTGTTCAAACCTCTTCGCCTTACGTTCGTCTGTGCTGACTTGATATGGCGCAAACCTCGCCAACTTGTTGAATTTTGCGGCATACTCGGATACCGTCATCGTTCCTTGCTTCAGTTCTAAAAACTGAGCCTCTAGCTGACTCTTCGAACTCTCTGGGAAATAGGTCTCGAAGAATATCTCCTTAAACCTATCCCAAGTCATTACTCCTGGTACTTCCCGAGTTTTATTGGCCTGCCTCCAATAGCTAGCTTCTGCTTTCAACATGAATATTGTAAAAACAGTCTTATGCCCCTCCCATACCCTAGCGACATCAAATACCTTCTCTATTTCCATAATCCACGTCTATGCCTCGACTGGATTCATGGACACACAGAATTTTGGTCGTCTAACCGCCTTGAACTCCTCAAACGTTGTACCTTGGTTCTGGGGTTGATTTTGCAATGCACCCGTAAGTAAAGTCACTAGTTGTTGGACGAGGTTAGCTTTGACATCGTTATTGTTAGTTCCCTCAGTGGTTCTCTATCGGGGTGGTTGACGTCTTGGAGGCATTTTCTGTTAAAAAAATACATCCATTAGATTGTTTCTCAATTCCTTTAAGTAATTTCTACTTAACTTGCCCCCATAAAAGAAATTATCACATAACACATAACATTTTGAATAAAATAAAATAATAACTTTTATTCATTCGAAATCTTTTAAAACTTAGAAACAATAGCACCACTGCTATTTACATTACTCTCCTGAACTACATTGTTTCAGGATAACCTCATCATCATCACATCCCATGGTTACATAACACTAGGGATTTACAAATTATTTAACACTTTATTCATCGTATATCAGGCATATTCCCTGCGATCTTCTACTAAGATACTCTGTAGCCTTTCGACACTCTTCTTCCATAATCCGAAACATTGTTCGGCAATCTAACACGTAGGATGACAGAGTCTCGAACTGAATCAGATAACCCATGACCCGATCTTGAGCTCGATTGATCACGACGTTGAATATGTTGTCCATCTCTTCCATCTTCATCCTCTTTGCTTGTGCGTCTCTCACTGCTGTCCCGGTTCGTTGATATGCTTCCTCGCATGCGTCTTCAGCTCTTGCCCACTTAGTAGCTTCTTCCTTCAGCTTGTTATTCAGATATGCAATCACTTCGAGCAGTTGTTCGTTCTCTCCTTCAGTCTGCGTCAACTTCTCTTTAACATTAGTCAGACGTTCATCTCGATCCTAGTTGTCGTCGTCCTTCTGTGCCATCGAAGTTTGCTGTTCAGCTACTATCTCCTGCAACTCCTCGACGGTGTCCTGAAGTTCCACGTTACGGTCGTAGACTTCATCATACATACTAGCAACAATCGAGGTCAATGGATCCTCTTCCTCCTCATCCTCTTCATCCTTATTTGACTGAGGCAGCTCGACGGGATCCTCCTCATCCGTTTCCACATCATCATCATCATCATCATCAGGCTGCTAAACCACTGTGACCAACGGAGCTGACTCCCGTGGACGCAGTTGTTCCCAAACCACCTGAATATCATGAGGCTTCTCCTCTCTAGGCATTTGAGGTCCTTCCTCCCTAGTCTAACTAGATTCTCCAACATTAGCCATCCTAACAACAAAATTTTAAAATTCTAGTTACTATTCATTACTATTCGTCACTCACGAGCATATAAGTTATAATCACATAAGCACATAAGTATTTTATTACTTCTTCCTTAAAACTCGATAAGAGTTTATCGCCATTATCTTTTCAAAGATTACTTCCTAAGGCTTTCCCCCACCTAAGGTTCATAACCTAAAGCTTTGATACCAACTTGTGACACCCCCAAATTCAAGTACTCCATTTTCTCAAGATTCGGTGTTCACGATATACAAGCATTCATTTCTAACTGCCCAATCATAATAAAATTGAATAATAAACCTACCCATACAGGATTACATTAATAAAAAATCTCCCAGGTTGTTTAACCTTTAAATACAATCATTCATGCGGAAAAATTTAAATAAATTTCATTACAATATTTAAACCAAAGTCTGATAATAAAACTATCAACATATTGCAAGTCTTCAATATTTGTTCGTCTTTCCCTTTCGTTTACTGGTACTAGGCACGTCACCCTTTTTAACTTTAGCTGTAATAGTAATACAGGCAAGAGTAAGCAAACAAGGCTCACTTGGAATAACAATAAATAAAACTTTAAACTTTTACATCATTTGCCAAATATTAGGCTCAATAGAACTGAACAATAGGTTCTATTAACATTCTGAAATACATCACTGAGGGTCTAATGACCACGAACCATGTTCACAGTTATAAGTACTCTTTCAACTTAAACTTTAACAGTCATAAGACTATAAGGACTCCATGTACTTAGGGGGATCAATCCTTCGTACAATGTATTGTGCACAAACATTTCAGCGCTAAGTGTAAACTAAGTGTAAACCCCTATAAATAGGGTTGTTCATCTCAGTATTTCGAGTACAAGTCCGCCCCAAAGTAAGTTTGGTTTGGATACATTTCAAGGTAATTTAGAATTCAACGGTCATCAACTAAGGATTAGTTGAATACAAAGTTAATAACGTTATGCTATGGAATAATCATAACATACTCGTTTGAACAATACTAATTCAAGGTTATTGAGAATCGAATACTAAGCATGCATATTGAATAATAATTTGAAAGATAAAGTTGTTCAACATCAGAATATCAAAATGTATAAACTTGCATGTTAAGTAACAAGTTGCAAATTAGAGACTTGCTCAATATCAAAAGATAAGACTTAGAAAGCTTGCACCGCTATGAACAAACTAAATTTAAGAATTGGCTCAATAACAAACAAACTAGCTCCACGAAAGTGTTGAGATTCTAAACTTGAACAACGAAAGGTTAGCTTTAGAAGACTTGAAAAATAATAACAAGGTAAGGTAATAACTTGTTCAACAAACAATTCAGATACAACAAACTTGTTCAACGAAAATAAACTAACTCAACGAAAGTGTGGAGATAGAAAACTTGCATAACGAAGGTTTAGGATTAGAAAACTTGCCTTGCTTGTAGGCTAAACCGTTATAATCCAAATCACATTTATCCTATATACATATGTTAACATGACATAGTCCGTCATTAACCATACTCTACATATTTACATCACATATGGTTTGATTTATAACCACATAATCAAATTATATTCTTAAAAAAATAATAAACTCGTTAGGTATTCACACCATGCTCGTTCCTAGGATTACAATACCCAAAATAACAAAAATATATGTTTAAAAATCATCAATTTACATTACATTAACATTTACAGGTTCTTGTGCACAACAAAAGTCATTTCTAGACTTTCTGCTAAGTGGCGCCGCGACACCACATTTTGAACTATAGGCCGCGCTGCGGCGTGCTGCTGGCGCTGCGGCGAGAAGGCCATGCCTGCAAGTGGCGCTACGGCGCGAGATAGGTGTTGTGGCGCTATCCCTGGCGCTGCGGCGCGGGACTTGGGGCTGAGGCACTGAACTTGGCGCTCAGGCGCCGAAACTTATAGAAGCAACTCAACGAAGAACAGAACATCACAATTTCTGTCTATAACTTCAATTATAACACTAATTAACATGTATAACTTATGCAATTTACACATACATATTACTTAACATGCATATACTGATTTTAACATAACAAATTAACAATATCAGAAAACTAATTCTTTGAAAACACTGTTTTAAAACCAAACTCCATTATTGACGTTGTTTAACAAGTTTTAACACTATAATACCAATAATAAACCAAATTTGATTACTTTAAACTACGATTCTCTGAAATTCATACCCAATTAACATACATGACATTCCATTTCATATAAATAGTATACAATCACATATTAATTTTGTTATCATACAAAACATGCGTTCATACATGTTTTCATTGTAAAACCAAATTCTTTTCTTACAGACTTAATTTAACATACAATCATATATATATATATATATATATATATATATATATATATATATATATATATATATATATGCTAGTAATAACAACCACAATTATAGATAACTTCCTAACCAATTTTAAAAACATGGTTTACAGAAATTTTTGTAAAAAACCTTATACACAGTGAAATTCAAGAACATAGAGAGCGTAAAACATCTTAACACATATAGGTAATTATAACATAAAGGTTATGAAAAAATACCTTTTGATGCTAACAAAATCTCTGCTAACCACTAAGAAAAGCTTTGAAAAGACTCAGAACTTCCTCTCTTAATTCTCTTTCTCAGGTTCTCTCAGACTCTCTGAATTTTCTCTGACAATCTTTTATTATACTAAGCAAAAACAGGAGCATAAATTAACTGATAAGCAGTATGCTTCAAAAATAAAACTGATATGGCACTAATAAGCCTAATAATTATATCAGTTACAATTACAAAATATAACGTATAACTTGTAAATATATTTATTTTTTATTTATTTAATTTATATTATTATTAATTTAAATTTCAAAAATCCAAAAGCCATAGGGCTTTGTTTGGCAAAATAATTTAAAAATAAACATTTAATATCTTTAAGCCTTGTTTAGGTAAAACTAACCTAAACTATTTTAATTTATTTTAATAACTCCTTATTGTATAGTTATTTGTCACACTTTATTTAATTAAGTTTTCATACTTAATTTAATTACTTAAAATAACAATTTATTAAATAAATCATTTAATCACATAACTCAATACAAATAATTGATCATCAAATTGAAATATCAACATAATAATTTATTTAATCATTATAACTCTCTAACTTAATTATTAAATTAAATTAGTCCTTAAACCAATCAATTCAAATCAATTTAAACAAATACAAATATGTATTCAACGATAACACATCCGTTAAATATTTATATAATTCAATAAATATTTTAAAAATTACAATTAAAAATATGGATTGTTACAAATATTAAACTAGATTAAAAGACAAAGAATATAATCGTGGGCTACGTAACAGATGTCCGGGGACTGTAGTCGTGATGAACGAATGTGAGGGATTGCTATGATTGTGATTCCTTAGACGTTGAGTGACGAGGGTAATGAATAACATTTCGATGTTATGTCATGTTAATGAGAGAAAAGTGTGAAGCGTATAGACGCTGTGAATGCAACGTTGTAATGAACATGGGGTTCATGTAATGGATAACGAAAGTATTAAATAAGATATGAATTATCAAGAAAGCCGTAATGAACTATAATAAGATTAATGAAAGCCGAATGTGAGTCGAATAAGGAATGAATCCTAAGGTATGACATTTAGTTGCCTGAAAGTCGTAAGGAATAAGAAATTGATTTAACGAATATTAAGTTTAATGGTTCAGATAAGTTAAGATAAAGTTTAGGTTGTGGTACAATCGTAACCTTTGATGGTTGACATATGGGAGCTGGGCTAAATAATTCCTTCAGAGAACGAAGGTATATACGAAACTGGTAACCGATCTAACTCACTGTGATGGCAGTGTAGATGAGACGGGAACTTGTTTGTTAGTTGTTTGTGGGAAACCACTCAGAGTACTATATGGACTACTAGCAGAGAAGAGATGTGTGCTGAATTCTAGAGAAGTTATAAAAAGATGATAAGAATGCAAATCATCAAAGATGATGAACGTTTTGAGTAAGACATCTCCGTATGTTATGAAGCCGTAAACTGGTAAAGGAAGTTAGTCGCGTAAACTTATATTGCAAGAACGCGAACCCTAAAAAGTAAAGTTAAGTAAACCAATGCGTAAGTTCTATATATGACTAATTGGTGTTTATGTTTTTCCTTATGTGTTATATAGGAATTGGAATGAGCAGTTCAGCGTAAGCTGTAGCTGTGCGTAAGGCAAGTTTCCTAACTTCATTCATATTCCAAATGAATGCTAGTTTCTTAAACTTCTCAGATGTTGAACTTGAGAAGTTCTGTCTATATGCAAATGTGCGATATTTGTAAAGGTAGTAGAACGTATGAGGCCTTGAGCCACAATGTGAACACTTTGGTGTTTCTATGATATGAACTGTTCTGTGATTGAGCTGTTCAATACAAGTATGTTCTGTTTATACATGAACCGTTATTGTTAAGTCTGTGCTAATGATTCTAGATAGACAAGATGTGTATGAAAAAGGTAGAGGAATGAAAGTATTTTAAAATAAAAGTGACTGATGTTTCAAGATGTGTATTCCTATTATTCAAGCTGCTTCATAATCTTTGTTCGTTTATCGAAGTTCTAAAGGAACGTTTAAACTCTTGAAGTTATGTGTTCAACTGTTATGACTTGCAGGGCAATTGAATGCTCACACTTGCTTTAAATGAAAAATATTTTCAGCAAATGATGTTAGAAGAACTTAAGGATCCCGTAAAGATCAAGCTGACAGTATCCAGATGAAGTGTCATTCAGAATGTGAATGAGTGAGAAGATCAAGTGAAGACTTGTAATGTAGAAAGATGAAATTAAATTATAGACTAGTTTAATGAACTGTTATGTATCCTTGGTGGCTGATAAAAGTCACTCTTATAAGATAAAATGAATAATATAATTATCATTATTTGTAATGAAAGAGGTTATAAGGTTTCCAGAACCTGGGATTTGAGAGTGTATGTTGTTATATTTCAGTATATAATGATGTATGTTGGATGAATGATGTACTCGTGACGTACATAATTCGGGTGTGAAGATAGACCAAATTTCGAGGCGTTACAGAATGGACGCCTATGGTCTGACTAGGATAAGTTCTTAAACTCATATGATTATGGCAAGTTCCTGGATTTCCAAAGTGTGGTAAGTTTGATGAACTATATCGGGTATATATATGTTATGAATTAAGAGATTTTGGTATAGTAAGCATTGATGGTGTTAGAGATTGATAGAATGAAACAATGTAGTAAAGATTGAAGTTGATGGAGAAATGTGGATTTTTTAAATCTTCTAGCTCTGCTAGATTTTTAAAAATTTATTGACTTCGTGCTGATGTTTGCACTTCTGTTTTCTTGAAAAACATTGGATCATGTGATTGAACCAATGCTGCTTTAAAAATAATACCGTTATCTATATGTCTATGCTAATTATTTCGGCTAAGACAAAAATAATTTGAAAACTTTCAAAATGTATTTCTAACCATGTGCATCATTTGATATGGTGTATGGTAAACGATGGAGTCATCCATGCAGTTGAACCTAGTGTTGGTTGTGATCGAAAGATCGTTAGCCAATTTTGGTATGATGTAGTATGACAAAGTCACATAATGGCAGAATCCTCAACGTACCACTAATCTGGTACGGTATCATGACGTCATAAAAGAATTTTTAGTTTTCTTTTAGATTATGAAGAAGGTCAATTAAGTTGGCTAAATTATTTCGATTGATGTCTGAGTTGTTGATAAAAGTTTAAGCTATTTGATTCGGCTAGACGGCTGTTGAAAAATATTTATGGAATTCAAGCGTTCTTGAGTATTTATGCCAAACCAGATTGCTCTGGTGCAGATTCAGATGTTGAAAAGCTGAGGTGAACAAGCCTATAAGGGGACATGTTTTCGGGGATAATGGTTCCGAACGTAATGCATGTAGTCGTTATAAAATACTACGTTACGGTCCAACGTAGTGGTACAATAGGCTGCCCACCTAGTGTAAGTATGGAGGGTGTTTTCAGTCTTTGTGATTAATAAACACTCTGGTTTGCAGTGTGAAGGATTGTGTTGAAGCACTAGTTCACGATCTTGTGTGACCCCTCAGCAGGATTTGGAATCTAAGATTATTCATACTACTTCCCGATTATTGAAAAATCGTGGAAGATTCTTAATCTTTTGAAGGATGAATGTAGTGAGTGGAATGTTCCTTAGAGAGGAAAAAGAGGTAAAATGCATTGGAGAAAGTTATAATAATAAAAAACTTCCGAAACGAGAATGGATAAAATTATTCAAAAGAATATGTAATATTCAGAATAGCATCGAGTAGAGGAGGTTTCGGTGATTCCGAGGACGGAATCCTTATAAGGGGGAGAGGATGTAAGAACCCGAATTTTCTGAAAATATTAAAATAAGAATTTAGTAAATAAAATTCTTAAAGCATGAGATGGGTTCGAACAAAAATATAAATGTGTTACGAGGTATGTGGTATTGTGTTACATAGGGTAATATGATCTATGTAACAAGTGATGTTGTGTTTAATAAATATATATCGTTATTATATATTTGTTATAAATTGTAGAGATGAATTTATATGAAGATGGATAAAATTTATCTATTGATGTTAAATAATTTATGTGAAATTATTTTATAATAGTAAGTTGGTGACATTAAATATCTTTGATAATTACCAATTTCTTGAGTATTTGTACGAGTAAGTATCAAGTCTATCAAGTCTAAGGCAGTGCAACTGTACTCTTTAATGGTGGATGTATAGTAGCTGGGCTAAACAATTCCTTCAGAGAGTGGAGGTATATACGAATTAGTAACCGATCTAACTCACTGTGAAAACAGTGTAGACGAGACAGAAACTAATTTGTTGGTTGTTTGTGGAAAACCACTCAGCGTACTATATTGAATACTATTAAAGACTCGACGCGTGCCAAGTTTAGACTTGTATATATGTACGTTGTTGACGTGAGAAGAAAATCGATATACCTTTAAAGTTGTTAGAGAATTATTGAGTAATTTGATACACGGCGAGAAGTGAAGATTAAAGGAATATATGTATGTGTTATATTCCAATTTTGTGTTATTGGTGATAAGAAACCGTAAAGGAGATGTTATTGTTGGTTAAACTAATAAGGGAAATAGAGTTTTAAAACTTGAAGCGTGATCCTTAAATTGTTAAGAAAAATAGTAACCGATGATGTGGAATCAAAGATGGGATTGATGTTAGACGAGTTAACACTTAAGGATGATGTGTAAAGTATTTAGAAGCGTATGTTTCATTTCTGCTAAGGCAGAAGTTGTCTGCCTTTGAATTTGGTATGGCGCAGCTACGCCATTTCCAAGCCTGTGACTAGCGCAGCTGCGCCGGTCTGTAGAAAATTCTGAGTAAGTCTGTAGAATTTAAATTCAAGGAATGAGGGCTAGGGACTCATATAAAGGTCATAAATGGTGATTAAGTTGTCCATGAATGGAGTAGGATAACCAAGCGTGAATGGAATAAATGTTTATTATGGAAGTTTATTAACCTAGAATGAAAGTTGGGTAATCAAGTTATATTATAGAATATAACATTATAGAGCTTTGCGTGGTGGTAGCATGATATTAAATTGAATAGAAAGAGTTAATTCACTTACATAAGATAGTGAATTAATGTATGTATTAACATAAAGAAAAAGGAATGAATATGTAAATTAAAAAGGAATTTTAGTATATTACATAGTATAATAATATACGAAAAGATGTGATAGATGAGATTTGTTGTGGATAATAAGTGATTAATAAAAGAAAGTACCAATATAATTATAAATGAATATTGGTTAGAGATGGAGGGATTAGATTAACACTTAAGATGTAGTTGAATATAAAGATGGAAGAAGTTGTCTTGGGATAATCAAATAATTATACGCATAGTGTATAAGTTAAATAATTAATAGAGTAAATATTAATTATTCTAAGTGTAAAGGTTGTGCATATTATAAGTATGTAATTATTTAAGTAAGGTAAATAATTTAGCATTATGATAAAGCGTGACATAAACTTTATATTAAATAAATAATAAAATAATGTGGAATTGGGGAAAAGCCAAACGTGGCCTAAACCCCTAACATTTTATTGTAGAAATAATGAGCTTGAGTTATATATAACTCCAGTAAATGAGATAAATGAGCCTTGTGTGGTCTGAGTATTAAAGATAAACATTAATATTAAATAATGTTATAATGTGGTTATATGAGTAGTAAAAATAATAATTATGAGGGATACCCAGACAATAATGCCTAACTGCGTTATGTTATTGTGTGTATTTACTGTACATGGATTATATGATGTGAGTATATATATTTAATTCCTAAATTCCTAATATGGTAACAATTGTACATTAAGATTACATTATAGGAATTAAATAAACCAAACCAAGCCTTAGTTACTAAAGTTGCTAAGATTTTTCTCTCTTGTCCCAAATTGAGTGTCACCAAGTACATGAATAGTAACATGAAGCTAAAACACGTATTTTTCCTAAAGGCTATGAATAGGTGATCATTTCCTAAGAAGATGGTTGATAAGGGTGGTTGATCAACTCTTGATTAACCAATGTTGTGACGCCCCCAAAATAGGTCCAATCCATCCAACCCATTCTGAGTCGCCAAATAAATGGTACAGAAAATAACTACAACTTTATTATTACAATTGTCGTGCAAAATACGACAACACATATACTGTGAGTATAAATACAAATATTATCATCTAGACAGTATTCATACTCAATTAAGTCCTCATTATACTTATTGATACACTATTTTACAAAATAGTGAGGACTACTAAAATAACTGTCTTGAACCATCATTCCACACCCCGACTAGTACTCGCTACATTCTCGCCTCCTGAGAAGAAAAATGGAACAACAAGGAAAAGGGTGAGCTCAACTAGCCCAGTAAAGAATATTATGACTAAGATAATATACAACAAATTATCGTTAGTCTTCAACAGGGAAAAATTTAATAGAATACAATAGACAAAAAGTTTTAAATCAATATTCGCAGCGGAAAATAATAATTCATAGAAGAGTTACGTAGAGAATGAAATCTACGATTATCTATGAATTTAAAAGCCCATCATCAACATTTTATCCCTGTAACATCAATCAATAAATATCTTGAACCAAATAATCATCTTTGCACTACAGGCCAAAGATATTCATTAGTTGGTCATGTTCATCTCAACACCTGTTCATCTTTGCACTACGGGCCAAAGATATTCATCAGAAATCACTCATCTTTGCACTACAGGCCAAAGATATTCAGCTATATCATCATTTAGGACTGAGGATGATGAAAAATATTTTAAAGGAAACGAATCCAGTGAAACAAAATAACAAATATTAAGGATTCGTATTTCAGCTATTCCATGTCTAAAAATACCTCATAAATAATCATAGTGGAGTAAAATTCAAGAATGATCAAAACATGGATACAATCAAAGCTAGTATCCAGAATAGATATTTTGGACGAAAAGAAGAAAATTTCATTTTTCGGTGAATAGTAACTCATGAATAGTAACTCGTGAATAGTAACTCATGAATATTAACTCATGAATAGTAACCCCGACATGAAAAGTTCTAAATTTGATAAAAAGTTCAGATCAATACTTCGACATAATGATATTGAAGAAAATAATATCATTTAAGAAGAAATAACATCCCTTACCTCGGAAAGACGGTACTTTTGACTGGAATACTAGATATAGTGCTGAAGGAAACTTGCACCGTATAACAACACTCAAAGTATCAAATACTCACAAGAATACGCTCGATATAGAGAGAGAAATAGAGAGAAACTTATGTTTCTGGTGTGATTTTCAATTCTAACCTAAGCACCCTATTTATAGGAAAATGCTTAGAACACCAAAGCAGAAAATTTAATATAATAATAATATATATATAAATTTTCAAGCCCACCTTAGAAAATCTGAAATCAGCCACCTTCCACATGTTTATGATGTCCAAAAAAATATAAAAAACGTTTTTCTCAAAATAATTAACTAAAACTCCCAAAAATCAATTATTTCAGAACTTTGAAACTTCAATAATTCATAATAAATAGCCCTTTTGTCAGAAAATTCGAATCTCGCGTGTTTTTATAGGAAATTCAATTCTCTACAACTTTGTAGAAGAAAGTTTTTCCAAATTCTAAACAGAAATTGCCCGAAATCTATAAACGGGCGATTTTACAGTCAATAATAAATTTTCGGTCAAGAATTGTGTCCACCAACACACAAAACATGTGTTAATCATTTAATGCCACAAAAATACTCTTCCTCCTCATATACTCATATATCCCATATTCATTGTAAAAATATCACCATCAATATATTATTAAAATAATATATTTAAATGAATTATTTTATCATAAAAAGATAAAATATTAATTTTCAACAATTGTCACATTAAAAATTTTCTCCATCTATATCCACATAAAATCATTATTTTTCTCATCATATAAATCAATAATTAATTATACACAAATAATATTACAGAATCACAGTACTGGCAACCAGGCCGTTCCCAAGAAAGAGGGGGCTTTCCAATAAGGATCTCTCCTTACTGGCTCGCAATTAGATGACCAAACCTCTCCTTAGACAGAACTTTCTAGACATTGCCAATAATGTTATCTAATAATATTATTCAGATAATATGAATTATTGCTCCGATAATAGAAAATACTGTGTAGTGACAATTATTAAAACAACAGTAATATAAAATATCAACACATCAATTATTGAATCAATAAAATAAAATACTGAACAGTAATTACTGTAACAATTATTGAGTAGTGCCTTTTTACGTAAGAATCAATAATTGGTGCAATATCGTGTAATACTGTGCAACAACGCGTATTACTGCGTTTTAACCACCGGGTATTCCAACAGTATTAACGGTAACAACTACGCCGTTATTTATAAATAACTTGTTTTTGTCGTTTTCTTCATCCAATCGCTTTCCGTTATGGGGCCCACAAAAGACTGCGCCGTCGTACGAATATTCTCCGACAGTAAGAATATTCCACGACCAAGCGAATATTCCCCGACAACAATGAATATTTTATAACCACTTGCTTATTTAAAATATTTGCGCATTTTACCCATAACTAACCACATTAATCAAATCAACCCTTACTATTTCAGAATAATAAATAGAGAAAATTAAATTTCATTTATTAATAATTTGGGGTCTTACAAATGTATTGTTCCATTACACCCTGAATCCAACCTTAGTGTAATGCCAATGTTTAGTCCAAGATTCTTCTATAAATCCATGCTTAAATTCAGTTTTTGGTGTTGATAGAAGTTGCATGATAGTCTAATTGGAGAGTTATAAGTTGCTGAGCTACTATAGAAGCATACTCGGAGTGTAGGGAGTCCAATTTGAGCTTGAGAAGGTATAAACCCTAGTTATGTTCTTGAAATGGATCTTATGAAGTTCTTGAAATTACTTGAAATTATTTGAATTTCTATGTCAATTGATATGAATTAACATGTTATAATGTGTTTAAGAAGTTTACTAACATATATGAACTCTTTAATAATGGTTTGGAACATGTTTGAATCAACAAAAATGAAGCTGGGTAACACTCTGCAAAACAGAGTCTGCTTACTGCTTCTGAACTCGACGTGGCGCAGCTGCGCCCTATTTATACTGGGGTGCAGCGCAGCTGCGCCGTACCTCAGATTCAGTTACTGATTTTTGCTGGACTAAGTTGTTTCAAACTTGGTTCTATGACTTTTATATACATATAAATGAGGTATACCATGTTTTATAAAGCTTTATTATGTGTTGTGAAGTGCTCAACATGATTAGTGAAAGATGTATAACAAAAACTTAATGTTTTGAAAACGAACTTTGATGGGACTTATGTTCTACGAGTTCTGATCTTAGTAGTCTATACACATAACTGATTTTAAACGTGAATGAGCATGAGTTATGAATTATAGTTATTGTATTCATGACCAACTGGTTAGGCTTTGTGTTAGAAAATATTTTAAACGAAAAGCTAGATATATCAAAGAAAGTATGCATGCATACTACATGATGTACATTCTGATATTGTGAAGATGTTAACATGCCTTAACTACATATGATAAGAGCTTTAAAGTTGTCTTGTATATGATGAATTAAATCGTTCAAGTTTAAAATGATTTCTAAGGCGAACTTGAAAAGGTTTTTCAAATCAAGTTGCATTAAGTATGAATAGCTAGATTTTAAAGATTTAAGATGTCATGTTTGTGTTTATTACGTCTCTAAATATGATTCGTATATGTTGGGTATATTGATAACTAACCAAGCATGAGTTTAAGCATGCTTTAAAGGGATAAACGATGCTAGCTATGAATAAATAATATGAACACCATGATCATATGTATGAACAGATTGTGAGACCTCTATATGTAGAAATATGGCCAATGCTACAAGCATGATGAATACATAACCTTTATGCTTTAACTTCATGGAAAGTCATGAACTAAAACTTGTAAAAATGAACTTAATAATGGTCATATACTTATATAAAGACCCTAGCATGTATGCATGAGAAGTGTAAGAGTCTAAGTGTGTTAAAGTTTGGACTGAAACCAGGAGTGCCAAAGCTCAACAGCGCAGCTGCGCCATCCTGCAGTCAAGAATAGTTTCTGTTTTTGATATGAAATTCAAGGCATGCTTATATGATTACTTTAACTTATAATATATGACCAATATGCTATGTAATGTGTAAGAAGCATGCTATGTGATAGAGATGAATGTTAATTAGGACTTTCAAATGTTAAAGTCCAAAGGAATATTTTCAAGATATAAAGTAATGATACGTTGTTTGAATTTGTGATCTGATTTGTGCTATGAAAAATATAGGATATGTGATGTTGTATAAAGTTACTACTAAGTTAGACGTTTATGTGTACAGTTGAACTTACCTATATGAGTTTTAAAGGTGTCGAACACATAGCAAGTCAAGTATGTGATAGCTATATATGAATGTTTATGTCAAGTGCGAGTGGTTAAGGTATACCTATACATACCTAGCTATTCTAAGAGTATGATGAGAAATTGAAGTATAGGTTTTACAAGCCTAGTTAGGAATATATATTTGTTCTTATATTAAGAGCGTGTGAAATGCATGACCAATGGATATGAATCCATGATTATATAACTGTGTAGGAATACACGAAGTGCAGATAAGCTTTAAGCAATTAAGTCGTAGTTAATAAACTACGAATTAGGCAAGTCTTTCAGTTCCTATTTGTTATATGAATTCGATAACTGTTAGTTGAGCTATATTATGCCATGAGAATGTTGATGTATATATATGAAATGCATATGAGATATGTATGAAATGTGAAAGTTGATCTTTGATGATATGCTTGTGATATAAGCTTATATGCTTGTTATATGAGAAGTAACATGCGTAGTAAATATTGTCTGATTATGAATGCATGAACTATGTATGTTATTATATGCTACGTGCTGCATGAAAACTATTAGAATTGATGGGCTGTCGTGCTCACCCTTGCAAATAACCACTTTTACAGGTTAAGGACTCACGGTAAAGATTACGTGCTACTTGATTGATAAAGTTCAATAGTATCAAAGGAGATTGATTCATTTGTTTAAATATATACTCTTGAACCATGTTTAGGTTCTAGTAGATGTACATGATAGTAGTTTATAATGTGTAATACATTTTAAGTTGTACTATGTGATACATAGAGAAATTCGAATCGAGATGTAAAGATTTATACGAAAATTGAATAAAGTGAATCTTAGAATAATTTGATTCAGGAATTTGTAATTGATTCAAGTTAAGAAATCAATAAAAGATTCATTTTTCAAAGGAGAATGAAAAAGTTTAGATTATTTCGCATATTTTTATAACATCGAATATGATGTAAGACAGGGATGGTAAATGACCAATTTTTGAAACTTATAATAGTTCGGGGTCATTTCACAGATCCTAAAAATGGAAAGAATTTATTTTATAAATTGTAATAAGCAAAGTTATATTCATTAAGTTATGAATAAAATATATAAATAGTTTGACGATAGTAGTATCGTTGTGGACCGAATTTGAGGTTCGAAGGGACTTGGATTTGGGGGCGTCACAGTTACATTACCCAAAAATGTTATGGATGCATTGACCGAACTTTCAAATTTCTTTCAAGATCTTTGCTTAACTGTAATTAAGTATAGTAATGTCAAGCAGATGGAGAACAATATTGTGCTTACCATTTGTAAGCTCAAAATTATCTTCCCTCCAGGATTTTTTGACTCGATAGAACATCTGTCTATTCATCTACCTTATGAACTCAAACTTGGAGGACCGGTGCAATATCGGTGGATGTATCCTTTTCAGAGGTAATACAAACTACTAATTGCTTTATGTTACTTATATTAATAATACTCATATTTGTCAAAATATTTATCTTAGGTATATGCGTCGATTAAAACAAAAGGTCAAGAACAAAGCTCGTGTAGAGGGTTCTATTGCTGAACGCCATATGGAGGAAGAGCTTGTCAACTTCTGCTAATTGTATTTTGATGATGTTGTCTCAATGAAGTACAACCGTTTAGGAAGGAATTAGGTTGTTGATCCAATGTCTCATGCTGATGATGAGTTAGTTGTGTTCACATATCCAGCTAAGCCATTTGGCCATGAGACGCTGACTTACTTAAGCGACAAAGAGTTAAAGATTGTATCTACATACGTGCTTCAAAATATGCCCGAAGTATCATCATACATCAGGTATGAATAATTATTTGCGATATTTAGTGCAATTTATAAGTGTAGTCTTCTATATATGTTAAAGACATTTTACTATTTTTACAGTTCATTTGAAGAGGAAGCGTATGCTTGTAACCCAACTTTTACTACAGCAGAGTTGGAAACATTCACTAATGCTAATTTCCAACAGTGGTTTAAGAAAAGGGCTGAAGCGGAGAACATTTCTGAGCATTTTATAGATGTCATCCAAGGACGTTACAAAGTTGTTAATTCTTTTCCCAGTTGCATCGTGAATGGGTACAGATTTAGGGTCAATGACTTGAATGAACTCATATCAGTCAATTCTGGGGTTGTGGTGTTAGGAAGCTGCTAACAAGATTCTGAGTCCAATTACTATGGCCGTTTACAGGATGTGGTTGTGCTCAATTATCACGGGGGTAAAAAGGTAGTTACATTTAAGTGTAGTTGGTTTGATTCTAAAAAGGGGGTTAAAGTTAATCGTAATAGAATCACAGCCGTAGATATCAAGTCGGTGTTAAAGTCTGATGACGTGTTCATGTTAGCAAGTCAAGCGACTCAAGTGTATTACGCTCCTAATGTCATAAATACTCAAAGCCTCTGGTACACAGTAGTCACAGCTAAAACACGTTCATTTAATACGGAGAATATGTTTGGTATAGATAAGGCATTGCAAGAAGATGCTAGCAACCCTTTGGCCGTAGTGTTCCATGCTGAAGATGTGATGAGTACTGATGTCATTGACGTACCTGACGATTAGGATGTCAAGGCAAACATACACATGAATGATTATGTAGTCGTTGAGGATGATAACAATGACGAAACTGATCTCAAAACTGAGGATGAGGAATATACCGAATATGAGAATGATATACGCGTTGCTTCTGATGGGTTTGATGACGTACGTAATTGAAAATGAGCATTCATATTAGTACATACCACATATTGTTAAACCTTACATATTAATAATCTACCAATTTGGTTATTGCAGTAGGATATTCATGGCTAGACATAGCGGTGGAGGTCGTCGAGGTGGTGGGCGATCCGGTACTGGAGACGGTGGCCACGATGGAGGCTCTTCTTTAGCCGCTAGTAAGTTATCTTAACTAGGATTTAAATATATCTCAAGCTGCATTAGTTTATGTTTATTGACTCAGTTAAATACAATTATTACAGATGCACCTCGTCGACAACATCGAGGGACGAACCTCGATATCTTTGGTTATTCGCTGCCGTGCCACTTACAGTACCGGTGGATGTCACTTCTGGACAGTAAGTGTTAATATTTTTGTCAGTTATTCCAAAACATAATGCACATAACACATATTGTTATATTTTTTCTGTAGTATATTGACCCGGTGGCTAAGCACATCCTACACACCATTTGTCTGACGCATCTCCCAAGAGGGTGCATGCGGTTCAGCCAGTATGCGCGGTACGATACCACCTTTATGCAGACCGTCTTGCGGGAGTTTCACGTAAGTTAAGCATATTATATTAATTACTACATAGTTGTATTAGGAAGACGAAATCAATTGTAGGTTTATTATAGATTTAACCCGAGCATCTCTCAGTAAGCTGGCGACGATGTGATTGTTTCATATATCGATGTGAATTACTCAGGCTGGCTGTATGAGATGCGACAGAGGGCAGTCGGGCCAGCCCGGGACCACCATTAAAGATCACCGGCCCCGCATAGTCTCCAATTTCTCCTGGGAGGCTATGTGTGTGCACTAGGATGCTGATGACTTCAAGAAAAAGTCTGAGCAGGCGAAGAAGAACCGTGGTCAGCTCTAAATAGTACACACCACTGGTTCTCAGTAGTTCTAGGAGGCGAAGACGGTAAGTGTGCTGTATTTAGTTATTTAATTATCAAGTTCTCACTCAAATACTTAATACCTGTTTTATGAATGTTTTTATTAGGCCTTGTGGAGGACCTTGGGCCGAAATCCTACCATTTTAGAGTTTTGAAATCCAGACCACATGCCTAAGGCCGAGCGTGCTTTGTCTCAGGCAGCTTTAGCTATATGAGTAAAACTCATCTTACTATTTAGCTTTTAGTAATATTCAATCGTAAATAAAATGATATAATTAATATACGTATACAAAATAAATTACAGGACTGATTTCAGAGACTTCGAGACGAGTGTATAATTGAGCTGGAGGCTATTAGGAGGGGTTCTGAGCCGTTAGATTCTGCCACCCCTCTTCCCGATATTGTATTAGATCGGGATGAGGAGCTGAGACTATGGGTCGCGTCTCAGGATCCCCCTACTAGCAGTACCGGCAGCTATCGAGTGTTGGGTCTGCCGAGGATACCCGCATATACACTTCCTGGAGGTAATATTTTTTATGTTTCACGAAATTATCCGAATTTATCACATTATATAAATTATTATTAGTAATCGAATTTGTATCTTTTTATAGGCTCCAGCTAATGCCAGCGTTCGAGAGCACATGTCAGACCATCTCATACGGGCGCTGACTTGGATGATAAGATCTTCCAGTGACTGACAGGGGCCGTATCAGATAGGTTCCATACCGATTCGGTCTTTCAGTGTCAGCAATTGCCTACCAGTTCTTGTCTTCACCAGATTGCTCAGGATATTATAGCAGGGGCCTCTGTAGAGTGTACGAGATTACCGCGGGAACAGTTCGACGCTTTCAGCGACGTGATACTCCGGATGGTGATTACCCTCTTGGAGGAGGCTTTTCGTCCACCACCGCCTACTCAAGTATTCTTATTGTTTATGTTTTTTTTTCAATTAAGGCTAGTGTCGACGTCATAATTTTTAATTGTCCCTTTTCGTTACTTGTTCTTTGGTGTTCTTATTTTAGGTGAGACTTGTTTGAAAAAACAAGTGAAAAATGTTCGACATGTATAATGTCGACGATGGACTATTAAGAGTCGCCAGTTGGTTTTTTAAATGGTTGTACCAACACAACCGAGAAAAAGTTTGCACATTGACCCAGTGATGTGACACTGCTAAACGGGTCGGTGAGACCGAGATTCATTAGGGTCTGGGGACTTGGTTATGCGGAGGGAAGGTGTTAGGCACCCCCCGACATCCGTGTTACCACGGTGACCGCCTCTTTTCAAGAAACTGTTATCTGAATGTGTGTGTGTGTGGGTCAATGTGCTGTTATTTGGAAGTAGTGCGAGGCCTCGTTCGCACCTATATACACAAGGTTTGAATTTTATGTAAAAATTCAATTTTAAGCAAGATATGGCAGTGATGTTTTATAAAAGAGGTTTTTCAAACCCTGATGCTCAATAGTAATTGAGACCTTTTACACTCCCATTTTACTTAAGTGCTCGGCTTGATTGATTTTATTTGACAGATGCGAGGCATCCGTACGAAAATAAATGTACAAAAAGGTGCTGAATTCCTCGTGGGTATGAAAACCATCTGAGGAAATCCAAACATCACAGCTAAATTTACAAGCTGCTTATAGCTGAAAAGGTCCATCACGGGAACCGAATCTAGATTCAGGAGACTGAATCTGTGATCACATGATTCCTAGGCTCACATGATACCGTAATTTGTATGAAAGCAGTAAGCATGTATATATATAAAAGCTGTAAATATATATATATAGACATGATCACCAACCACGAAGCACCTCCATGGGGGATCAGAAATGTAAATAAAGCTGTAAAAGCTATCAACCACCACGGAGGAAACTCCAAACGGGACAAAACGTAAAGAAAGCTGTAAATATGGTCAACCGCCACGAAGGAAACTCCAGGCGGGACGAAATATAAATAAAGCTGTAAAAGCGATCAACCACCATGAAGAAAACTCCAGGTGGGACGAAATATATATATATATATATATATATATATATATATATATATATATATATATATAAAAGCGAGTAAATGCACCGGATATAAAATTCAGGCTCACCGAACAAAGTTTGATAACAATTTATATATATAAGTATATATATGTATATATATAAAAGCGAATAAACGTACCAGACCGAAATCTAGGCTCATCGAACAAAGTTCGACACATAGTTATATATATATATATATATATATATATATATATATATATATATATATATATATATATATTAAATCAATAAATGCTCCAGACCGAAGTCTAGGCTCAATCAAACAAAGTTCGATACACAGTTCATATATATATATATATATATATATATATATACATATATAGAAAAGAAAATAAATGCTCCAGACCGAAGCCTAGGCTCAATCGAGGCATAAAGAAAGTACACACACACACAAGATAAAATAAAACCACGAATCGAAGTCCGGGCAAAAGCACGCAGCACGACTCTCAACGTGTAGAAGGGTGTGTGCAAAGATGAAGAGAAAGGCTTTAAAGTGTGTGAGAAGGCTTACAGTGGGATGCCAAAGAAGACTTCTATATCTTTAAAGTGGGTAAACACTGGCTTTTGTAGGTACAAAAGAAAGTACACTGTATGGAGTGAGTGCAGAGCAAATTGGGCAGGTCTTCCTCGCCATTTTCTCTTGAAAAATCATCACCCCAAGCCCTTTATTTACAGGCATATTAGCCGCAGGTGTACCAGAGGAAACCCGGGTTGGCCCGGGTTTATCTGGTCGAGTTATCTCGAAGTACGTGCACTCAGGCACTGTAATGTCCACTCAGATCTTCAGAAGTGCAATTTGAGCATCCGTTTGAGGTATACAATACCTATTTCGGACCATCGTTGTTGAGAGTTGTACGATGGCATGGGATTAGAGGTTGTACGAAGTCATTGAAGATGGGACGGTGCCCTCCGGTCTTCAAGCTTCAACTTTCATCCGTTACCCAGTACAATAGTCACTCGGGATTGATTAGTCTTGTAGGACATTGTTGCGTAGATATGTTGAGGCGACGTGGCGTGGCATTATGTTGGTCAGATGACGATGTTGCCCCTCACTGGTGTTATCGTCGGATTTGGCTGATAAAGCAAACGTTGCTCAGCTTCGCTAGGATTGGACTGCTGTAATTGGTTGAACGTCCTCATTGTCATCCTTGAGGTGTTCATGTCTTCCCGATGTTATCGCCGGGCTGGTACAGTGGATCTCGTTGTGAGCGCTGAGATTGAAGCTGGTCGCATTTGTAACAAGCATTTTCGGGGTTATTATCGAAATTGCATTCCTTGGGGTTATCACCAAGGTTGGTGGCTATTTCCATGGTTGGGACAGAGACTGGATGCCTCAGGGTTATCTCCGAGATTAATCGGTCTTCTTTGGTGTGTGTGCTGGTATTGATCTGCATGCCTCGGGGTTATCTTCGAGATTAGAATTGTTACTCCCAGATTGCGATTCGGGGTTGATGCTAAACTTCCGGCAGTATCCGGTACGGATATGGATCATCTTTCAGGGTTCCCTCTTAAAAGACAAATCTGCTTTCCTGCAATGTTAGTGACAGTAGTACAAAATATTTTGAGTGTCTACAGATGCCCCTCTTTATCTTACTCATGCATGGCGATGCATGGGTAGGATAAAGAATCCTAGACACTTGAAACGTAACAAGACGAACATGGTACTATGGATAGCAACATGATGCAAATCTATGATGCATGTGTACAAGGTTGTAGCCCAACACACTAGGGATGATTGTTGGCTCCCTGTTACTTCAACTGGGGATTGACAACGATGACCAGATTTGATGTGCAATCAAAATCTGTTAGGATGTTGATGTTGGAGTTATCACCAAAGTCATGTGTCTTCGATTATGACTTGATCCCGAAGATGTACCTCTTATGTGTGAGAGATATATGGGGATGAAGCTTGATCTGTTTAAGGATGTGTATAACATATTCCACCATCTATCCTCTTTATTGACATTCCCTTCGTCGACGTGTGAATCAACGGCTGAAACCTTGTGGGTAGATTATCAAGGTTGCTTGACATTCGCTGTCGTGTAGATCACCGGAACAGTGCATTGTGACCCCCGCCAGAGATCCGCTGGGGAATACGAGCGGTCGGGTATGAAAACCTCGAATAGCTCCAGAGCTCTGATAGGTTTAAATCGCTATCAGCTATAATAATGTCAAGGCTGTTTGACCTTCGTTGATATGTGTGTCAACGGCTTGAATGCACGTGGTAATCCCCTGCCGTGACTTCATGTTGTAACCCCCGTCGGGGATCTACTGGGGAGTGATGAATATAGACGTACGCAATGATCGAACAACTTTCCATGCTTCGATGGGTTTACTTGCCATCGGCTGAAATAACGTCAATGCTGCTTGACCTTTATTGATTTGTGTGTCAATGGATGAGCATGCGTTGTAACCCCCGCCGTGGACCTCACGTTGTAACCCCCGTCGGGGATTTTATGTAGGGTAATGACCCGGAGTTTGTGGCATCAGACCTGTATAAGGTATTGCCGTCTGTGATTTGTGACAACTGGGATCATTGGCAGGGTATACCTTATACTCAGGTGACTACCAATGAGTGATGTACAGATTCAACGTCTAATCTGAGAGGACAAATGACTTGATAACAAATATTCAACATAGTAAATGTTAGTATTAAACATGATGAATATAATGATGTGAAAATTTTTGTCTTTTGCGACAGTCAAATTGGCATCTTTTTTTGCTATTTTTTTGTCCTATTTGAGGTCCAATGAGCATAAGGTAGCAAGGAAACGTACTCCTAGCATTGAGGTTGGCCTTATGCATGATGATTTTAATTTTTAATGCATATATTATGTATATGACTTTGGGGTCAGGTGTGCTACTGAATGGCCACCTAGACATGCCTATATGCATGTGGATAGTCCTATTTTCAAAGGGACTATGGCAAAAATTTTCCAAATGTAGGCATTGGACAGTCATGCATTTTTAACTCTATTATATGTTAAAGTAAATGCATGCATGCATAAAGTCATAAAATGCATTTTAGAAAGTTCCAGGTAAGGAAATACCACACCTTTTTTGTGGTGATTTGGAGAATTGCTGTCCAAATATTATGGATCCGGATCAGCCGAGCAATTCCTATAGGACCGCTTCGGGCGTACGGTAGAGGGCTTCTGACGTGCCTCGTCCTCGTTCTGTCAGACAGCCTCGTCGGTTGGTGGAGGCTGTGATGTCCTGTCCAGGTAGATGTTCCAGACGTTGAGGACGAGGAGGTAGATATTCCGATAGAGTATCCCGCTCCTGCTGCACCTGTCCCTCGCAGGGAGCTTCCGAGCATTTAGGTGGTGAACCCAGAGTTGCTGGGTGATTTGGGCAGACATCTATCGATGTATTTGCATGCTAACGAGGTATGGTGTTAGACTTTGATCTTCCTTCTTTCCTATTGATAAGGATAAATGGTTTTGATGTTGATCTGTATTTCATGCAGGTTCCTGGTTTTACATAGCCTCGAGGGAACTGGTTCAACATTCACTCCATGTACCAGTCGCTTCATCCTGACTATAGAGCGGTAGTGCATGAGTGGGGATTTGGGGCATTTTTCTCCATCCTTCCCCATCGTTGTCCCTGGGGTTATCTCAGGGCATTGTCTGAGCGATGGTTTCATCAGACTTAGTCACTCCATCTGCTGGATTACGAGGTGATGATGACGCCTATAGATTGGCGATTTGTCACAGGTATGGAGTTTGGAGGGGAGACAGTGCCTTGCATGGCAAATATTACCCCTACTGCCGTTAGATCCTTATTAGGAGTTCCGGCGGCGGCGCTCAAAGGCAGGACTGTCCGTTCAGGTCCTTTGAGCGTAGATGCTATGAGCAGGCTATTGAGTGAGCCCATGTCTGATGATATCAGGATCAGGGATCGCGTTCTACGGCGATTGTTCCTGATGATCATTCGAGGCTGCTTTATAGCAGATAACTCTTCCATGGTATTTTTTGCTTTGATCAGCGCTACACGTGATATGGACCGTATTGGAGAGTATGATTGGGGCTCCTATACCTTTGCCTATTTCCTCCGGGGCATGCGTATACGCTCATAAGGTTTGACCGAGGCTTGGCTAGGATTTTACCCGTTTCTGCTGTTGAGTATTTCTCTTATCGTTTCCTTTTTATAGGTTAAGAGTGTTTACTGATAGCGGATATTTTTTCATTATATTGGCAGTTCTGGGCCTATGAGAGGCTTCCATGCTTGCGTCCCGTGAGTGTGTTAGGTTTAGACACCTATCCACAAGGACGACGATGGCATCATTCGATTCTGCCAGAGGTCCTTGTAGCTGAGGGATTCACTCATTGCCGTATGCAGCTGGAGTTGCTGACGGCCGACACCATCACATGGCTTCCCTATTCCGGGGAACACCTGACCGTGGGTTTTGAGGACGGATACCCGACAGGAGCCGAGTATGCAATTTCCACCAGAAGAGTTCTTCTCTTCACGGATGGAGGCTGGGAGCTCTATTTAGGAGAGCGTACTATCAGGAGCACTACAAGGGAGATCCGTATACCGATCTTGCCTCCTGCTAGGCGTTCTTGGCCAGTATCACAGTCACCCGTCATTGATATCCCATTTTTGGGGGTGGACAGTTTTACATTATCATGGGGACCTTGCACTCAGGATGTATTCCAGCGTTGGTGGATCCCTCGTACTATTAGAGCCCAGTCCCGCGCCACACAGTTTATGGGGGATATGATTCCAGGATCCTTGATGATGACGGATTGTCTAGCCTGTGTTCGATATCCGACTCATGTGACACAGATTAACAGTTTGACCCGGCAGTTGGACCAGGCACATATCTTTGTCCGGTATTTGGGCAGAGATCCAGTAGAGGTAGATTCATTTGATCCTTCCAGCTCAGGCGCTGGCCCCTCGGACGACCCATTTGGTTTTATCGGCACATATCCTCCTCTTTATAAGCCTGACATCCCTGTTGATAGAGATCCAGTGACTCAGGAGGAGTTACATCAGGTGGAAAGGATTGATGATGTGGATATCGAGACCCTGGTCTTTTTATGATGTATATTCTCGTTATATCTTTTGATAAGCCTCTGTTAGATATTGGGTGGCAGTGCCCCATTCTCGCTATATCTTTTGATAGGCCTCTGTTAGTAGTAGGGCGTCTGTGCCCCATTTCCCTGTATTTGTAGATGTACAAAGATGATGTATTAGATGATGATATACTTAGGAATGTATGCACTATTTTTTCATTCCCTATATCATATTGCCATCCATTATCTGTTGTGCATGTATCACATTATGCATATATATGTATGTCCAGAGATATTCGGCATTGACCCCTGGATGGTCTTATGACACTGCCCGCGCAGATGTCTTCTTCGATAGTTAGCCGTATAGATCATACCCCACCGTCAGTGGTGGCGTCGGGTATGCGATCGTGGTATGATAGCATGTCACCACCAGACAAGGTGACTGTATATTATTTGCTGCTGCATACCATGACTTTATTGATGTTTCAGGTTCCCGTAGGGTTTGTGGATGGGATGCTAGAGCATTAGATACCGAATAGGCAGGTTTTTCGATTCGGGACCCATGAGTTGAGTCCTACTCTGGATGAGTATGAACGATTGACGATGATGCCTCTAGACAGACCTTGCGTGCATTTGTCTTTGGGAGACATAAGTAGACAATTCATGACTCTCACTGGATTGCGGCGCAGAGTGGTACAGGATGAGTTGACATCTGGCTCGGAGGATAGCTATTCATGACATTCGGGGATTTCACCGCATCGGAGGATCATTGGCGTTTGGCCAGAGTTGATGTACTGATGCTATGTGTACTATCATATATGTATATCCCGCGGTATATGGATGAGATAGATATAGGCGTTATCATGGCCGTGAGAGCTCTCAGGGAGGGTCGTACCATTGTACCTATGATTGTAGCAGAGACCCTGCGGTCAGCATCGTATTGTTGTACGTATCCTACAAGAGTGTTTACAGGTAGCTCAGTCATGCTATATGTGTGGTTCATATCACACTTGAGACCGATTGGCACTCTCAGACGGCATGGGTACTGCTTCACCCATGATGTAGCTACGCCCTACTCTTTTCAGCCATCAGAGTGTATAGATGCTCTGTCCTGGTCCACATTCTTGGCAGGTATCAGAGATCCATTCAGCATATTGCCGTGTTCGGGGCTTAGCTCACCATACAGCTTCATTATTCATGCTCCGGGCATGGACTATCTCCCTCTGGCTGGTTTGAGGGGAGTGACCACTTATCACCCATTGGCCATGATGTCGCAGTTCGACCAGTTCTAGGATTTCCATCCTTTTGTGGGGGCGACAGGTCAGCATTCAGTTTCTCGGTACCTCTCAGCAGAAGACCGATCTCGGGTATACGCCTGCTGGGATCGGCGCAAGATAGCGGCTTTTTCTGTCAGTCATCCTGGTTATTCCGCAAAGTATTCCGCGTGGATGGAGAAAGAGATTTTATCGGCTGCAGCAGTATTTGCAGTATCGGAGCGTGAGTTAGATGATGTAGAGCCCATGGAGGACATTGATACCTACATCGAGGAGGAGCCCACTGCTGGGTTGCCAGCATTTCTTTCAGATTCTCCTAGTACCAGTACTGTTGTGATTCAGCACTCGGCACAGTACTTAGAGCAGAGTCTTCATCTGATGACCTTTGAGAGAGATCAGATTCGATCTATGATTTCGACTGCCCTTGATGGGAGGGAGGCCGCTCTATTGGAGAGAGACGAGGCATTGGCTCGTAGAGATGCCGCCATCGTTGAGCGGGATGAGGCTATATCAGCCAGAGATGCATTGATAGTTGAGCGGGATATCGCCATATCTGCCCGGGATGTAGCCGTCACAGATAGTACTATAGTGAGGTCCCTTACCACTGGCATGATCGCAGAGATGAGCGTATATATTGATGATCATATGGTCACCATGCAGATGACTGCAGATCTGTTGGGTCGTGTGGATATTCTCATACAGGAGACCATAGCTTCACCTCTATCTTCTGAAAGGGACGCCATATTGGGCTTGTTAGCTCGCA
Source organism: Panax notoginseng (assembly GCA_016801055.1). Lineage (NCBI taxonomy): Eukaryota > Viridiplantae > Streptophyta > Magnoliopsida > Apiales > Araliaceae > Panax > Panax notoginseng. The sequence goes on from CM029021.1 coordinate 125,777,434, forward strand.
TATACCCTGACTTGTGGGTGATCTTGTATTTACCTGCACAGACTAGCTTAGCCATTTTATCATGTACAGTTGACATTGTGTATATCAAACAACATTATATATAAGACAGGGAAATATATTTTTGATCACTTCCCTTTTAGATATGCTTTGTTACTTGCTTGATATTTTGCCTGCTGCTTCAGGGCTTGTGATCTTGATGTATTCTGAATTTCTCCTGGGTGGATGGACATTGAGTTGTCTCTGGATAGTTCAGAATGGATCATCAATCTGTATGTATCCCTACCATCTTTGGTGTCTTGAGACTGGTTTCTGTATGGAAATGAGGAGAGGAGTGTGGCTTTCCTCTCTGAGATTGACCGCACCACAGATGGTCACCAGTACTTCTATTTAGGAGAAGCCTAGTTAATTCCATTTCTTATGGATTGGTGTTGCTCTTCAAGGTATGACCGCAGCTTAGATGGTCGCCGAATCTTCTAGTTAGGAGGAGTTCAGGTAATTCCATCCCTTTGGTCTAAAGCCAAATGAAATGTAGTGGTTTGAAGGATGATCCCAGTACCAACTGACAATGGTTTGTGTTTTGGTAGGGGGTGAGACCGCACCATGAATGGCTGCCTACGTGCTCCTATTAAAGAGAAGACCAGGTCTGCGTAGTTCGAACCTGGTGTAAGAGGTTCAACGCTGTATGTGGCAGGAATGGTGTGGGAATGTTTTTGTTGTTTTTGTTTTATTGCGACCGGGCCATTTGAAATGGTTGCCTACGTACTCCTATTGAAGAGGAGATCAGGTAGACGTAGTTCGCCGAATGTCTTAGTTGGGAGGAGTTCAGGTAATTCAATCCCTTTGGTCTGAAGCCAAATGAAATATAGTGGTTTGAAGGATGATCCCAGTACCAACTGACAAGGGTTTGTGTTTTGGTAGGGGGTGAGACCGCACCATGAATGGCTGAGCCGCCTATGTGCTCCTATTGAAGAGGAGATCAGGTCTGCGTAGTTCGAACCTGGTGTAAGAGGTTCAACGCTGTATGTGGCAGGAATGGTGTGGGAATGTTTTTGTTGTTTTTGTTTTATTACGACCGGGCCATATGAAATGGTTGCCTACGTACTCCTATTGAAGAGGAGATCAGGTCGACGTAGTTCGCCCCTCAGGGCGAGATGAAAAGCGTAATCCCATGTGCAGGTCAGAGTGCGGGGAAGAGAAAGTTTAATCCTAGGTTGAGGATAAACTGCAGGTGAAAAGTTTGATCCCAGGTATGGGTAGCCAAACTGTATACGCAAGAGGTTCAATCCATGGTGGGATGACCTAAGTTGCACGCAAAGGAGAGCCAGGCTGCTGGCTTGAAAGGTATGTTTCCCTGAGGGGCAAAGTGTAAAAAAGTTGTTTGTGGTAAAGGTTTAAAGAACCGGAATGACTTGTGACCTGATGGTCTACCACCAGGATGTTTACTTGATGGCAACTTCAGACATAGTATCGTTTCATGGTGTCCGAGTTGATGAGTTGTGGAAATTCATCGCCGTCCACTTCTTGCAATGTAAGAGCGCCTCCTGTCAATACTTCATTGACAATAAACGGGCCTTCCCAGTTAGGAGCGAATTTTCCCTTAGACTGATCTTGGTTGTCAAGGATTTTCTTCAAAACCAAGTCATGTTGTCTGAATTGCCATAGTCGGACTTTTTTGTTGTAGGATCTGGCGATCCTTTGTTGATATAACTGACCATGGAAGATAGTCGCGGTTCGCCTTTCGTCTATTAGAGCCAATTGGTGATACCTATCTTGTACCCATTGGTCTTCATCCAACTGAGCGTCTATCAATACTCTGATGGATTCCATCTCAACTTCTATGGGGAGTACCGCTTCCATCCCATAGGTTAATGCATAGGGGGTTGCCCCAGTGGAAGTGCACATTGAGGTTCTGTAGGCTAACAGAGTCAGAGGCAATAGGTCAGGCCAATTTTTGTGATTGGTGGATATCTTTTGCATAATCTTCTTGATGTTCTTATTAGCCGCTTCAACTGCACCATTCATCTTCGGACAATAGATGACTGAGTTGAGATGTTTGATGTGGAATTTACTGCATAATTCTCCCATCATTTTGTTGTTGAGGTTCTTGGCATTGTCGGACACAATCACCTCTGGTTGTCCATATTGACAAATGACATTGTTTTTGATGAAAGCAGTGATGACTTCTTTAGTAACCCTGGGGAAGGAGGCTGCTTCTACCCACTTGATGAAGTAGTCGATCATGGTGAAGATAAATTGATGACCATTACTGGCTTTAGGCTCAATGGGCCCGATAACGTCCATTCCCCACATTGAGAAGGGCCAAGGTGAACTCATATTGTGAAGTTCTCGTGGAGGGGCGTGTATAGCATTCCCATGAATCTGGCACTGATAGCATCTCCTGTCATGGTCATTGTAATCAACTTTGAGAGATAGCCAATAATGTCCTGTCCTAAGGACTTTCTTGACAAGGAGGGGGCCACTCATGTAGGGGCCACAGACTCCGCCATGGATTTCATCCATAAGCCTTTGGGCTTGATCTTTTTCTAAACATCTGAGGAGACCTAATCATGCATCTCTTTTGTAGAGCGCATCTCAACTCAGGTAGAATTTCATAGCAAGTCAGTGGATCCGTCTTTTCTCAGTCGGGCTCGCCTTAGCGGGTGTAGATCCATCTCGCAGATATTCCTTGATATGCTGATACCAAGGATGTTGGATGGGAGGTAGCTCATCCGATACTTCTCCAACGTAATTCCCATAGGCTGGGGCCTTATGCAGGGAAATTGAGACGCTTAGCAAGTGTTCCTTGTCTGATATGCGGATCAAGGAGGCCAAAGTTGCTAATGCGTCAGCGAAATCATTCCTATTACGAGGAATGTGTAGAAAGGATATTTCTTCGAACCCCAAAGCCATCTTTAAAACCTGCCGATGGTAAGGCAGCAAATGTAGTTCCTTGGTTTGATAGATTCCGGTGGATTGTCTGATTACCAACTCCGAATCTCCAAGGACAATTAAACGCCTGATGCCCATTGAATGGGCAAGTTTTAGCCCCATGAGACAGCCTTCATACTAAGCTGTATTGTTGGTGCTGACAAATTATAATTTGACGGCGATGGGATACTGCTTCCCCGTAGCGGATACTAGAACTGCTCTAGGTCCAGAACCTTCCATATTAACAGCTACATCGAAATACATCTTCCACGTTTGGCGTGTATCGTACTGATGGTGTTGCTGAACTGTCATTACTCCTTCATCAGGAAAATATGTCTCCAAGGGTTTGAAATCCCCTGATGGTGCGGCGGCCAGTTGATCCGCAATTCCTTGACCTTTGATGGACTTTTGAGTCACATATACGATGTCAAATTTTTGTAGGATTAACTGCCATCTGGACAGCCGGTAATTTAACATGGGTTTTTTGAACACGTACTTGAGAGGATACACGCGGGATATAAGATGGGTTGTGTGACCATGGAGAATATGTTGTAACCTCATGGAAGCCCATGCTAAATCACAACACGTCTTTTCGATCAGAGTGTACTTGTGTTCATTGCTGCTGAATCTTTTGTTGAGGTAATAGATAGCTCGTTCTAGGCCTCTATCATCCTTCTGTCCCAGCATGCAGCCCATGACATTATAACTTACGGACAGATACATAAATAGGGGAACCTCATCCCTGGGTGGTACCAAGATGGGAGCTTTGATTAGCTGTTTCTTGATTGTAAGGAAGGCATTCTGGCATTCCTCATTCCATTTCATGGAGGAGTTTTTCCTTAATAGCTTGAAAATTGGCTCACAGGTTGCTGTGAATTGAGAGATAAACCTGCTAATGAAGTTGATTCTCTCCAAAAATCCTTGTATTTCCTTTTCTGTTTGAGGAATGGGCATTTCCGTGATGGCTTGGATTTTGGCAGGATCCAGCTCTATCCCTTTGTGGCTGACTAGAAATCCTAGCAACTTGCCTGATTTAACGCCAAAGGCGCACTTAGCTGGATTCAACTTCAAGTTGTACTTACGCAACCTGCTGAACAACTTCCTGAGATGGTCTATATGGTCATCCTCCTTCCGGGACTTGACAATAATGTCATCCACGTAGATCTCGATCTCTTTATGCATTAAGTCGTAGAAAAGAGCCATCATAGCTCGTTGATAGGTAGCTCCAGCATTGATGAGGCCGAATGACAACCGTCTATAGCAAAAAGGTCCCCAAGGAGTGATGAAAGCAGTCTTCTCACGATCTTCCTCGGCAACCATGATCTGATGATACCCCGCAAAGCAATCTGCAAAGGAATACATGTCGTATTGTGCATTATTGTTAATGAGAATGTGGATAAATGGCACGGGAAAGCTATCTTTTAAGCAAGCCTTGTTCAAGTCCCGATAATCCACGCAAACTCGCACCTTCCCTCCAGGTTTAGGTACGGTCATGATGTTGGATATCCACTCAGGATATGTAGACACCATTATGATGCCAGCTTGAAACTGTTTCACAATTTCTTCTTTTACCTTTAAACTCCATTCAGGTTTCAATCGTCGGAGCTTTTGCTTGACTGGCTTAAATCCCTCTTTGATGGGAAGGCGATGAAGAAAAATGTTAGTGGACAAACCCACCATATCTTCTTGAGACCATGCAAACACATCCTAGAACTGGGTTAGTAGCGTAACCATGTTATTCCGTCGGTTTGGGGTAAGGTCTGAACCAATCTGGATTAACTTAGGGTTTTCTAAGGTTCCGAGATTGAAAGGAGTGGTTTGATCAAGGTTGGATTTGGGTTTGTCTTTGACCCATTCTTGAATTTCTAGAGGCACCTCAATGTCATCCTGTATATCCACCATGGCTGAATTCATCTCTACATCAAAGGTACAATCCTTGTGGAGAAGAGGCACCGTATCAGCAAGTACCGACATATCTAAATTCAGAGTCCTGAAACAAAATATGCTTTCACTTAGTATATATAAAATGTGTTGATCATACACAGTGTTAGCATATACTGGCAAAATAAACTGCTAATACTGTACAGAAAAGTAAGTAGTTATTATATCTACAGGGCAGAAAGAGTTTCCGCCCACTTTACCCTTGACGACCAATGCAAGGAATGCTGTTCCAATTGGCTAGAGCAAATTTCGGGTGAACCGCAGTGATAGAGGGATTATCATCATCTTCCCGGTCCCGAATGATAGCCGTTACATCTGGGCAATCATCGTCTGGGGTGTATCTGTTGGTATGCTCATCATGAATGATGATGCGTATGCCGGACATCATCCGCATGACGTCTTGCTTGATTCTTCGTTCCTCTTCCTCCACTGCGGAATCTGGAACAAATATTTCTTTCTCCTTCACTGGTACCGGCTTGGGAAATAACATTGCCATTGTATTGCCTGGCACCTTTACGGGAGGTTGTGCGGACTCGAAACTCGAAGGCGAAGCTAAACGCCACATGGTTGAAGCTGAAGGAATCTGCTAATGCTTATGAGGATTCCTGTGACTAGAGCTGGCAGAATAGCCTAATCCAGCTGTCCCAATTTGCTTGGTTAAGCGAATAGGGTACTTGATACCCTGGTAATCTTTACCCAACCCTTGTCCCGGTTTATGACCCAACGACATCATTTCTTGAGTGGCCGACATTACCTCAGCAGAAATCTGGGTTTCGGGCAGTGGCGTTCCAATAGCATGGTATTGGGTATTGCTTATTTCCAAAACATGAAAACTAATTGGCTCAACATCCTTATTGGCATTGATGAACGGTATGTCCCCGTGCTGAGGAATCTCTGGTTCAGCGTTGATTGTGACCAGGCTATTGTTGATGATGTATTTCAACTGTTGGTGAAGAGTGGAGGGGACTGCCCCTGCCATGTGAATCCATGGTCGTCCCAAGAGCAAGTTGTATCCCGAATCTATCTTGAGCACATGAAAGGATACGCAGAATGTATGAGGACCAATCTCGATTGGCAGCTCAACTACTCCGACCGAGTTACGGTGGGCTCCATCAAAAGCTTTGATAATGGTATGGCTACTCCGAATTTGATTGGGATTGATATTCATCTTCAACAAGGTAGCGTATGGGCAGATATTCAGAGAGGAACCTCCATCTATTAAAACTCCAGCCACCATATATCCGGAGGACAAGACCGCAATGTGCAACGGTTTGCAATGACCGGTCCCCTCGGGCGGTATGTCATCATCAGTGAAGGATATCACATTGTTGTTGAAAATGTGATCAACCAGATGTTGAAACTTTTTCGTATCAATAGATGTTGGTAGATAGGCTTCTTCTAACACCTTTAACAAGACCTTCCGGTGATTCTCGGAAGTCAGGACCAAGTCCAAGATTGATATCTGTTGTGGAGCTTCTTTCGAGCTTAAAACCACCTTGGCTTCGTTATGACCCATAGTGCGGAGGAAATTTTCAATCTTCTCAATAGGTACTTTCCCCTTAGACTTCATGATAGGCTTCATTACCCGTTGGGGAAGATACAGTGGATTCTCCTTCGACACTGCAGCAGTTGTATGCGAGGTGGATCCTTCACCTTCTCCATAATTCCACAGAACTGTGCGCAAGCTAACAATAGTATATTGTGCTCTGCACGACAAGTTGATTGGCTCGGGAGCGGCCACTTTCAAAGGATTGTTGATTCCCTTGAGTTGAATTACTGGCATGACAAGTGATTTGTTAACCCCATCATTTTCAGCGGATATGACTACTACTACACTCTTCCACTTAGTAGGACCCGAATCCTCACTTTCCCGTAACACAGTGTCGTTATCTGCCAGGCGCAGTACGCCACTGTCGATTATATTTTGAATAAGGTGGCGGAGTGTCCAACATTCTTCTGTGCTGTGACCGCGAGATTGAGAATGATATTGACATACTCCCTCAGAGTTGTATCGTCCTGAACGGGGGTTGATTGGAGGTAGAAGGGAACTAATCCTTCCTTCATTGATTAACATATGAAGGATTTCCTCCATAGGTTGGCCCAAATGTGTGAATTCCCTTTTGTTGGCAAAATCCCGACGGACCTTAGCATTCGCTCTCTTCGTCACTTTGTCTTCCAGTATTTCATTTTCTGAAAGTGAAGAGGGAATATTCATGACAATAGGTAGGAGACTGGCATGCTCCTGGCTGATTAGCTGACGAGTCACTTGATGCTGATAAGTCACTAGTTCCGCCAATTGCTCAATTTGTTTACAGAGAGCTTCCATCTTTCGTTCCATTGTGAATTGGAACTTAGCATAATCCCATCTATCATCACCATCTTTGGGGGTCTGGGAGGATTCACAGCTAAAATTGGAACTCTGTCCGCTGCTCTAATTGATCATGTTGACCTCTTCTTCCTTGTGTTGAAGAAGAGGGTTGTCTTGAACGTGAGGCTTATCGGGTTTGGTGACCACAATTTCACCATTGTCTATCAGGTCTTGGATTTTATGTTTCAAGGCCCAACAATCCTGAGCATCATGTCCAGGTGCCCCGGCATGATAAGCACATTTCCGAGCAGCATTAAAACCCCGTCCATTAGGGCTGGCTGGTGGAAGCAGATGCATGATTTTCTTCTGTGTTGTTAGAAGATTGAGAATGTTCTCGAGGGTGTCCCCTAAGGGTGTGAGTACTCGAGGGCGTTTGGCTTCTCCACCTTTTGGTATTGGAGGGTTCGCAGGCTGTGATTGAATGGGAGTGTAATATCTCTGTTGAATAGGCATGTTTTGACAGCCTTTTTAACCCTGTAGTATCAGGGAAACATCTTTCTCTTTCTTTTTATGGACCCTCCGAGGGTTGTTCCCATAATTTCCAGATTGGATGTGATCAGCAACATCTTTAAGTTCAGCTAGGTCTTGAATCTTTCTGAATTTCAATCTCATTTCAGCCATCTCCCCATGTTTGACCATTTCAGAAAATGGCTTGCTGATGCCGGCTAAAACTCTTTTATAGAAAGGTGCTTCTTGTATGTTTATGAAAGTCATGACCATCTCTGATTCTGTCATGGAAGGACTGGGCTGCCAGGCGTCTCCACCTCTGAGCAAACTCTCTGAAAGACTCATTAAACTGTTTCTTGATCTTGGTAATTTGATACCAATCAGGAGCCATTTGAGATTGAAAGTTGTATTGGGTGAGGAAAGCGTGTGCTAGCTCTTCCCAACTATGGATCTTTGAATTGTCTATTCTTGTGTACCATGAATGGGCTTCTCCACTTAGACTTTTTTGGAACAGTTGCATTCTGAGTTTTTCATCCTCTGCATAAGATCCCAATTCTCCAATAAACACATTTAGATGTGTGTAAGGATCTCTTAACCCATCATATTTTTCAAAGTCAGGAGTCTTAAACTTTTCTGGATAATGAATACCAGGGAAAATACATAAATCGGCAAATGAAACACTCCCGTGTGTTCCAATTCCTTTGATAGTGCGAAGGGTCTCTTCCATTTGGAGGACTTTCTTTTTGATGTCACCAGTGTCTGGGTCTCCAGTGGGATGGGCAGTATCATGAGTTTTGTTGGTCATATCTAACTGTAGTTCAGGCATGGTGATGACCGGACTCCCTCCTTGTATGGAGGATTCAGCATGTACGGGTATTTTCTGACCTTGTGTAGACTGGTGTAATTCTTTTAGTAGAACAGCCAAATCTGTAATCTGTTTGCTTAATCCGTCGAATTCTTTGTGAGAAATTGGATTAAGTTAGGTCTGGTCGGATGACAACATGATTGACTGTAGGCCTGTTGCCTTTTTGGAATTTGAACGGGTGGTAGGTCCGATTGATTCCTTGCAAAAGACTTGCATAGTTTAGTCTTTAGGGAAGGTGGATAATAACATGCTATGTGATGTGTCCAGTTTAGGAATTTTATCCTGCAAAACGGATGTCAGCTATTTGTAGCATGTATGTGTACACATTTCTTCATATTTCTCATTACATGGAGATAGATATGGAAGATAATTATAAGTAATTCTGCTTTACAAGTAACTTGAAATGAGAGCATGAAGAGACTTTCCTCCGTTTTGGGTTTATCAGAGGCTGACCTATCTTAGGTTACTCTCGCGGCTTTTTGGCATGAAGGTTCCCAAATCATCGCAATCTACTTGACGGGAAGTTAATCCGGTCTTTTAACTGGAGCGAATTTGGGTGGTGCCTTTCCTGAGTCTCGGAGAATTAGTCTTCTCACGAGTCCAGTAATCAAACACCGACGGGATAGCCTCCTGGTGGAGGGACCACACAACATACATTCACATACATCGCGTCTTACCGTATGAAAATGATGACATGTGCGAAGCACTAATATCATAGGGCAGTTTATAGTGCGAAGCACTAATATCACAAGCAGATATGGTGCGAAGCACTAATATCATAAGCAGTTTTTAGTGCGAAGCACTAAGTAAGGAAATGCAGTCGTACACATTCATCATAAAATATAAATGCAACATCCACACACAAGCAGATAATAATTTTTAAAAAATTGTAATAGTGGCTTAAGTCCTCTTACTGGAGTCCCCAGCAGAGTCGCCACATGTCGATGTCAGGATTTTTAATTGTCCCTTTCCGTTACTTGTTCTTTGGTGTTCTCATTTTAGGTGAGATTTGTTTGAAAAAACAAGTGAAAAAGGTCCGACATGTATAATGTCGACGATGGACTGTTAAGAGTCGTCAGTTGGTTTTTTAAATGGTTGTACCAACACAACCGAGAAAAGGTTTGCACATTGACCCAGTGATGTGACACTGCTAAACGAGTCGGTGAAACCGAGATTCATTAGGGTCCAGGGACTTGGTTATGCAGAGGGAAGGTGTTAGGCACCCCCTGACATCCGTGTTACCACGGTGACTGCCTCTTTTCAAGAAACTATTATCTGAATGTGTGTGTGTGTGGGTCAATGTCCTGTTATTTGGAAGTAGTGCGAGGCCTCGTTCGCACCTATATACACATGGTTTGAATTTTATGTAAAAATTCAATTTTAAGCAAGATATGGCAGTGATATTTTATAAAAGAGGTTTTTCAAACCCTGATGCTCAATAGTAATTGAGACCTTTTACACTCCCATTTTATTTAAGTTCTCAGCTTGATTGATTTTATTTGACAGATGCGAGGCATCCGTACGAAAATAAATGTACAAAAAGATGCTGAATTCCTCATGGGCATGAAAACCATCTGAGGAAATCCAAACATCACAGCTAAATTTATAAGCTGCTTACAGTTGAAAAGGTCCATCACGGGAACCGAATCTAGATTCAAGGGACTGAATCTGTGATCACATGATTCCTAGGCTCACATGATATCGCAATTTGTATGAAAGCAGTAAGCAGGTATATATATAAAAGCTGTAAATATATATATACAGACATGATCACCAACCACAAAGCATCTCCATGGGGGATCAGAAATATAAATAAAGCTGTAAAAGCTATCAACCGCCACGGAGGAAACTCCAAGCGGAACAAAACGTAAATAAAGCTGTACAAAGCAACCAACTGCCACGAAGTGAACTCCAGGCAGGACGGAACGTAAAGAAAGCTGTAAATATGGTCAACCACCACGAAAGAAACTCCAGGCGGGACGAAATGTAAATAAAGCTGTAAAAGTGATCAACCACCACGGAGGAAACTCAAGGTGGGACAATATATATATATATAAAAGCGAATAAACGCAACAGACCGAAATCTAGGCTCATCGAATAAAGTTCGACACACAGTATATATATATATATATATATATATATATATATATATATATATATATATACAATCTAAAATAAAATCACGGACCAAAGTCCGGGCAAAAGCACGTAGCACGACTCTTAACGTGTAAAAGGGTGTGTGCAAAGATGAAGAGAAAGGCTTTAAAGTGTGTGAGAAGGCTTACAGTGGGCTGCCAAAAAAGACTTCTATATCTTTAAAGTGGGTAAACACTGGCTTTTGTAGGTACAAAAGAAGCTATATATGAGCTCACAAGTGTTTAAAATGAGAAAGTATACTGTATGGGGTGAGTGCGGAGCAAATTGGGCAGGGCTTCCTCGCCGTTTTCTCTTGAAAAATCAGCACCCCAAGCCCTCTATATTTATAGGCATATTAGCCGCAGGTGTACCAGAGGCAACCCGGGTTGGCCCGGGTTTTTCGGGTCGGGTCGTCTCGAAGTACGTGCACTCAGGCACTGTAATGTCCACTCAGATCTTCAGAAGTGTAATCCGGGCATCCATTTGAGGTATACATGATATATTTCAGACCGCCGTTGTCGAGAGTTGTACGATGGCATGGGATTAGAGGTTGTACGAAGTCATTGAAGATGGGACGGTGCCCTCCGGTCTTCAAGCTTCAACTTTCATCCGTTACCCCGTATAATAGTCACTCGGGATTGATTAGTCTTGTAGGACATTGTTGCGTAGATATGTTGAGGCGACGTAGCGTGGCATCGTGTTGGTCAGATGACGATATTGCCCCTCACCGGTGTTATCGCTGGATTGGGCTGATAAAGCAGACGTTGCTCAACTTCGCTGGGATTGGACTGCTACAATTGGTTGAAGGTCATCATTGTCATCCTTGAGGTGTGCCTGTCTTCCCGATGTTATCGCCGGGCTGGTATAGTGGATCTCGTTGTGAGCGCTGAGATTGAAGCTGGTCGTATTTGTAACAAGCATTTTCGGGGTTATTGCCAAAATTGCATTCCTTGGGGTTATCACCAAGGTTGGTGGCTATTCCCATGGTTGGGACTGAGACTGGATACCTCGGGGTTATCTCTGAGATTAATCGGTCTTCTCCGATGTGTGTGCCGGTATTGATCTGCATGCCTCGGGGTTATCTCCGAGATTAGAATTGTTACTCCCAGATTGCGATCCGGGGTTGATTCTGAACTTCCGGTAGTATCCGGTACGGATATGGATTGTCTTTTAGGGTTTCCTCTTAAAAGATGAATCTGATCTCCTGCAATGTTAGTGACAGTAGTACAGAAAATTTCGAGTGTCTACAACTAGCTTGTTAATTTTCACACACACACACACACACACACACACACACACATATATATATATATATATATATATATATATACAGACTAATGATTTATATTTTTGATTCTATCAACATGGTGGCGATGGCGAGCGGACTGGTGATGACGAGCAAGCAGACGACACTGATTTCCATACACCAGAGCAGCGCCGTTCACCTCCGCCCGATGATGATACTTTTACTAGTTTATAGTTCATTTGTATTCATGTTATTATAGAACATTTGTATATATTGTAGTGTCTAATTGCATCTGAATAAGTATTGAAGAACATTTGAATATATTGTAGTGTCTAATTGCGTCTGTATAAGTATTGTAAATTATATTGTTTATCATTTATGGAACATTAACTTATATTTGTAATTGTTAGCTCAGTTGTGTTGATGATAATCAGTTAGTAGATTACGTTTTGCTGGATGTGTTGCTATCATTTTTAGCGCTATGTTGAATATTTGAATGTGAGATACAGGTTTATATTACTGTGTATTGGGTTGTGATAGGTTACAAGTACATAAATGAGTTTAAACACTCGAAAATTGCACTTTTAAAATCTGTATTAAAAAAATAGTTAATTTCTACAGAATAAGGTATTTTCGACGAAATTTACGTCGGATTTAATAATTAGCCATTTTTAAATAAATACCGGTATATTTTCGTCAGAAATAAGGAATTTTATACTCGACGGAAAGTTCGGTCCTATTTATTCAGTCGTAAATAGCTTATTTTTGACAAAATTTCGGCAGAGATAATCCGTCGTAGATAAGATAGGCACGACGAAATTTGTGACGGGTGGTATCTTCGACGCATATATATACAACCAAATTTTTGATGGAATATTCCGTTAGAAATATTTCGTCAGAAATAACCTATGTTCGACGGAATAGGCTTATTTCTGAGGGAAAATTCCGTCGGAAATAAGGCTTTTTCTTGTAGTGCACCGGTACGATTATTACCGTGTTGTTGATCGTTGTCTTTTAGTTGAACTATCTCATTATCGTGCTCCAATAACTGAACCCTATTCACAATAACTAAATACTAACAAAGTTTGTATGAAATGAGGTATGGACGAATTTCGGGCATCAAACCTCACAGAAACATTTGTGTCATTCGCTCCTCATTATCTACCAAATGGGATGCAAACCGAGATAACTCCGTAAACTTTGCCTCGTATTACGATACAGTCATGTTATTTTGTTCCAGTTTGACAAATTCCACCTCCTTCATGTGACGAATACTTTCTGGAAAATACTTGTCGTTGAACAATTCTTGGAACTTCTCCCAATACATCTTCAGTGCGAAAAGAAGAGTACATTTTACAGATTTCCACCAATAATGTGATGCCCCTAAAATAGGTCCACACAACCCATTTTGAGTCGCCAAATACATGATACAGAATCTAAATACAAACTTCATTAATATAACTGTCGTGAAAAATACGACAACACATACGCTGTGAGTTTGAATACAAATTGTAACGACCCCACACAAATATTGTCTTGTAGACAATATACAAACTTAAATAAAGTCCTCATTACAATTATTGATACACTATTTTACAAAATAGTGAGGATTTCTATAATAACCGTCCCGAACCATCACTCCACACCCTGACCAGTCCCAACTATATTCTCGCCTCCTGAGAAGAACGATGGAACAAAAAGGAAAAAGGGTGAGCTCAACTAGCCCAGTAAAGAATATTATGACTAAGATAATGTAGAACAAATTATCCTTAGTCCTCAACAGGGAAAAATCTGATTGAATACAATAGACAACAAGTTTTAGATCAACAACTGTAGCGGAAATAATAATCCATTAGAAGAGTCAAGTAGAGCATGATGTCTACTATCTTCCATTATATAAAAGTCCATCATCAATATTTTATCCCTGTAACATCAATCAATAATTATTTCCAATCAACGAATTGTCTATGCATTACGGGCCAAAGATAATCGTTTGTATCACCAGTGGTCATGATCATGCCAAACACCTATCCATCTTTTCACTACGGGCCAAATATATCAATCAATAGTTTATCTTTGCACTACGGGCTAGAGATATTCATCAATCAACAGTTCATCTTTGCATTACGGTCCAAAGATAACTTTCAACATAATTTAAGTCTGAAAAGAATGAATCAAGTGAGACCATAACATGGATTCAATTTCAAGAATAAGATTCATAAAAGATAACTTGGACAAAGAAAAGAAATTAAATTCTATTGTGAACAATACTCATGAATAGTACCGTATGAATAGTGCTCATGAATAGTACCCAGACATGCAAAAAATTCAAAATTTAATACGAAATTTCAGACCAATATTCCAGTGAAATGATATTAGATAAAGCACAATTCTTAAGAAATTTTTAATCATTTCAGAAATTATAGAAGCAATACTTACCATAGTAAGTTTAAATTTAGGAATACGAGATAAAATAATATCTCTTACATAATATGGAGTATGAAAGAAAATGATATCCCTTATGAGTATAGAAGGAAATAATATCATTTACGAGTATTGAAAGAAAATAACCTCCTTTACAAAAAAAAAATATCCTTTACCTTAATAGGAAAGTAGTTCTGACTGGAATAACGAAGATTATATTGAGGAAAACTTACACTGTTATCAACACTCAAAATTCTTTATACTCACAAGAAATATGTTCAATATTATAGAGAGAGAATTTTCTGATTCAGGTGTGAGTTTCATTGTTTAACTAAGCAACCTATTTATAGAAAAGTGGTAGCACACCACTTCTGACCAATTTACATACGCGCATAAGTTTTGAAAAAGATGCAGCACACTCCTTTTGAAAACAAAGAGTTCCAACCCAAAATGACCACTCCCACTTAATCCATATGGTTAAAAGATTTAAAAATTATTAAAAAGAAATCCAAATTCAATTTGCTCTCTTCCACCTCATTCTATTCTTATACTATAAATTTATTATAGTAATATTACCATTAAAATTATAAAAATTATATTATTATATTATCACATTATACTATTATAATGTAATATTATAATAATATATTTGAATAAATATTTATCGAATAAGATAATTATGGTTTCATAGAAAATATAACAAACTTTCGACAAATGTCTCATTCTAAAATTCCTCCATTTATATCAAAATTTAAAGAAATATTTATTTAACATATTCATCAATTATTTATAATTCTTCAATAATTATTTCTGATTAATATTATAGAATCACAATACTGACAACCAGATCGTTCCCAGGAAAGAGAGGGCTTTCCGATAATGATTTCTCCTTACTGGCGTGTAATTATATAACCTAACCCATTTTCTCGATAGAACTTTCTAGATATTATAAATAACGATATCTAATAATATTATTTCAATAATATGAGTTACTGTGTCGTGACAATTATTGAATCAATAATGTAAAATACTATTCAATTATCACTGTAGCAATTATTGTATCAATAATATGAAAGACTGTGTAATTTTTACTGTATCAATTATTGAGTGACTTGTTACATAAGAATCAATAATCAGAGATACTGTGCAATACCGTGTGCCACTGTGCAACCACGCGTATTACTGTACTTTTATCACCGGGTATTTCAACAGTTTTAACAGTAAAAGTTTTAACGTTATTTTTATAAAAAGGTTATTTCTGTCGCTTTCTATATCCGACAGTTATTCCGTTATGTGGTCCACCAATGATTGCGCCATCGTACGGATATTCCCGACAAAAAGAATATCCCCCGACCAAAATGAATATTTTATGATCACTTGCTTACTTTGCAAAATTTGTACATTTCATCCATAACTAAATCAACACATTATTATTAAAAAATAATCTTTAAAGAAAATTAAATCTTTATTCATAAAAGTTGGGGTATTACAACCTCCCCTTCTTATGAAATTTCGTCCTCGAAATTGATGTACCTGGTATGTTAAAGAGGTGAGGATACCTTGTTTTTATTTTAGATTCTAACTCTCATGTCATTTCCTCAATATTGTGGTTTCTCTATAAAACTTTGACTTGAGGTATAACCTTTAAGCGTAAAATATGTTCCTTCTTATCCAAAATTTTAACAGGTACCTTTTCATACGTTAAATCTTCTGCTATCTCGTCTGGTTCTAATTCAATAATATGGTTCGGGTCTTTCACATATTTACGTAGTATGGATATATGAAAAATGTTAAGAACACGAGACATACTTGGCAGTAAGGCGAGTCTATAGGCCACAATTCCTACTCGATCGAGGATTTTATATGGACCAATGAATCGGGAAATGAGCTTTTCTCTTTTTCGAATCTCGTAACTCCTTTCTATAGAGCAACACGTAACAATACATGATCTCCAACATTGAATTCCATGTCCCTTCGATGAAGATCATCATAACTCTTTTGCCGATCTTGTGAGGTTTGTATACGTTGTCGGATCATTTGAATCTTTTTCATACTCATGCATACCATTTTTGGTCCCAACAACGTTGCTTCACCCATCTCATCCCAACATACTGGAGAACGACACTTTTATCCATACAACGCCTCGAATGGAGCCATGCCTATACTTGCTTGATAATTGTTGTTGTAGGAGAATACCACCAATGGTAAGTACTTATCCCAACTTCCTTTGAAGTCTAGGACACAAAGTCTTAATATATATTCAAGAGTTTGAATAGTCCTTTCTGACTGCCCGTCCGCTTAAGGATGATATGCAGAACTAAATCATAAATCAGTGCCCATAGCTTTCTGCAAGCTGACCTAAAATCGTGAAGTGAATCTTGGGTCTCGATCAGAAACTATGGATATTGGCATACCAAGAAATCTCACAATCTCATCGATGTACATACGAGCAAGACGTTCAAGTAAATAAGTTATTCGTATATGCAAGAAATGAGCAGACTTGGTTAATCTATAGATAATGACCCAAATTGTATCTATGCCTTGAGAAACATTGGGAAGACTAGTAATGAAATTCATGTTGATGTGTTCCCACTTCCATTCAGGAATTTCAAGTGGTTGAAATGGACCTTTTGGCACTTGATGTTCTGCCTTAACACGTTGACAAGTTAAACACCTTGAGACAAACTCTGTGATCTCTTTCTTCATATTGCTCCACCAAAACGTATGTCAAAGATCATGATTCATTTTGGTACTTCCAGGATGGATTGCAAATGGTGTGTTGTGTGCCTCCATCATGATTTTATATTTCAAATCAGAGTATTTAGGAACACAAAGTCTGGAGTTGACTCGAAGTATTCCTTCTTCGTCGATTCTTGCTTCTAGAATAACACCTTCTTATACTTTCTTCTTCATACACATCAGTTCCAAGTCTGTAGCTTGAGCATCTTTAACTTTATCGATTAAAGTCAGTTATACTTGTATATTTAACATCATCACGTGGGTATTTGGAGTCTTTAACTCTATCTCCATCCTTTGTAAGTCATAAAAAATGAGTCTTTATGTTAACAACATCACACTTGTACCCGCATATGATCTTCTACTCAACGCATCAACTACTATGTTCACTTTTTCAGTATGGTATTGAATGGTATGGTCGTAATCTTTCAACAGCTCAAGTCAACTTCGTTGCCGTATGTTGAGTTCCTTTTGGGTGAAGAAATATTTGGGCTTTTATGATCTGTATATATCTCCATTTTCTCCCCATACAGGTAGTGCTTCCAGATCTTTAGCACGAAAGCAACTGCTGCCAACTCTAGATCATGAGTAGGATATTTCCTCTCATATTATTTGAGTTGTCGTGAGGTATAGGCTATGAATTTCTCATGTTGCATGAGAACACATCCTAAACCTCTTCCTGAAGCATCGCTATAGATGACAAATCCCTCCGAACCTAATGGTATTGTCAGAACAGGTGCTGAAATGAGTCTCCTCTTGAGTTCTTGGAAGCTCTTCTCACATTTCTCGCTCCATCCGAATTTTGTATCTTTTCGAGTCAGCTGAGTTAATGGAGTAGCGATTCGAGAAAATCCTTCCACGAATCTCTGATAATTACCAGCTAAGCCCAAAAAGCTACGTACTTCGGTTACTGACTTAGGTTGCTCCCAACTTTGTATTGCTTCAATCTTCGTCGGGTTAACTAATATCCCATGTTTCGATATCATGTGCCCAAGGAATGCTATTTCCTCAAGCCAGAACTCGCATTTCTTTAACTTGGCATATAACTTGTTTTCACGAATCTTTTGGAGTATCAGCCTCAAGTGTTGCTCATGATCTTCACGACTTTTGGAATAGATGAGGATGTCATCAATAAAGACAACCAAAAAATGATCCAAATATTCCTTGAATACTCAGTTCATCATATCCATAAAAGCCGCAGGAGCATTAGTCAATCTAAAAGACATGACTAGGAATTCGTAATGCCCGTACCGAGTCTTGAAAGCAGTCTTTGGAATGTCATCAGTTTTAATCTTTAACTGATGATATCCAGAACGAAGATCGATCTTTGAGAAGTATTTAGCACCTTGCAACTAGTCAAACAGGTCACTAATGCAAGGTAACGGGAACCTATTTTTGATGGTGATATGGTTCAACTCCCGATAGTCAATACAAAGTTGCATACTCCCATCTTTCTTCTTTATGAATAAAACAGGAGCACCCCAAGGAGATGTACTAGGACGAATAAAATCAATGTCTAACAACTCCTGTAGTTGGGATTTTAACTCTTGAAGTTCAATAGGAGCCATTCGATATGCTGTTTTGGAAATAGGTTTTGTACTGGGTTCAAGGTCAATACAAAATTCGATATCACGCTCTGGGGGTAGGCCAGGAAGTTCTTCAGGAAATTCACTAATAACAGAAATATCATTCAAATCTAACATATTTTTGTTTAAATCCATGACATGGGCTGAGAAAGGTTGACATCTATTTTTTAATAAATGAATGGCTTTATGGCTTGATATGACAGTGATTGAATTTAGTGGTTTGGTTGCTTGAATTCACATAATAGGTTGATTAGGAATATGGAAACTAAAAACCTTACGAAAATAATCAATTTTAGCATGATGAGTAGTTAACCAATCAATCCCTAAAATCACATCAAATACAAGTATTTTCAAAGAGATGAGATCAACAGGTAATGTGATGGATGTAATGAAGGTCTCTCCTAACAGAGTTTCCATATATAAGTCAAAGTCTAACTTCTTAGGGGTCAAGTTCAAACGTTGAGCACAAGCCGGTGAAATAAAAGAATGGGTAGAACCGGTATCTAATAAGCTATGGACTTTGCAAGAGTTTATAATTAGCTTACCCGTGATAACTTTATTCGGGTTCCTCGCCTTTTGGGACGTCACAACAAACGCTCTCCCTTGAACCACCGACTTTGTTTTGTCCGTAGCCGCCTTTGGTGCCACCGTCCCAACTGGACTTGACTTCGCTAGAAGATAAAATCGGGCTATGTGATTGTCCTTTCCACAACTGTAGCACACCTTAGAAGGCTATGAACAGTTTGGACCTATGTGCCCCTCCTCTTCGCATCTGTAGCTTCTAACTGGCAGTCGTTCTCCTCCCCTAGAATTTGTTGTTGGTGCTGTTGCCGATGTCTTTCCGTCATTGTTGAATCTTCTATTTTTAAAATTTTCACTTGACTCACCTCTCATATTATCTTGGCCATGATTACCACCGAAGTGGTTACCATTTCTGGCACGTTGGTTATCATTGCTTCGATGATTGTTGCCACTAGTATGACTATTATCGTGCTGCCGGTTGATGTCTTTTGGTTGAGCTAACTCATAATCCTGCTCAAATAACTAAGCCCTATTCACTACATCTAAATACAAGAAAAGTTTATGAGAGACAAGATGTTGACGAATTTTGGGTTTCAAACCTCTTAGAAACATTCGCGTCATTCGCTACTCATTATCTACCAAACGAGATGCAAACTAGGATAACTCCATAAACTTAGCCTCGTACTGCGATACAATCATATTATTTTGTTCCAGTTTGATAAATTCCACCTCCTTCATGTGACGAATACTTTCTAAAAAGTACTTGTCGTTGAACAATTCTTGGAACTTCTCCCAAAACATCTTATGTAAGACCCATACTTTTATGGATAAAGATTTAATTTTCTCTAAATGTTATTTTGAATAATAAGATGTGAATTTGATATAATGTTATAGTTGTGGATAATATTTACAAATTTTACAAAGTAAGCAAGTTGTCAAAAAATATTCGTTTGGTCGGGGAATATTAGTTTTATCAGGGAATACCCGTACGACGACACAATCATTGGTGGACCCCACAACAGAATTATTGTCGGATATAGAAAGCGACAGAAATAAACTTTTTATAAAAATAACAGCAAAACTTTTACCGTTAAAATACCCGATGATAAAAGTACAGTAATACGTGTGGTTACGCAGTAGCACACGGTATTTTATAGTATCTTTGATTATTGATACTTACGTGAGAAATCACTCAGTTTTATTCAATTATTGCAACAGTAGTTGATGCATAGTATCTCATATTATTGATTCAATTATTGTCATAGTATCATATGTATAATATTTTATATTATTAAATCAATAAATGAGACGACACAACTATTTATATTATTATTTACATTATTGACAATGTCTAAAAAGTTCTATCGAGGAAAAGGGTTAGGTCATCTAATTGCGCGCCAAAAAGAAGAAATCTTTATCGAAAAGTCGGTAGAAATCGCCGGTAGAAAGATATCTTAGTTTTTGTTATATTACTAACAAAACAGAATACTTTTTATAAAGTTATTCGTTTTATTAAATTATAAATAGAGTATATTATATTTTATATAAAGTTTTTATTTTATATTGCATAGTGCTGCATAGTGTTGCATAGTGTTGTATAGTACTGCATAGTGAAATTAGAAAATTCGTCGAAATTTCGCCCGTGAAGTCGCCCGTGATTTCTCCTACTGTGCGTCCGTGATTATTCTTAAATAGTTCCTTGCCATTTTCCTATAAATAGGATGCTTAGTTTAAAAATGAAAATCACACCAGAATCAGAGAATTCTTCTTCTATAATATTGAGCGTATTTCTTTTGAGCATAAGGATACTTTGAGTGTAGAAAACAGTACAAATTTTTTTAAGAATATCTCCGTTATACCAGTCAGAATTAATCTCCTATTAAGGTAAGAGATATTATTTTCTTTCAATATTTGTAAGAAATATTATTTTATTCCATACTCTATAGTATGTAAGTAATATTATTTCGTTTCATATTCCTAAATCTACACTTATTTTGATAAGTATTGCTTCTATACTCCTTGAAATTAGTAGAATATCCTTTAATTTTGCGCTTCATCTAGTATCGTTTCACTGAAACATTTTCTGAACTTTCTTATTAAATTTTAAGCTTTCCATGCCGGAGTACTATTCATGGGTACTATTCATACATACGACATTATTCATACACACGGTACTATTCATGAAGTACTATTCACGGGGTACTATTCACGACAAAAATTGATTTCTTTTCTGTCCAAATTATTTTTGATACATGAATATTATTCTTGAATTTTACTCCATAAAGTAGTTATCATGTTGACAATTTGGACATTCTTAAACTCTTGTAAATTTTATTATAAATATTTAATATTTATCCTTAATCTCACTTGATTGATTTCTGATATTATTGTCATCATCATCATGCTTATATTATGGTGAAAGTCATCTTTGACTCGTAGTGCATAGATGGACTGTTGATTGGTATGATTATGATAAAGAATTATGTATCGGTATAATCATGATCTGTAATGTTACAAATGATGTGATAAAAGTCCTCTTTGGCCCGTAGTGCATAGATGGACAGTTGTTTGGCATGATCATGACCATTAGTGATAATAACTAATATCATTGGCCCGTAGTGCATGGATAATTCGTGGATGTGATACTAATGAATATCGTTGGCCCGTAGTGCATGGATAATTCGGTGTTGTGGATTATTTATTGAGATGTGTTACATAGATAAAATATTGATGATGAACTTTTAAATCATAGAAGATAGTAGACATCATGCTCTACTTAAATCTTCTAATGGATTGCTTGTTCTACTGTAGTTAAACTTGTTGTCTATTGTATTCTATCAGTTTTTACACTGTTAAAAGCTAATGATAATTTATTCTACATTATCTTAGTCATAATATTCTTTACTGGGCTAGTTGAGCTCACCCTTTTCTTTCATTGTTCTCTTCAGGAAATGAGAATATAGTTGGGACTAGTCGGGGAGTGGAGTGATGGTCCAAGATGGTGACTATAGTAGTCCTCACTATTTTATAAAATAGTGTGATAATAATTGTAATGAGGACTCCATTTGAGTTTGAATATTGTCTACGAGACAATATTCGTGTTAAAATTCTCAGCTTACGTTTTGTCGTATTTTACACGACAGTTGATAATTGTATAAATTATGATGTATTTAAATTATGTACCATGTATTTGGGACTCTGAATGAGTTGTGTATACCTATTTTGGGGGCGTCACAGTTAGTATCAGAGCTTAGGGATATGATCACTGACGAATATATGAGGCTAGAACTTGGAGGGGAGAGACGAATAAATTCTTCGCTAGTGTGTCCTACCTAAGCTTATTTGTTATTTAATTGTTCGGTCAGAATATAGGGATAATTTATGGCATGTCAATTAATCCTTGTTTTGTGGCAGTGTATGAAAATGGCATCTAAAATTTTTGAGATAAGCAATGGAGCACATGAGATCATTGAGACACCGCCGATCAATAACTAGTATAATGTGCATCAAGAAGCTAATAATCCTCATGTAAACAACAACACCGATCAAATGATGAACGATGGGATGTTCAGAAGCTTTCTACAATTTATCCAACACCAAACGAGAGAGATTCATGTTCAAAATATAGGTGGAATCAATGGCAACTCACAGCTGGTCACCGCTAAGTAATTCAAGGAGCTGGGACCACCAGAGTTTTTAGTAAAGCCAGAGCCACTTAAGGCAGAGATGTGGATTAAGCAGATCACTAAGATATTTGATTTCTTGGGATGCTCCGAGGAGAAAAGGTTCTCTTTGCCACTTTTATGTTACGAGGAGAGGCAGATTACTGGTGGGAATCTGTAAAACGTACTCATCTTTTCGTACTGAAGATGTTTTGGGAGAAGTTCTAAGAATTGTTCAACGACAAGTACTTTTCGGAGAGTATTCGTCACATGAAGGAGGTAGAATTTATCAAGTTGGAACAAAACAATATGACCGTATCGCAATACGAGGCTAAGTTTGCGAAGTTATCCCAGTTTGCATCCCATTTGGTAGATAATGAGGAGCGTATGACCCAAATGTTTATGCAAGATTTGAAGCCCGAAATTCGTCAATACCTCATTTCTCACAAACTTTATTTATATTCAGATGTTGTGAATAGGGCTCAGTTATTAGAGCGCAATAATGAGTTAGCCCAACCAAAGGATAACAGCCGGCAAAATGATAATAGTCATACCAGTGGTAGCATTCATCGAAGCGATGACAACAAACGTGGAGGAAATTATCATGCCAGAAATGGTAACCACTTCGGTGGTAATCATGGCCAAGATAATAGAAGGAATGAGTCAAGTGGAAATTTTAAAAATAGAAGGTTCAATAATGATGAAACACAGCAACACCAGTACCCATTTTTAAGGAAGGAGAATGACCACCGGTTGTATTCTACAGATGCGGAGATGAGGGACACATTAGTCTAAACTGTACGCAACAACCCAAAGCGTGTTTCAATTACAGAAGAGAAGGTCACCTAGCTCGATTTTGTTATGTAGGGAAGTCAAGTCCAGTTGGGATGGTGACACCAAAGGCTGTCCCAGACAAGTTATCACGGGTAAGCTAATCATAAATTCTTGCGAAGTCTATACCTTATTTGATACTGGTTCTACCCATTCTTTTATTTCATCTACTTGCGATCAACGTTGAAATTTGACTTCAGAGAAATTAGACTTTGACTTATCTGTTGAAACTCCGTTGGGAGAAACCTTCATAACAACCACTATTTATAAATCTTGTTTGATTCAAATCGACACTTTCACATTACCTGTTGATCACATCTCTTTGAAAATACTTACATTTGATGTGATTTTACGGATTGATTGGTTAACTACTCATCATGCTAAAATTGAATATTTTTGTAAGGTTGTTAGCTTTCATATTCCTAACCAACCTATTATGCAAATTCAAGCAACCAAACCACTAAAGTCAATCACTGTCATATCAAGCCATAAAGCCATTCATTTATCGAAAAACGGATGTCAAGCTTTCTTAGCCCATGTAACATATTTAAACAAAAATACGTTAAATTTGAATGATATTTACATTGTTAATTAATTTCCTGACGAATTCCCTGAAGAACTTCTTGGCCTACCCCCAGAGCGTGAAATCAAATTTTGTATTGACCTTGAACTTGGTACAAAATTCATTTTCAAAATCCCATATCGAATGGCTTCTATTGAACTTCAGGAGTTAAAAACCCAACTGCAGGAACTGTTAGACATCGGTTTCATTCATCCTAGTACGTCTCCTTGGGGTGCTCTTGTTCTATTCATAAATAAGAAAGTTGGGAGTATGCGACTTTGCATTGATTATCGGGAGTTGAATCATTTAACCATCAAAAATAGTTACTCATTACCTCGCATTGATGACCTATTTGACCAGTTGCAAGGTGCTAAATTCTTTTCAAAGATCGATCTTTGTTCCGGATATCATCAGTTAAAGATTAAAACTGATGGCATTCCAAAGGCTGCTTTTAGAACTCGGTACGAGCATTACGAATTCTTAGTCATGTCTTTTGGATTGACTAAAGCTCCTGCTGCCTTCATGGATATGATGAACTGAGTATTTAAGGAATATTTGGATCATTTTGTGGTTGTCTTTATTGATGACATCCTCATATACTCCAAAAGCCATGAAGATCATGAGCAACATTTGAGGCTGGCACTCCAAAAGTTTCGTGAAAACAAGTTATACACCAAGTTGAAGAAATGCGAGTTCTGGCTTCAGGAAGTAGCATTCCTTGGGCACATGATATCGAATCATGGAATATCAGTTGATCCGACGAAGATTGAAGCAATACAGGGTTGGGAGCAACCTAAGTCAGTAACTGAAGTACGTAGCTTTCTGGGCTTAGCTTGTTATTATCGGAGTTTCGTGGAAGGATTTTCTCGAATCGCCACTTCGTTAACTCAGCTGACTCGAAAAGATACAAAATTCGGTTGGAGCGAGGAATGTGAGAAGAGTTTTCAAGAACTCAAGAGGAGACTCATTTCAGAACCTATTCTGACAATACCATCAGGTTTAGAGGGATTTGTCATATACAGCGATGCTTTAGGCAGCGGTTTAGGATGTGTTCTCATGCAAAATGAGAAAGTCATAGCCTATGCCTCACGAAAACTCAAAGAATATGAGAAGAATTATCCTACTCATGATCTAAAGTTGGCAGCAGTCGTTTTCGCGTTAAAGATCTGGAGACATTACCTGTATGAGGAGAAGGTGGAGATCTATATAGATCATAAAAGCCTCAAATATTTATTCACCCAAAAGGAACTCAACATGCGGCAACAACATTGGCTCGAGTTGTTGAAAGATTACAATCATACCATTCAATACCATCCTGGAAAAGCGAACGTTGTAGCTGACGCATTGAGTAGAAGATCATATGCGGGTACGAGTGCGATATTGTCAACGCAAAGACCCATTTTGTATGACTTGCAAAGGATGGAGATAGAGTTAAAGACTTTAGGAACCCACGCGATGCTGTCAAATATACGAGTAGAACCGACTTTAATCGATAAAGTTAAAGTTGCTCAAGCTATAGACCCGGAGCTGATACGTATGAAGAAAAAAGTGTAAGAATGTGATATTCGAGAAGCAAGAATCGTTGAAGAAGGAATACTTCGAGTCAACTCCAGACTTTGTGTTCTTAACGAATCTGATTTGAAGTATAAAATAATGATGGAGGCACACAATACATCATTTGTAATCCATCCTAGAAGTAACAAAATGTATCATGATCTTCGACATACATTCTGGTGGAGCAATATGAAAAGAGAGATTGCAGAGTTTAACTTAAGGTGTTTAACTTGTCAACATATCAAGGCAGAGCATCAAGTGCCAAAAGGTTCATTACAACCACTTGAAATTTTAGAATGGAAGTAGGAGCAGATTAACATGGATTTCGTTACTGGTATTCCCAAGGTTTCTCAAGGCATACATGCAATATGGGTTATTGTCGATAGATTAACCAAGTCTGCTCATTTTTTACCTATACGAGAAACTTATTCACTTAAACGGCTTGCTCGTATATACATAAATAAGATTATAAGACTGCATGGTATGCCAGTATCTGTAACAATTCGGAATTTCAAACTGTAATTTTAAATATTTATTGGATTATATAAATATTTATTTGATGTGTTTATTGTTGAAATTGTTGAATAAATATTTTATTGATGTGATGGTTGTTAGTAAATATATATGAATTAAATTTATTAGATAATATTCTAAAATAAATTTATTTATAATGTAGAGAGTTGTAATATAATATGAGATGTTATATTGTTGTTTTAATTTAATAATTTAAAATGGTATGTTAAATTATTAAATAAAATTATAATGGAATTATAATTTTGTGATATTTGTTAAAGTGGAATATTTATTTAAAATATAGTATGTGTAATTAATTTATCTGTTTAATATTGGATATGAAAATCCAAATAAATAGTATGTGGTTATAAATTTTAAACTAAATGGTTTTTTAAAATAAAATTAAAGTAGTTTAAAATTAAATAGTATGTGGTTATAAATACATGTTATGATTTAATGTACACAATGAATGTTAGATAAGTGTTGTGAGGTTAACACTTGAAAATTTTGAAATGTAAATGGTAATGTAAGACTTGTACTGAAATAAGAAGTTTAACTAGAAATGTATATGTTATGGAATGTTAGTATATCTAATAGATATTGTGATTCCACTAAAATGTGTAGGTGAACGTGAGTTTTAATATTATAGCTTACGCTTGAGGCAAGTTCTCTAACTCTACTTTTACAATTGTGAAAGTTTCTAATTCTAAACCTTATCTTTTACATTGAGCAAGTTTCCTATCTTAAACTGTTATTGAACAAGTCATTTGTTCCTAAATTTAATTTGAGCAAGCTTTAACTCTAATTTTATTGGAATTTTCATTATGATTGATTCATTCTAACTTGTTTATAGTTAAGCAAGTTTCCTAAGTTCTATTCCTGTATAATAAACGCAGTTTTTGAACTTTCGTCTCTATTATTGAGCTGTTTTATGACTTTGCATGAGTTATTACTATGTTGAGCAAGTTTTAGTTTCCAGCTTGCTATCAATTAGGGTGTATTCAGTAACTAAATTCCTAATTTGACAAGATCATAGACCTAGCATATTGTTGTTCAAGCAAAGGTTTATCATTTTATTCATTTTGTTCAATACTTATGCTCTCTAGTTATTTTCAAGCATGAGTTAATATATAGTCAGTTCACCTATGACTCTCAATTGTTCTATGTTATGTTGTTATAAAACAACTGTTGTGTTATCAAACATTATTAATTCAACTAGTCCTCTAGTTGATGATCGTTAAACTTTAAATTACCCTTAACTTTCTTTGGTGCGGACTTGTACTCTAAAACTGAGAAGAAGAACCCTATTATAGGGGATACACAATGCGTTAAGATGTTTGTGCACAATACATGGTATGAAGGGCTGATCCCCTTAAGTACGTGAAGTCCCTATAGTATAAATGTTAAGGTTAAAGTTGAAAGATTACTTGTAACCGTGGACATAGTTCGTGGCCTTATGACCCTCAGACCTATTTCTTATTTTGACTCTCGTTGTTGGTTATCATTGATAGAGTACTATTCAGTATTGATGAGCCTATTCATTGGCAGTTATTATTCTATTGTTGTTCATTGTTATATCTAGTGAGCATTTGTTTTGCTCACTCTTACATAAATATAATTATTACAGCTAAAGTTGAGAAGGTCGATGAGCCTTCAAATAGTAAAGGAAAGGAAAAAATGTACAAGTGATAAAGACTTGTAATTTCATTTATGGTTATGATGATAAACTTTTATATAATGATGTGATGTAATTATTTTATTTCCGCAATTGAATGATGTTTAAGGTTAGACAACCTGGGATACTTTTGGATTTAATGATGTAACCCTTTTATAGGGAGGATTTATGGTTTAAATGTTATTTTATTTGGGTAGATAGTATGAATGTATGGAAAGTGAACACCAAGTCTTAGGAGAAGGAAGTACCCAGATTTGGGGGTGTCACAGGTTGGTATCAAAGCTTTAGGTTATGAACCTTAGGTGGGAAAAAGCCTTAGGAAGTAACCTTTAAAAAGACAGTGGTGATAAACTCTTATTGAGTTTTAAGGGAAAAGTAATAAAATACTTATGTGTTTATCTGATTACAACTTATGTGCTCGTGAGTGTCGAGTAGTAATGATTAGTAATTTAAAACTTAAAATTTTGTTGTCAGGATGACTAATGTAGGAGAATTCAGTTAGGCTAGGGAGGAAGGATCATAGATGCCTAGAGAGGAGGAGCCTCGAGATATTCAGGTAGTATGGGAACAACTACTGTCACGAGAGTCAGCTCCGTTGGTCATAGTGGTTAAGTAGGAGGGTTTACCTGATGAGGATTATGAGATAGAGATGGACGAGGAGGACCCCGTTGAGTTGCCACAGTCGGATGAAGATGAGGAGGAAGAGATTCCACTTAACTCGATAGCTGGTCGTATGTACGACGAAGTATACGATCGAAATGTGGAACTTCAAGATAGCGTCGAGGAGTTGCAAGAGAGAGTAGCTGAACAGAAGATCACAAAGGCGCAGAAGGACAACGAGATTCAGGATCGAGAGGAACGTTTGAATAATGTCGAAGAGAAGCTTGTTCACACCGAAGAAGAGAATGAACGAATGAAAGCGGAGGTTACAGAGCTAAAGAAAAAGTTGAGGGAGGAATCGACTAAGAGGGCTTGTGCTGAAGACGCGTACGAGGAAGCTTATTAACGAGCCAGGATAGCAGGAAGAGATGCACAAGCAAAGAGGATGAAGATGGGGGAGATGAATAACGTATTCAACACCGTGATCAATCGAGCTCAAGATCGGGTCATGGGTTATCCTATTCAGTTCGAGACGCTGCCATCATATATATTAGATCGCCGAACAATGTTTCGTATTATGGAAAAAGAGCGTCATAAGGCTAATATGATAAATATTATGTAAATCCCAAATGTTATATAACCTATGGGATATGATGATGATGTTATCCTGGAACTTTAGTAGTTCAGGAAAGTAATGTAAATAGCAGTAATGCTATTGTTATGATGTTTTCAAAAAGATTATGAAGGAATAAAAGTTATTATTTTATTTTATTCCAAGTCTTATATGTTTTGTGATGATAATCTTTTATGATGTGCAACTTAAGTATAAAATACTTAAAAGAATTGAGAAACAATCTAATGGGTGTATTTTTAATAGAAAATGCCTCCAATACGTCAACCACGACAGGGACCAACCAATAACAACAATGCTGAGGCTAATCCAGTTCAGCAATTCGTAACGCAACTGATGGGAGCATTACAAAATCAGCCACAGAATCAAGCTGTAACATTTAAGGACTTCAAGGTGGTTAGGCCACTAGAGTTTCGTGGGTCCATGAATCCGATTGAGGCACAGACATAGATCATGGAGATAGAGAAGGTTTTCGATGTTGCTAGGGTAGGGGATAATCAGAAGACTGCTTTTGTAACATTCATGTTAAAAGCAGAGGCTAGTTATTGGTGGCAAGCAAATAAAACCCGAAGAGGTCAAGGGGTAATGTCTTGGGAAAGGTTCAAGGAAATATTCTTTGAGGCCTATTTCCCAGAAAGTTCAGAGAATCAGATGAAAGAGCAATTTCTAGAACTAAAATAGGGTAAATGACGGTGTCGGAGTATGCCGCGAAATTCAACGAGTTAGCAAGGTTTACACCATGCCAAGTGAATATAGATGAACGCAAGGCAAGAATATTCGATCAGGGACTGAAGCCCTGGTTGTACAGTAGGGTTTCCCTGTTCCAGTTAAAGACGTTTGCAGCAGTGCTTGAGAAAGCAATTCTCGCTGAGAGTGGAGGCGAGGCTGTAACAAAGCACAATCAAGAGCAGAGAAAGAAGAAGAATGAATGTGAAGCTAAGAATGGTGGTGGTGGTAACGGTGGAAATGGTAACAATAATTTGAAGAGGAAGTGGAATGCAAATGTGGGGGCTGGAAATCAGCAAGGTAACCAGCAGAAGAAGAAGTTTGACGCATGTGCTACGTGCGAAAAGTTTCACGCAGGTATGTGCTTAAGGGGGAAGCGAGTATACTTTAACTGTGGCCAGGAGGGTCACATTGCCCCAAATTGCAATCAACCTAAGAAGAATGTTTGCTACACCTGCGGGTTGAAGGACCATTTTGGTCGCGAGTGTCCAAAGAAGAAATCTGATGAGACAGCTGGAAGCAAAGGAAATGGCGGTGGAGGTACACTGACTATTGCTGGGCCAACATCATCAAATAAACCTACAGCCAGAACCTTCAACATGACGGTGCAAGACGCGGTGCAATCAAAGGATGTCGTGTCAGGTATTATCCCAATCAATGATATAAATGCATATGTATTATTTGATTCGGGTGCTACTTGCTCATTTATATCTGATGAATTTGCTAAGAGGTTAGAAATACCTAGTGAAGAGTTGAATTTCCCTTTATAAATAGAAATTACGAATAGGGAGGTAATTCCTGTTAGATTCGTATACAAGAACTGTAGGGTGAACATTAAGGGGAATGATATGATAGTTGATTTAATTCCGATAAAACTCGGAGAATTCGATGTTATATTGGGATTGGATTGGCTATTCAATTATGGAGCGATAATTGACTGCCAAAAGAAGTATGTAAACCTTATAACTCCGTCAAAGGTAGTTTTCTATGGTAGTAAATTGCCTAGACAAATGAGATGTCTGACGGTTATGCAGGCCAAGAAGTTGTTGAGTCAAGGTTGTGTAGGATATTTAGCCTACATAGTCGATACTCAAAAGAAGAAGGAGATGAAATGGAGGAGATACCAGTGGTTAAGAATTTTGTAGACGTGTTTCCAGAAGATTTGCCAGGACTTCTGCTTGACCAAGAAAACGAGTTCGTGATCGATTTAGCACCAGGAACTGCTCTAATATCGAAGGCCCCGTACAGAATGGCTCCGGTAGAGATGAAGGAACTAATGGTACAATTGCAAGAGCTTCTAGACAAGAAATATATTCAGCCTAGTGTATCACTGTGGGGAGCGTCGGTGTTATTCGTGAAGAAGAAGGATGGGTCAATGCGTCTTTACATTGATTATAAGGAATTGAACAAAGTCACTATTAAAAACAAATATCCGTTGCCAAGAATAGATGACTTGTTTGATCAACAGAAAGGTGCTAGATATTTCTCGAAAATAGATTTGAGAAGTGGGTATCACCAACTGAAAGTAACGAAGGAGGATGTACCGAAGACGACATTCCGAACTCGGTATGGATATTACAAATTTTTTGTGATGTCTTTTGGTTTGACAAACGCCCCTGTAGCATTCATGGATTTGATGAACAGGGTGTTTAAACCATTTTTAGACAAGTTTGTGGTGGTGTTCATCGATGATATTTGGTGTATTCCAAATCTCAAGAAGAACACATAGAATATTTACGTTTGACACTGAGAAAAGGAAAGTTGTATGCAAAATTTTATAAATGTGAATTTTGGCTAGAGCGTGTACAATATCTTGGGCATGTGATTGACAAGAATAGGATTTCAGTGGATCCATCAAAAGTCGGAGCTGTGATAAATTGGGAACAACTAAGAACTCCATCAGAAGTAAGAAGTTTCTTGGGATTGGCAGGGTATTACAGACGATTTATTCAAGATTTTTCCAAGATTGCCACTTCGATGACAAATTTGACGAGAAAATCTGTAAAATTCGTTTGAACGGAAAAATGCGATGAAAGTTTTACGGAGTTGAAGAAGAGGCTCAATGTGGCACCTGTATTGTCATTACTAGATAATACAGGGAACTTTGTGGTCTATAGCGATGCTTCACACAAAGGGTTGGGTTGTGTCCTTATGAAAAATACTAAGGTCATTGGGTATGCATCAAGGCAATTGAAAGACTATGAGAAAGGGTATCCGACTCATGATTTAGAGTTGGCGGCGGTTGTGTTTGCTCTGAAGATATGGAGACACTATCTCTATAGAGAAAAATGTGAGATCTACACAGACCATAAGAGTCTGAAGTATATTTTCACATAAAAGGACCTGAACATGCGTCAAAGGAGATGGATGGAATTAATAAAAGATTATGATTGCGAAATCTTTTATCATCCGGGCAAAGCAAACGTGGTTGCAGATGCCTTAAGTAGAAAGGGTCGTGAGAAGTTAATGTTGTTAACCAATAAGGAGGAGCTTCTTTCAGCGATGGCAAAGCTAGAGTTAGAAATCAAATTTCCAAAAGAATCCAACGAAAAATTATACCAGATGGAAGCTAGTCCAACTTTGGTGGACAAAGTGAGGAACGCTCAACTACAGGATGAAGAATGCAGAAAAATAAAGGAAAGTGTTGTCGAGGGTAAAGTGGTGAAGTATAAGGTTGATACTGAGGGAATGCTAATATTTGAGGGACGAATTTGGGTTCTAGCAGTACCAGATATTAAAGAAGAAATTTTGACAGAGGCTCATAACTCAAGATATTCGATACATCTGGGAAGTACGAAAATGTATCAAGATTTGAGGCGACACTTTTGGTGGCCAAATATAAAGGGAGACGTTGCAGAATGCGTTGCAAAGTGTTTGACGTGTCAGAGAATGAAGGCAGAACATCAAAGACCAAGCGGATTACTTCAACCATTAGAAATATCGGAATGGAAATAGGAGCATATCACAATGGATTTTGTGGTAGGTCTTCCAACGACTCAAAAGGGATACGATGGAATTTGTGTGGTAGTGGATAGATTAACGAAATCAGTCCACTTTTTACCAATAAAGATTAGGTTTAACCTTGATAAACTGGCAAAACTGTACGTCAAAGAGATCGTGTTGAGACATGGAGTTCCAGTGTCAATAGTATCATATAGAGATCTGAGGTTCACCTCAAATTTCTGGAAGAGGCTACAGGAATGCATGGGAATGCAACTAAAGATGAGTACAGCATATCATCCGCAAACCGATGGTCAAAGCGAATGAATAATCCAGACGTTAGAAGATATTCTCAGAGCGTGCATCATGGACTTCAAAGAAAACTGGGATGATCATTTACCCTTGGTGAAATTTACATACAACAACAGTTACCATGAAAGCATTGGTATGATGCCATACGAGGCGTTATACGGCAAGAAATGCAGAACTCCACTGTGACGCCCCCAAAATAGGTATACAACACCCATTCTGAGTCGCCAAAATACATGGTACAGAAACAACTACATCTTTATTATTACAACACAAGAACTGTGAGTTTAAATACAAATATTGTCATTTAGACAATATCCACACTCAAATAAGCCCTCATTACAATTATTGATACATTATTTCACAAAAATAGTGAGGACTACTAAAGTAACTTCTAGAACCATCATTCCATACCCCGACTAGTACTCGCTACATTCTCGCCTCCTGAGAAAAATGGAACAAAAAAGAAAAGGGTGAGCTCAACTAGCCCAGTAAAGAACATTATGACTAAGATAATACAGAACAAATTATCGTTAGTCTTCAACAGGGAAAAATCTAATAGAATACAATAGACAACAAGTTTTAAATCAATAACTGCAGCGGAAACAGCAAACCATTAGAAGAGTCAAGTAGAGAATGAGTTCTACTATCTTCTAAGATTTAAAAGTCCATCATCAATATTTTATCCCTGTAACAACAATCAATAACCATCTTTAATCAAATATTCATCTTTGCACTACAGGCCAAAGATATTCATTTGTATCACCAGTCGGTCATGTTCATCTCAACACCTGTTCATCTTTGCACTACGGGCCAAAGATATTCATCAGTTAATCATTCATCTTTGCACTACGGCCAAAGATATTCAGTAATATCATCATTTAGGACTGAGGATGATGAAAAATATATTAAAGAAAACGAATCCAGTGAAACAAAATAACAAATATTAAGGATTCGTATTTCGATTTATCCATGTCCAAAAATACCTTATAATTATTCATAGTGAAGTAGAATTCAAGAATGATCAAAACATGGATACAATCAAAGCTAGTACCTAGAATAAATATTTTGGACGAAAAGAAGAAATTTTATTTTTCGGTGAATAGTAACTCGTGAATAGTAACTCGTGAATAGTAACTCATGAATAGTAACCCCGACGTGAAAAGTTCCAAATTTGATAAAAAATTCTAACCAATATTTCGGCATAATGATATTGAAGAAATAATATCATTTTTGAATAAAATAACATCCCTTACCTCGTACAGACAGTACTTCTGGTCGTAATACCGGTATAAGGCTGAAAGACACTTGCTCTGATGAATAGAAACTCTCAAAGTATCTAAATACTCACAAAATACACTCAATAATCTAGAGAGAGAAAGAGAGAAAACTTGTTTCTGGTGTGATTTTCAATTCTAACTTAGCCCTCTAGTTATAGGAAAATGTTAGCACGCCGAAGCAGACTTAACCTGCAACCTGATGGCTTTACCTGCTACTATTCCCACCCACCACATTTGAATAAAAATCTCAGCACATTTCTTCACCAACCAAGAGTGGGGCCCACCAATTCTAGAATTTTCTACCAAAATGATTAACTCCGAAAATTCAACAATTTCTGAACCAGTCATCTCGTAAAATTCATAATAAATCATACGTTCATTTTTAACGGTTCAAAATTTGTGGACATATACTCAACTTATATATGTATAACATATCCAAAAATTACCACGATCCAACGATCGGATTAAAAATTATAACTCCCGCAAAATATCTCAAAAACCCTGATTTTTAATACCTCCATTCCGACAAAAATACTGATAAAAACCTCAACATTAACTCCTTCATTTTTAACCACAAAAATATATCCCTCATTTATATCCACAAAAATAAATATTTCCTTTACAAATAATATTACAGAATCACATTTATGACAACCAGGCCGTTCCCAGGAAAGAGGGGGCTTTCCAATAAGGATTTCTCCTTACTGGCGCGCAATTAGATGACCAAACCTCTCCTTAGACAGAACTTTCTAGACATTGCCAATAATGTTATCTAATAATATTATTCAAATAATATGAATTATTGATCTGATAATGGGAAATACTGTGTAGTGACAATTATTGAAACAACAGTAATATAAAATATCAACGCAGCAATTATTGAATCAATAAAATAAAATACTGAACAGTAATTACTGTAACCATTATTGAGTAGTGCCTTCTTACGTAAGAATCAATAATTGGTGCAATACAGTGTGCTACTGTGTAACAACGCGTATTACTGTGTTTTAACCACCGGGTATTCCAACAGTATTAACGGTAACAACTACGCCGTTATTAATAAAAAACATATACTTGTCGTTTTCTTCATCCAATCGCTTTCCGTTATGGGGCCCACAAAAGACTGCGCCGTCGTACGAATATTCCCCGACAGGAAGAATATTCCACGACCAAACGAATATTCCCCGACAACAATGAATATTTTATAACCACTTGCTTATTTAAAATATTTACGCATTTTACCCATAACTAACCTCATTAATCAATTTAACACTTACTATTTCAAAATAATAAATAGAGGGAATTTAAATTTCATTTATTAATAATTTGGGGTCTTACATCCACTGTGTTGGTGTAGACAATCAAAATTTTCTGTACACCTGTCACTAACATTGTAGGAGCACAGATTCGTCTTTCAAGAGGGAACCCTGGAAGATCGTTCACATCCAGTCCGGATACTACCAGAAGCTCAGTTTTAACCCCAGAACACACACTGGGAGCAACAGCCTCAACCCCGAAACACACATCGGGAGTAACAGTTCCAACCTCGGAGATAACCCCAAGGTGTGCAGATCTAATACTAAAACACACACCGGAGAAGACCGTTTCATCTCGGAGATAACCCTGAGGTATCTAGTCTCAGTCCCAACCATGGGAATAGCTACCAACCTTGGAGATAACCCCAAGGAATGCAATTCCGGAGATAACCCCGGAAATGCTTGTTTTAAATGCAATTAGCTTCAATCTCGGCGCTCACAACGAGATACTCAGTACAAGACCTGGCAATAACACCAGGAGGACATGCACACCTCTGAGATGACACTGAGGACCTTCAACCATTGCAGCAGTCCAATCTCAGTGATAACCTTGAGCAACGTCTGCTTTATAAGCCCAAATCGGAGATAACCCTGGTGAGGGGCAAAGTCATCATCTCGCCAATATGACGCCACATCACGTCGTCTCAACATTTTAGACAAACATTTCTACACAGCAATGTCCCACAAAAGCTCAAAAGAACCAATCTCGAGTGACTATTGCGCAGGATAACAGATAGAATTTGAAGCAGAAGACCGGAGGGCATCGTCCCATCTTCATGACTTTGTACAATCTCTAATCCCATGTCATTCTGTAACTCTCAACAACGGCGATCCGAAATAGGTCCTATATACCTCAGTCGGATGCTCGGATTGCAATTCTGAAAGTTCGAGCGGACATCATGTTGCCTACGTGCACTTACTTCGAGACGACAGGACCCGCGAAGCCCGGGGCACCCCGGACAGCCTCTGGTACACCTGCAGCTCCACCCTCTATAAATAGAGGGCTTGGGGTGGCCATTTTGTAAGAGAAAATAGAGAGAAAGCCCTGCCCAATTTGCTTTGTACTCACCCTAAACTAAGTGTTTTCTTATTTTAAACACTTATGAGCTCAGATATAGCTACTTTTGTACCTGTTAAAGCCAGTGTTTATCTACTTTAAAGATATAGAAGTCTTCTTTGGCAGCCCACTGTAAGCCTTCTCACACACTTTAAAGCCTTTCTCTTCATCTTTGCACACACCCTTCTTTACGTTGAGAGTCGTGTTGCGTGTGTTTGCCCGGACTTCGGTCCGTGCTTTTATTTTAGTTTGTATATACATATATATTTATATATATGGACTAACATTATCGAGTTATGCCTCGATTGAGCCTAGACTTCGGTCTGGAGCGTTTACTTGCTTTTGTATATATACATTTATATATGAACTGTGTGTTGAACTCTATTCGATGAGCCTAGACTTCGGTCTGGAGCGTTTAATGCTTTCTTATATATATACATTTATATATAAACTGTGTGTCAAACTCTGTTCGATAATCCTAGACTTATGTCTGGTGCATTTAAATGCTTTTCGTATATATATATATATATATATATATATATATATATATATATATATATATATATATATATATATATATATAAGCGATAAACGCACCGGTATATATATAAACGATAAACGCACCGGATATAAAATTCAGGCTCATCGAACATAGTTCGACACACAGTTCACACACACACACACACACACACACACACACACACACACACACATATATATATATATATATATATATACACACACTTATATATATTAACTGTTGTCGGACTTGGTCCGATGAGCCTGAATTTTATATCCGGTGCGTTTATCGCTTATATATATATATATATATATATATATATATATATATATATATTAACGCCAAGATCTTCTCCCACGTCCCAATCACGTAAGACGTTATGATCCTGCACAGTTCAACAAGTCAACACCAAAAGCTTGACGGCCTGACCGTCGGGGGATAGCTCCGGCGTGAGAATCAGTACAGGCGATCACAAGGTTAACAATGGAGGAAAATAAGGAACAGTGTCTGAGTGAATGTGAATCAAGATAATGTTGTGTGTTGTGTTTTGTTACCTCTTTTTCTTTTGTTATCCTTGCCCCATACGTTCCCCAGACCCGGTTTACTGTACCATCCACTATCTCCTGACACCTCCTTCTATCCCCGGTCATCTCAGCCGAAAGTGTGTAGCTTATTTTCCTACCTGCTACCACTGTTACCTCCGCCGGCAATCGGAGTCCCATCCTCATTAATGCCATGCAGACAGGTGGCAGGCGTAACAGTCAACTACTGCTTTTGTAATGATTACCGATCAAAGATAAGATAAGTAATACCTTACGTAATAGACCAACCCCGTGACTAAGCCCAATATTATAGTCAAGTAGCGAGGCCCAAGTTGTTTGACCCAATATGGTAAGGGTGATATAGTCCAAAAGACAAGCTCATTCGGCCTGGCCCTGTAGGAAAAGTATTCTGGCCCAACATTGCCCCCTAGTCTTTCATTAAACAGGATGTTTAGTGGAAGACTGACTGTAAATAGTGCGAGTCCACAGGAAGAAAGGGCCCATTAAGCGTTGGCCCACATTGGATAACCCACCAAAGCCAAAATCGGACGTTACCCTTTCCTCTCCCACATCATTATCCCCAATTAATGCGCCGCCCTCGGCTCTCGTGTAAATTTTGAAAAGACCACTCGCTATAAAAGCCGCTGCCCATTCTCCTTGGATGGTTCCCTGCTATTTCGAATTCATAAGAGCCTATTGTCTTTTCCTCCTCAAATTTCTTCATTTTCTCTGCAAATTCTCAACAATGGCATCCCAGAACCCAGATACAAACTCTCTACTTCGTGTCGCCCCCATCTCCACCGTGACCCCCCATTCAAACACTGACAAAGAGGTTCCGAGCTCGAATCCCCAGATTGATGCCCCGAGTAAGGAAGCCCCGCCTCTGGAATCGCTTCCCACTCCCTCTGAGTTTTCCAAGAATGAGGAAGATTTTCCTCACGCCAACACCCCCTCTACCGTTACTGAGGCTGAGCTCTGCAACATTCGATCTCGTTATCAAATACCAGACACCCACAGGGTACGGATAGCAGCCTCCCACGAAAGGATGTACCAGCGTCCTAATGGTTGGATCGCCGTCCCGGCAACTTTTCTGGAGAAGGGGGTGAGATTTCCCCTTCACGCCTTCCTGATCACCCTCCTAGGGTTCGTTGGAGTGGGGTTCGCCCAATTGGTGCCGAACTCGTACATCCACATACTGGCTTACATAGCCTTCTGTTACGAGATAGGGGTTCCTCCTGCTGTGGACTCCTTCTTCACTCTCTTCTCGGTGGGGAAATCTCGGGAAAAAGGCTTCAAGGTGCTAAGTAAGATAGCCCCTAAGCCCAATGCCAGAATCGAGAAGCGGTCCTTAATGGACACTCCCTCGAGCAACCGAGGATGGCATAATAAATGGTTCTTCGTCAACGGGCCCGAAATCTCATATGTCCCTGACTGGACCACTTCTGATCGCGTCTCTGCAGACTTCGGAGATATATCCGAGGAGCGTATAAGAGAAATGACGCGCATCATAGAGAAGATACCCCTGAAGGAGTGGAGCTTCGGCCTCTTGAGCAAACAAGCATGGTTGTATGACCACAAGTTGTCTCTCATCAAGCCGACTTCGATCGACCGGAAGGACCTGGATAGGTACCTCTCTGGTAAGCCTTCGTCACCTTCCACTGAAGTTCCCTAAGAAGAATTTCCGGCTTCGGAAGCCCATGATGCCAAAATCTTCCGCGGATCAGAACCTGCTGAGGAGCCTAGCCGACCTCGACAGAAGAAAAGGGCAGTTCGGAAAGTCCGGGCAACTCCTCAAGGATCTCAATCAACTCCCGCAGCGAGCTTGATTGACATGCCTGCGGTTGACCGAATGTAAGCTCTTCGAATTAAAAATAGGAAGACCAAGGTGACTCCTCTATCTGTCGATGAGCTTCGGGTTCCTCCTCCTGCAGCCGATCCGCCTACCATTATTCCTACGGAGATTCACATTTCAGAAGACAAGCTCGAAGACCCGACTGAGTCTCCTCTTCTATCTCGAAAAAGGAAGCAACCTTCCGAGGATCAACCACCACCGCCCCCTGAACCATCAGTGCCATCTTCGGCAAGATCTTCTCCTTCCGCCTTCAGGCGAGAAGCCGCATCCTCTCCCACCATATGGCCGGAGTTTAATGCCAACTTCCCTTTCCAGCTGTTCGAATCCTTTATCCGGGAGACTGATGACCATCGGTTCGGAAACAGCTCGATTAGGGACTTAATCGAAGAAGGCATGAGCTATCAGGCTAAGGTTAGTTGATTCAATTTGAAACATTTAGAAATCCTTTGTTTCGTCTGTTCCTTCTACTAATTCATCGACTTTCTTTACGCGTCTGCAGGCAAATGCTGTCTTCGGGAGACTTCTTCCCCGATATAGAGAGTCCGAGGCCGGAGAAGATGCGGCTAGGCGGGAGAAGGCCATTCTGGCTTCGGCTCTGGAAAGGGAGAGAAGGGCCCATGGTGCCACTCTCCTCAATAATGAAGGCCTCCAGAAAGATGTGAATAATTTAAAGGAGAAACTGGAGACAGCCGAGGCCACCCACCAATTGACCATTACTACGAACATAGATCTGGTTCGCCGGAACAAGGTCCTTGTTGGGAAGAATGAGACGATGGTGAAGACCAACAAGAGCTTGGCTGTCCAAGTACACGACCTTGAAGCTAGGGATTTGAGGCATTTGAAGGAGCGAGCAAAGCTCGAAGAGGAGCTTCGAGAACTTCGGGCTCTCAGAGATTTGGGTCCTCCTCTAACCAGAGATCTTCGGAGGGAAGTTCAACAAGAATACCGAAAATCTGCCGAGTTGAACGAGGAGATCATCCAGATGTTCTCGGATGGGTTCGACGAATGTCGAAGCAAAGACAAGGCAAGACTTGTTGCTGCCAAGGTTGACCCGACTATCCTGGACTCTTCGGAAGACGAAGCCGATCCGTAAAGATGACTCTCTTTTCCCTTAGCTGTTAGGGTTCCTGTAAAGTCTCTATTTTG
Organism: Panax notoginseng; assembly: GCA_016801055.1. Taxonomy (NCBI): domain Eukaryota; kingdom Viridiplantae; phylum Streptophyta; class Magnoliopsida; order Apiales; family Araliaceae; genus Panax; species Panax notoginseng. Next base: position 125,818,349 of record CM029021.1, read on the forward strand.
TAAACAGCATTATGTAAATAAAATATTAGCATTATTCCTTATGACTTCGGTGTATTTACTGTTTACCAACACTTTAATAACGATCCAATCTTAAAAAAGATGTGCGAGCTCCTTTGCGGACTTAACTTAAACTGTTAATTAACAACCAGGTAAGTCGTATAACAGATAAGATGAAGTTACAGAACTTGGCATTCCGAACTCAACACTTAGAAAAATTTAGGCAATGATAACAAAGTAAAGGAATACTTATTCGTTACCAAAGTATGAGGTAGATGTCGTGAGGGTCATGACGAAGTCTGAATGACGACACTTGCTTACCCCGAAGGGCCTGACAAGGTCCTAAGGAACATCTACCGATGTGGCTACCATCGAATGGTCAGCGAGTCCGCCCGAACCTCCTTACATCGATGACGTTCGCCTACCACGAAGGGCCTGACGAAGCCATAAGGACCACCTGCCAATAAGGCTACCATCGAATGGTCAGCGAGTCCGTCCGAACCTCCTTACTTCGATGACGTTCGCCTACCACGAAGGGCCTGACGAAGCCATAAGGACCACCTGCCAATAAGGCTACCATCGAATGGTCAGCGAGTCCGCCCGAACCTCCTTACTTCGATGACGTTCGCCTACCACGAAGGGCCTGACGAAGCCATAAGGACCACCTGCCAATAAGGCTACCATCGAATGGTCAGCGAGTCCGCCCGAACCTCCTTACTTCGATGACGTTCGCCTACCACGAAGGGCCTGACAAAGCCATAAGGACCACCTGCCAATAAGGCTACCATCGAATGGTCAGCGAGTCCGCCCGAACCTCCTTACTTCGATGACCATTGATTTTACCACCCTTGGTAAAAAAACAATATGGGATCTAGGATTTGACTACCACGCGGGGTATCAAATAAATTGGCTGCCATCGAATGGCCAGCGAGTCCTACCATACCTCCTTACTTCACTGTGACCTTAGGACAAATGTGAAGATCAGTTGTGAAAAAAGTGACTTTTTATTGATGATGAACGGTTATGTACAGACTCCCAGTGGACTGACTTAGTTTTTATTGAAAGTACTTTCGGAGCCTGCCTGCGTGCCACGTGTTCTTAATTTCGAATCCATCCAAAGCCTTCAGTCGATACGTCCCGGGCTTTGGTACTTCGGCTACTTCATACGGTCCTTCCCAGTTCGGCATCAACTTCCCGGTGTTCTGTGGTGTAGAGGCTTCAGCCTCTCTAAGAACGAGGTCTCCCACCTCAAATCTTCGGAGCTTTACCCCTTTGTTGTAATGCTTGGCAACTCTCGTTTGGTAGGCTGCAAGTTTAATCAAAGTCACTTCTCTGACTTCTTCTAACAGGTCCAAGTTGGCATTTAGTCCTTCGTCATTGTAGATCTCCCTGAACTGACTAACTCGAAGGCTTAGAGATCCGATCTCAACTGGGACCAGGGCATCAGTGCCATAGGCCAGTCTGAAAGGCGAGTCTCCTGTTGTTGTTCTCGGTGTAGTCCTGTAAGCCCACAATACGCTGAGCAGTTCCTCCGGCCATCTTCCTTTGGCTTCGTCCAATCTGCGCTTGATCCCGTTTAGAAGTGTTCTGTTAGTCACCTCGACCTACCCATTTGACTGTGGATGAGCCACTGAAGTCTTCCTGTGCTGGACTCCCAGTTCTTTCAGAAAGCCTTCAAATTTTGATCCCACAAACTGGCGTCCGTTGTCTGATATCACCACTTGAGGGATCCCGAAGCGAAACACTACAGATTCTTTCATAAATTTCAGACACTCCTGTTCTGTTATCAGCCGGAGTGGTTTCGCCTCGACCCATTTGGTCATATAATCAATAGTGACGATGACGAAACTGACCTGCCCTTTAGCCTTCGGTAACGGACCCAGTATGTCAACCCCCCAGACAGCGAAGGGTATAGGAGATAGAATCGAGTATAGCTCTTCTGGTGGCTGATGTGGGATCGGACTGTTGAGCTGGCACTTCTCGCATTTCTTGACGTATTCAGTTGCTTCCTTGAAGATCGTTGGCCAGTAGTATCCCTGCCGAAGAACTTTGTATGCCAGTGACTTAGCTGCCATGTGATCACCGCAGATGCCCTCATGAACTTCCCGAAGAGCATACTCTGCTTCGGACGGAGTCAAACACTTTAGCAACGGAGACGAGAAGACCCTTCGGAACAGATCCCCATCTATCAGAACGAAATTAGCACTCTTGTACTTGATTTTCTTGGCTAGCATCTGATCCGAAGGTAGAACGCCATCAGCCAGATATTCCAGGTATGGGGTCAGCTAACAGTTGGTTCGATCAACACACATTACCGATTCATGATGAACACTAGGATGTTGCAGAATTTCCAAGTAGACTGATCCATCAAACACATTAACATCCGTAGTGGCTAATTTGGAGAGTGCATCAGCAATGGAATTGCCATCACGTTCGACCCCCTGGAATTCGTAAAACTGGAAATACTGAAGCCGTTCTTTTAATTCCGCCAAATACTTGATCATCCGATGACCTCGGGCTTCGTATTCCCCGGAGACTTGTTTAACGACTAACTGAGAGTCGCTGAAGATAACTATTCTTTGCACTTCGAGACTCTTAGCTAGTCGCAAACCCGCCAACACTGCCTCGTACTCTGCCTCATTGTTCGTTGCTTTAAACTGAAATCTGATGGCCTGTTGCACCTTGAATCCCTCCGGACTAGTCAGAATAATCCCTGCTCCGCTGACGTCTACGGTAGAAGACCCATCTGCATACAGCGTCCATGAACTCTGCTTCTGCTGAAGAGTCGCAACTATGATGTCAGATCCTCCAGCTTCTGCTACAGCCTCATCGACTTCGGAAAACGAACACTCGACCACAAAATCAGCCAAGGCCTGCCCCTTGATGGCAGTTCGGGGATGATATTCAACGAAGAACTGAGACAACTCCATCGTCCATGCAGCTAATCTCCCCGATACCTCAGGTTTGCCCATAATTTTCTTCAAAGGCTGATCTGTGTATACTATTACCAACCTACCCTGGAAGTATTGCCTAAGCTTTCTACTAGCAGTTATTAAAGCAAAAGCAAACTTTTCAATATTTGGGTACCTTGTTTCGGCATCCCGAAGGACGTGGCTTACATAATAAACCGGGTGCTGCTTACCCCCAACCTCTCGCACCAAGACTGCTCCTACTGCCAACGAACTAGCTGCTAAGTACAAATATAAAGGCTCAGCAGGAGCGGGCTTCACCAACAAAGGCGCCGAAGATAAGTAGGACTTGATGCTCTGGAAGGCGTCTTCGCATTCCAAAGTCCATTGGAACGTCTTGGCATTCTTCGGCCCTTTCAACGTGTCAAAAAATGGCAAACACCTTTCTGCCGATTTGGACATAAACCTCCTCGAAGCTGCAATCCTTCCAGTCAGACGCTGAACGTCTTTAAACGACTGAGGAGTCTTCATGTTCAAGATCGCTTTAATCTTCTCTGGGTTGGCTTCAATTCCCCTCTGACTGACCAGGTAACCCAAAAATTTGCTAGCCCCCAATCCGAAGGTGCACTTAGTAGGATTCTGTCTCAAATTGTGGTGACGGATTGTCTGAAAGCATTCCTCCAGGTCATCCAGATGTTTGTGTACCAACATGCTCTTAACAATCATGTCATCCACATATACTTCCATATTTTTGCCCAACTGACGCCTGAAAACATAGTTCATCATCCTCTGGTATGTGGCCCCGGCGTTGATGAGGCCGAAGGTCATTTTCTTGTAGGCATATACCGAACGATGCGTAATGAACGCCGTCTTCGGTATATCCTCTTTGCACATGGAGATTTGATGATAGCCAGAGAAGGCATCCATGAAGCTTAACAAGGCATACCCCGAAGTTGCATCGATGAGCTGGTCAATGTGGGGTAATGGATAGAAGTCCTTCGGACAAGCTTTATTCAGGTCTGTGTAGTCAATGCAGACCCGCCATTTCCCGTTCTGCTTCTGGACCAGTACCACGTTTGCCATCCATTGCGGATAGTCGATCTCGAAGATGAAGTCAGTAGCCAGCAGCTTCGCAATCTCTTCATCGATGATCCTCTGGCGCTCGGGCGCGAAGATCCTCCTCTTTTGCCGAACCGGCTTCTTCGACGGATCGACCTCTAGCCGATGCTCAGCAATATCCCTGCTCACTCCCGGCATGTCCTGAGGCTCCCAGGCGAAGATGTCAACATAGCACTGCAGGAGTTCAATGAGGTTCTTTCTGAGAGGTTCTGGTAGACCCGAACCTATTTTCACGGTCTTGTTAGCCTTGCCCGGGATGAGTTCTATCTCTTCTGTCTCTTCGGCTGGCACGACCAACGGTTCTGAGCTGCTTTCCGTAAAAGGTTCGATCTCTATCGCCATGGCCTGTTTTTGCTTCGATATTCCTACTCCCGAAGTGATCACGGCATTTCTATAACACCTTCTGGCCAGATCCAGATCTCCTTTAACCTCCCCGACACCATAAGCCATAGGAAATTTGATTTTGAAATGAGGGATAGAGGTTATAGCTTGTAAAGCAATCAAAGTGGGTCTCCCCAAAATAGCATTATAAGCAGAATCTACATTCACAACGTAAAATTTGCAAATGATTTCTACCTGTTGGGGGGCCGTTCCGAAGATAACCGACAGTTTAATGGTTCCAGCCACTTTGACCGGATCGTTGCTGAAGCCATATAAAGGGGCCTCCTGTCCGACCTCCATCTTCTGCCCATCAAGATGCATCCTCTGATAAGCATGAGCATATAGGATATCCACAGAAGACCCGTTGTCGATCATCATGCGCTTCATGTCCACCGAACCCACTTGTGCTGTTATGAGTAATGATCCCTCATGTGGTTCGATGGTTTCCGAAGGGTAATCATCATCGGTAAAGGAAATTACAGTACCCGGGAAGGGTCTGTCGGTCCTCGGGAGAGTACCCGCCACTGACATGACCGAATCTAGATAGCTTCGACGCTTTTTCCCAACAAGCTTACCCGAGGTGCCCCCAGTGATGACATCTATTACTTGTCTTGCGGGTGGTTCAGAAGCAGGGAACACTGGCTGAATTGGTTGGGCTACCTGAACAGGTCCTCTATTCTGCTACTGGTTCATTCGGGCAGCCACATAATGAACTAACGCCCCGTCCTGCACCTTTCTCTCGATAAAATCTTTCAGGCTAGCACAGTCGTTCGTATCGTGACCCGAGGCTTGATGATAGTCACAATACTTGCGAGAATTCCCTTTCCCGGGCTTAAAGTTATCTCGAGGTGGCTCAAAAATAGGTTGATTCTTGATCTGCTCTAAGATAACAGCCCTGTCGGCGTTGAGCGCCGTATACGTCCTGTTTACCCTCTGAGCGGGAGCGGACGAGCGTTCTCCACCCTACCTCCAATTATTATTATATTTCTTTGATTTGCCGTCGCGACGGCCTCTATCTCCTTCATTTCTACTCTGGTCACCCTCTGCTCTGTCCCGATCTGTCTCTTTAAGCCGTTCTGAAGAAGGACGTTTGAGGCTATTCATGGCCTCTTCTACCACAATATAGCCTTCTGCTTTGTCGAAGGCTTCTACAAGACTCTTCGGGTGGTGAAACATCAACTTCTTCACCAACTTTTCCGATTTGAACAGATCTAATCCGTTCTGAAACAGCCCCACGGCTTGTAGATCGTTCAGCTCTGTCACTTGGCCGACTGCTTCACGGAATCGCTTCACATATTGGCCCAAAGACTCATTCGAGAACTGCCAAACCTGAGCCAATGAGCCAGTTGGTTTCCCTCTTCTTCTGTTGCTCCCGAAGCAGGCGTGGAACTGACTACACATATCTGCCCAGGATGAAATCGAATCTGAAGGCAAAGTCCCCATCCACTGTCTGGCATCCTTTCGGAGGGTCGTGACAAAAGTATGACACTTAGCAGCATCGCTAAAGTCATAATAATCCATCAGTCGATCGAACGCCTGACTGTGGTCGTAGGGATCCCCCGATCCGTCATAACTTTCAATATGAGGCAACCTCTTGGTGGGGTCAGCCTTTTCTCTCAGAATCTCCGCGGAAAAAGGGGATGCCTTCTTTCCCGAAGTCTCCTTCACTTTCTGTACTTCGGCGAGCTGCCTCCGAAGCTCCTTCACCTCCTTCACTAGATATTCCACGCCCTCGGGTTGGGACGATGCTCCCTTTTCCGGTGACCCCTCCCTCTTCTAAGTGGACCGGTGCTTTACAACAGAATCTCCAACTTTTGAGGGGGTTTTCTGATGATGACGGTCCACAGAGTGTCGTGCCCTCGGTGAACTTTCAGGTGTATGGCCTCTCGATCTGCTTCGTCTCAGTGCCCGGCTGCTGCGGTGGGAATGCGCAACAATGAGCGCCCCCTTAGTATTCTCCGGGGTACGTTCTTTGGATCGACCTCTTCGTTCGCTTCGACCCAGCTCCTTATAACCGTCAGGATGATGTGCCCTCTTTGATCTTTGAGGAGTAGGGCTTCTGGACCTTCTTCTTTCCCGAGGTCGATCCTGATATTCACGCTCGGAATGAGCAGGCTCCTTCCCGCTCCGATGCCCCCGTTCTTCAGACTGGACATAGCTGGAAGCTTCGTCCCTCAACTCGGCCATTCGAGACATCTGTTCAGCTATATCCCGTCGTTGTTCCACAAGCGCCTCCATGGCCCTATCAGCTTCATCTGCCATCTTAGCCAAGCGGGCAGCCTTTTCGTCTTGGTCGTCCCGGTATTGAGCGCTAGGCGAGGTGCCTTCTACTCGTTTCCGGCCATGACCGGCCCCTTTCTCCGCTGTAAAAATTAGCTGCCGCTTGGCTTTGTTCACAGCTCTCGGACGAGAATCTCTATGCGATCGTTTGGACGCCGTGCTGGCGTGAACACTTAGTGCAGGTCCCAAACGGTCCTTCACAGATACTCGCGGTACGGATTCACTGGCAGCCCTCGGCTGCCCCTCAGGTGTAGGTGTTTTACTCTTCCCCATAAATATCGACGTAGAACGACCACAATGTGTGATTGAAAAATACTCAGGACACTAGAACTGCCCTCCTTCTAGCGCCAATGTTAACGCCAAGATCTTCTCCCACGTCCCAATCACGTAAGACGTTATGATCCTGCACAGTTCAACAAGTCAACACCAAAAGCTTGACGGCCTGACCGTCGGGGGATAGCTCCGGCGTGAGAATCAGTACAGGCGATCACAAGGTTAACAATGGAGGAAAATAAGGAACAGTGTCTGAGTGAATGTGAATCAAGATAATGTTGTGTGTTGTGTTTTGTTACCTCTTTTTCTTTTGTTATCCTTGCCTCATACGTTCCCCAGACCCGGTTTACTGTGCCACCCACTATCTCCTGACACCTCCTTCTATCCCCGGTCATCTCAGCCGAAAGTGTGTAGCTTATTTTCCTACCTGCTACCACTGTTACCTCCCGCCGGCAATCGGAGTCCCATCCTCATTAATGCCATGCAGACAGGTGGCAGGCGTAACAGTCAACTACTGCTTTTGTGATGATTACCGATCAAAGATAAGATAAGTAATACCTTACGTAATGGACCAACCCCGTGACTAAGCCCAATATTATAGTCAAGTAGCGAGGCCCAAGTTGTTTGACCCAATATGGTAAAGGTGATATAGTCCAAAAGGCAAGCCCATTCGGCCTGGCCCAATAGGAAAAGTATTCTGGCCCAACACTTATATATATTAACTGTTGTCGGACTTGGTCCGATGAGCCTGAATTTTATATCCGGTGCGTTTATCGCTTATATATATATATATATATATATATATATATATATATATATATATACATTTCATCCCACCTGGAGTCTACTTCGTGGTGGTTGACCATTTTTTACAGCTTTCTGTACATTTCGTCCCGCCTGGAGTTTCCTCCGTGGCGGTTGATAGCTTTTACAGCTTTATTTATATTTCTAATCCCCCATGGAGGTGCTTCGTGGTTGGAGATCATGTCCGTATATATATATTTATAGTTTATATATATATATATATATACATATATATATATATATATATATATATACCTGTTTACTGCATTTTTATCAATTGCAGCATCATGTGAGCCTAGGAATCATGTGATCACAGGTTCAGTCCACTGAATCTAGATTCGGTTCCCGTGATGGACATTTTTCAGCTGTAAGCAGCTTGTAAATTTATCTATGATGTTTGGATGTCCTCAGATGGTTTTCATACCTACGAGGATTTCAGCACCTTTTGTACATTATTTTCATACAGATGCCTCACATCTGTAAAATAAAATCAATCCAGCCGAATACGGAATAAAATAGAAGTATCAAATGCCTCAATTCCTATTGAGCACAAGGGTTTGAAAAACCTCTTTTCTAAAACATCACTGCTATATCTTGTTTAAACTTGAATTTTTACATAAATTCAAACCCTTTGTATATAGGTGCAAACGAGGCATAGCACTACTTCCAAATAACAGCACGTTGATCCACACACACACACACACATTCAGATAATAGTTTCTTGAAGAGTGGCGGTCACCGTGGCAACACGGATGTCAGGGGGTGCCTAACGCCTTCCCTCCGCATAAGCAAGTCCTCGGACCCTAATGAATCTCAGTTTCACTGACCCGTTTAGCAGTGTCACATCACTGGATCAATGTGCAAACCTTTTCTCGGTTATGTTGGTACAACCAGTTAAAAAACCAACTTGCGACTCTTACAGTCCAATCGTCGACATTATACATGTTGGACCTTTTTCACTTGTTTTTTCAAACAAATCTCACCTAAAATGAGAACACCAAAGAACAAGTAACGAAAAGGGACAAATAAAAATCCCGACGTCGACAGGTGGCGACTCTACTGGGGACTCCAGTAAGAGGACTTAAGCCGCTACTACAATCTTTTCAAAACTATTATCTGCTTGTGTGTGGATGTTGCATTTACATTTATGATGAATGTGTACGAATGGATTTCCTTATTGCACTTAGTGCTTCGCACTTGTCATCATTTTCATACGGTAAGACGCGATGTATGTGAATGTATGTTGTGTGGTCCCTCCACCAGGAGGCTATCCCGTCGGTGTTTTATTACTGGACTCATGGGAAGACTAATTCCCTAAGGCTCAAGAAAGGCACCACCCAAATTCGCTCTAGTTGAAAGACCGGATTAATTTCCCGTTGAGTAAATTGCGATGATTTGGGAACCTTCATGCCAAAAACCCGCGAGAGTAACCTAAGATAGGCCAGCCTCTGATAAACCCAACACGAAGGAAAGTCTCTTCATGCTTTTGCATTACTTGCACTATTCCTACCATATTCATCTCCATGTAATGAGAAATATGAAGAAATATGTGCATATACATATTCAAATTATCATGTTATCACGTATTACAACTAACCTCTGTTTTGCTGGATAAAAATCCTAAAACAAAGACACACCACATAGCATGTTAATATTTACACATTCCCTAAAGACTAAACTATGCAAGTCTTTTGCAGGGAATCCATCGGACCTACTACCGGGTCAAAATCCAAAAAGGCCGCGGGCCTACAGCCAACTATGTCTTCATCTGACCAGTCTAATCCAGTTTCTCAAGAAGAATTTGACGGATTAACTAAACAAATTACAGACTTGGCTGTTCTGCTTAAAGAACTACATCAATCCGTGCAGGGTCCAAAAATACACGTACATGTTGAATCCTCTACACAAGGGGGAGCCCAGGTCGTTACAATACCTGAACTGCAGTTGGATACAACCAACAAAAGTCATGATGCCACCCATCCCATTGGAGATCCAGACACCGGTGACATCCTAAAGAAAGTCCTTCAAATGGAAGAGACTCTTCGCGTTATCAAAGGAATTGGAGCACACGGGAGTGTTTCATATGCTGACCTTTGTATATTCCCTGGTGTTCATTATCCAGAAAAATTTAAGACTCCTGACTTTGAAAAATATGACGGGTTAGGAGATCTTTATACCCATTTGAAGGTATTCATTGGAGAACTAGGATCTTATGCAGAGAACAAGAAGCTCAGAATGCAGCTGTTCCAGAAACGTCTGACTGGAGAAGCCCGTTCATGGTATACCAGATCAGACAACTCCAAGATCCATAGCTGGGAAGAGCTAGCACACGCCTTCCTCACTCAATACAGCTTCCAATCTCAAATGGCTCCTAACCGGTATCAGATTACCAAGGTCAAGAAACAATCTAACGAGTCTTTTAGAGAGTATGCTCAAAGGTGGAGGCGCCTTGCTGCTCAAGTTATTCCTTCCATGACAGAATCAGAAATGATCATGACCTTCATAGATATACAAGAAGCTCCTTTATATGAAAGAGTGTTAGCCGGCATCGGTAAACCATTTTCTGAAATGATCAAACACGGGGAGATGGCTGAGATGGGATTGAAGTCAGGAAAGATTCAAGACCTAGCTGCCCTTAAAGTTGTTGCTGAGCACATCCAGTTTGGAAATTATGGAAATAACCCCTGGAGGGTCCATAAAAAGAAAGAGGAAGATGTTTCCCTCATGCTGCAGGGTTAAAAAGGCAATCAGAATATGCCTATTCAAAGGAGAAGTTATACTCCCTTTCAAGCTCAGTCTTCAAATTCTCCAGTACCAAAAGTTGGAGAAGTTAGACGCCCTCGAGTGTTCACACCCTTAGGAGACTCACTCGAGAATATTCTCACTCTTCTGACAACACAGAAGAAAATCACGCATCTTCTTCCACCAGCCAGCCCTAATGGACGGGGTTTCAATGCTGCTGAGAAATGCGCATATCATGCCGGGGCACCTGGACATGATACTCAAGATTATTGGGCCTTGAAACACAAAATCCAAGACCTGATAGACAACGGTGAGATCGTGGTCACCAAACCAGATCAGCCTCACGTTCAAGACAGCCCTCTTCCTCAACACAAAGAAGAAGAGGTCAACATGATTAATTGGAGTAACGGACAAAGTTCCAAATTCAACTATGAATCATCTTAGACCACTAGAGACGGGGTGGACAAATGGGATTGTGCCAAGTTCCAATTCACAATGGAACGTAAGATGAAAGTTTTATGCAAACAGATCGAACAACTGGCAGAACTAGTGACCTACCAGCATCAAGTTACACGCCAGTTAGTAAGTCAGGAGCATGCTAATCTCCTCCCTATTGTTATGAATATTCCCATATTACCTTCAAAAAGTGAAACTCTGGAGGACAAGTGGCAAAGAGAGCGAATGCCAAAGCTCGTCGTGATTTTGCCAACAGAAGGGAATTTACACATCTGAACTAACCTATGGAGGAAATCCTTCAAATGCTAATCAATGACGGAAGGATCAATTCCCTTCTACCTCCAATCAACCCCCGTTCAGGACGGTACAATGCTGATGAAGTATGTCAGTATCATTCCAATTCTCGCGATCACAGCACAGAGGAATGATGGGCACTCCGCCATTTTATCCAGAATCTCATTGACAGCGGTATCCTTCACTTAGCAGACGATGGTACTATACTACGTGGAAGTGAGAATACCTGTCCTACTAAATGGAAGGGATTGGTAACAGTTATATCCACTGAGGCTGATGATATTGTCAAGCCATTCACTATACCAACAATTCAACTCAGAGGAAGCAACAATCCTTTGAAAGTGGCCGCTCCCGAGCCAATCAACTTACCATGCAAAGCACAATATCCTATTGTTAGCTTGCACACAGTTTAAAAATTATGGAGAAGGTAAAGGATCTACCTCACATACAACTGCTACAGTGTCGAAGGAAAATCCACTGTATCTTCCCCAACGGGTGATGAAGTCTACCATCAAATCAAAGGGGAAATTACCCATGGAGAATATTGAAAAATTCCTCCGCATTATGGGTCATCACGAAGCCAAGGTGGTTCTAAGCTTGAGAGAAACTCCACACCAAATTTCTATTTTGGACTTGGTCCTAACTTCCGAGGATCATCGAAAGATCTTACTAAAGGTTTTAGAAAAAGCCTATCTACCAGAATCAGTGGATACGGAAAAGTTTCAACACCTGGTGGATCACATTTTCAACAATAATGTGATATCCTTCACTGATGACGATATACCGCCTGAAGGGACCGGTCATTGCAAGTCGTTACACATTGCGGTCTTGTCCTACGGATATATTCTGGCTGGAATCCTGGTAGATGGAGGCTCAACTCTAAATATTTGTCCATACGCCACGTTGGTGAAGATGAATATTAATCTCAACCGAATTCGGAGCAGCCATATGGTTATTAAGGCTTTTGATGGGGCCCGCTAAAATTCAGTCGAAGTAATTGAGCTGCCAATTGAAATTGGTCCTCATACATTCTGCGTATCTTTCCACGTACTCAAGATAGATTCGGGATACAACCTTCTCTTGGGAAGACCGTGGATTCATATGGCTGGGGCAGTCCCCTCCACCCTTCATCAACAGTTAAAATACATTATCAACAATAGCTTGGTCACTGCCAACGCTGAACCAGAATGTCCTCAACACAGGGATTTGCCATTCATCAATGCTAATGCAGATGTTGAACCAGTCAGTTTTCATGCCTTGGAAGTGAGCAATACTCAATACCATGCTCTGGGAACGCTATTTCCCGTACCTGAGATCTCTGCCGAAGTAATGTCGGCTACTCAGGAAATGATGTCTTTGAGTCATCAGCCAGGACAAGGGCTGGGTAAAGATCACCAATATCAAATACCCCATCCAAGTAACCAGTCAAACCGGGACAGGTGGATTAGGCTATTCTGCCAGTTCTAGTCAGAGGAATCCTCATAAGCATCAGCAGATTCCTTTGGCTTCAACAACGCGACGTTTATTTTCACCATCAAACCTTTGAGTCCGCACAACCTCCTGTAAATGTGCCAAGCAACGTGATGTCTATGCTATTTCCCAAGCCAGTACTATTCAAAGTAAAAAAAATCTTTGTTCCAGATCCCGCAGTGGAGGAAGAGAAACAAAGAGTCAAACAGAACGTCGTCCAGATAATGTCGGGCATGTGTATCATCATCCATGATGAACATACAAATAGATATACCCCAGATGATGATTGCCCAGACGTCATGGTCATCATTTGGGAGAAGGAGGATGATGACAACCCCTCCATCACTGCACTCCTTGTATTGGTCGACAAGGGTAAAACGGGCAGAAACTCTTTCTTCCCTGTAGATATAATAACTGCTTACTTTTCTGTACAGTATTAGCAGATTATTTTTCCAGTACATGCTAACACTGTGTATGATCAAAACGCTGCATATATACTAAGTGAAAGCATATTTTGTTTCAGGACCTTGAGTTTTGATGTGCCTGTACTTGCTGATATGGTGCCTCTTCTCCACAAAGATTGTGACTTTAATGTAGAGATGAATTCAGCCTTGATGGAAATACATGAGGACATTGAGGTGCCTCCAGAAATTCAAGAATGGGTCAAAGAAAAACCTAAACCCAATCTTGATCAAGCCACTTCCTTCAATTTTAGAACCTTAGAAAGCCCTAAGTTAATCCAGATTGGATCAGACCTTACCCCAAACCAAAGGAATGACATGGTTACGCTACTAACCCAATTCCAAGATGTGTTTGCATGGTCTCATGAAGATATAGTGGGTTTGTCCACTAACATTGTTCTTCATCGTCTTCCCATTAAAGAGGGATTTAAGCCAGTTAAGCAGAAGCTCAGGCGATTGAAACCTGAGTGGAGTTTAAAGGTGAAAGAAGAAATTGTGAAACAATTTCAAGCTAGCATCATCATGGTGTCTACATATCCTAAGTGGATATCCAATATATTGCCCATGCCTAAACCTGGAGGAAAGGTGCGAGTTTGCGTGGATTACCGGGATTTGAACAAAGCTTGCCTAAAGGACAGCTTTCCCGTGCCATTTATTCACATTCTCATTGACAATACTGCTCAATACGACATGTACTCCTTCGCTGATTGCTTTGCGGGGTACCATCAGATCATGGTTGCTGAGGAAGATCGTGAGAAAACTTCTTTCATCACGCCTTGGGGAACCTTTTGCTACAGACGGCTGTCATTCGGCCTCATCAATGTCGGAGCTACCTATCAGAGAGCTATGATGGCTCTCTTCCACGACTTAATGCACAAAGAGATAGAGATCTACGTGGATGACATCATTGTCAAGTCCCAAAAGAAGGATGACCACTTAGACCATCTCAGAAAGCTATTCAACGGGTTGCGTAAGTACAACTTGAAGTTGAATCCAGCCAAGTGCGCCTTTGGCGTTAAATCAGGAAAGTTGCTAGGATTTCTAGTCAGCCATAAAGGAATTGAGCTGGATCCTACCAAAATCCAGGCCATTATAGAAATGCCCATTCCTCAAACAGAGAAGGAAATACGGGGATTTTTGGGAAGAATCAACTTCATTAGCAGGTTCATCTCTCAACTCACAGCAACATGTGAGCCAATCTTCAAGCTGTTAAGGAAGAACTCCTCCATGAAATGGAATGATGAGTGCCAGAAGGCCTTCCTTATGATCAAAGATCAGCTAGTCAAAGCTCCCATTTTGGTACCACCTAGAGATGATGCTCCTCTATTTATGTACCTGTCAGTAAGTGACAATGCCATGGGCTGTATGCTGGGACAGTAGGACAATAGAGGCCAACCACAAGCTATCTATTACCTCAGCAAAAGATTCAACATCAGTGAACACAAGTACACTCTGATTGAGAAAACTTGTTGCGCTTTAGCATGGGCTTCTATGAGGTTACAACATTACCTCTATGGCCACACAACCCATCTCATATCCCGCGTGGATCCTCTCAAGTACGTGTTCAACAAACCCATGTTAAACTGCCGACTATCCAGATGACAGCTGATCCTACAACAATTTAACATCGTCTACGTGACTCAAAAGTCCATCAAAGGTCAAGGAGTTGCGGATCAACTGGCCGCCGCACCTACAGGGGATTTCAAACCCTTGGAAACATACTTCCCCGATGAAGGGGTAATGGCAGTTCAGCAACACCATCAGTATGATACACGCCAAGAAAGGAGTTGTATTTTGATGGAGCTGCTAATACAGAAGGTTCTGGAGCTGGAGCAGTTCTAGTTTCCGATACGGGGTAGCAGTATCCCGTCGCCGTCAAATTATAGTTTGTCAGCACCAACAATACAACTGAGTATGAAGGCTGTCTCATGGGGCTAAAACTTTCCCGTTCAATGGGTATCAGATGGTTAACTGTCTTTGGAGATTCGGAATTAGTGGTCAGATAAATCACGGGAATCTATCAAACCAAAGAGCTACGTTTGCTGCCTTACCATCGACAGGTTTTACAGATGGTCTCGGAGTTCGAAGAAATCTCCTTTCTACATATTCCTCGTAATAGGAATGATTTTGCGGACGCATTATCAACTTTGGCCTCCTTGATACACATACCTGACGAGGAACACTTGCCAAGCGTCACAATTGCGCTGCATAAGGCACCAACCTATGGGAACTATGTTGGAGAAGTATCGGATGAGCTACCTCCCATCTAATAACCTTGGTATCAACATATCAAGGAGTACCTACGAGATGGATCTACACCCGCTGAGGCGAGCCTGATTGAACAAAGGCGGATTCATCGACTTGCTATGAAATTCTACCTGAGCGGAGATGCACTCTATAAAAGAGATGCAGGTCAAGGTCTTCTCAGATGTTTAGACAAAGACTAAGCTCAGAGACTCATGGATGAGATCTATGGTGGAGTCTATGGTCCACACATGAGTGGCCCCTTCCTTGTCAAAAAGATTCTCAGGACAGGACATTATTGGTTATCTCTCAAAGCTGACTGCAATGACCATGTCAAGAGATGTTATCAATGCCAAATTCATGGGAATTCTATCCACGCCCCTCCACGAGAACTCCACAATATGAGTTCACCTTAGCCCTTCTCAATGTGGGGAATGGACGTGATCGGGCCCATCGAGCCCAAAGCCAGTAATGGACATCGATTCATCTTCACTATGATCGACTACTTTACCAAGTGGGTAGAAGCAACCTCCTTCCCCAGGGTTACCAAAGAAGTCGTCATTGCGTTCATCAGAAACAATTTCATTTGTCGATACGGACAACCAGAGGTGATTGTATCCGACAATGCTAAGAACCTCAACAATAAAATGATGGAGGAGTTATGCAGTAAATTCCATATCAAACACCTTAATTCCGTCATCTATCGTCCAAAGATGAATGGTGCTGTTGAAGCGGCTAACAAAAACATCAAGAAAATCATGCAAAAGATGACCGCCAACCACAAAGGATGGCCTGACTTATTGCCTCTTGGTCTGTTAGCCTACAGAACATCAATGCGCACTTCAACTGGGGCAACCCCTTACGCATTAACCTATGGGATGGAAGCAGTGCTCCCTATAGAAGTAGAAATAGAATCCCTCAGAGTGTTGATGGATGCTCAGCTGGATGAAGACCAATGGATACAAGACAGGTATCACCAGTTGTCTCTAATAAACGAACGACGAATCGCGGCTATCTTCCATGGTTAGTTATACCAACAAAGGATCGCCAGATCCTACAACAGAAAAGTCCGGCTAAGGCAGTTTAAACGACATGACTTGATTTTGAAGAAGATCATTGACAACCAAGATCAATCTAAGGGAAAATTCACTCCTAACTGGGAAGGCCCGTTTGTTGTCATGGAAGTATTGACAGGAGGTGCTCTCAGATTACAAGAAATGGATGGCGATGAATTTCCACAACTTATCAACTTGGACACCGTGAAACGGTACTATGTCTGAAGTTACCATCAAGCAAACATCCTGGCGTTGGATCATCAGATCACCAGTCATTCCGGTTCTTTAACCCTCTACCACATACAACTCTTTTCCATACTTTTCCCCTCAGGGAAACACACTCTTCCAGCCAGCAGCCTGGCTTCTCTGCGCTCATACAACTTAGGTCATCCCCACGTGGATTGAACCTCTCGCGTTTGCAGTTTGGCTACCCATACATGGGATCAAACTTCTCGTACCTGCAGTTTATCCTCAACCTAGGATCAAACTTTCTCTTCCCAGCAGTCTATCTTGCATATGGGATTAAACCTTCTTCCCCACATTCTGACCTATACATGGGATTAATCTTTCATCCCCGCATTCTGACTTACACATGGGATCACGCTTTTCAACTCACCCTGAGGGATGAATTACGTCGACCTGATCTCCTTGATACACGGGAGTACGTAGGCAACCATATTCTATATGGCTCGGTCGCAATAAACAAAAAACAACAAAAACATTTCTACCTTTTTCTACAAAAACAAACAAAAAACACTTCTACAACTTTCTTCTTCAATAAAGCTTCTACACCCTTTCTGCCATAAACAGCGTTGAACCTTGTACACCAGGTTCGAACTACGCAGACCTGATCTCCTCTTCATAGGAGTACGTAGGTAGCCATTCATGGTTCGGTCTCATCCCCTACCAAAACACAAACCTTTGTCAACTGGTACTGGGATCAAACTTCAATTCATATCATTTCATTGGCTTCAAACCAAAGGGATGGAATTACCCAACCTCTCCTCGCAAATAGGAGATTCAGCGACCATCTAAGCTGTGATTGTTCCTCAAAGAGCAATACTAATACATAAGAGATGGAATTAACTAGGCTCCTCCTGAATAGGGGTACTAGCGACCATCTGTGGTGCGGTCAATCTTAGAGAGGAAAGCCATACTCCTCTCCACATTTCCATATAGAAACCAGTCCCAAGACACCAAAAAGATGGTAGGGATATACAAAGATCAATGATTCATTCTAAACTGTCCAGATATAACTCAATGTCCATCCAGAAAGGAGGAATTCAGAATACATCAAAATCACAAGTCCTGAAGCAGAAGGCAAAATATCAAGCAAGTATTCAGGCATACCTAAAAGGGAAGTGATCAAAAATATATTTCCCTGATATATATAATGTTGTTTGATATACATAAATGTAAATTGTACATGACAAAATGGCTAATATAGTCTGTGCAGGAAAATACAAGCCCATCTACAAGTCCGTGTATATGCGAGCTAACAAGCCCAACATGGCATCCCTCTCCGGAGAAGGAGGCAAAGCTGTGGTCTCCTGTATAAGGATATCCATACGACCCAACAGATCTACAGCCATCTGTATGGTAACCATATGCTCATCAATATATGCGCTCATATCTGCAAGCATGTCAGTGATAAGGGACCTCACTGCAGTACTATCTATGGCGGCTACATCCCGAGTAGATATGGCACTATCCCACTCAACTATCACTGCATCTCTGACTGATCTGGCCTCATCCCGCTCAACAACAGCGACATCTCTGTGAGCTAATGCATCGTCTCTCTCTAGCAGAGCTGCATCTCTCTCATTAAGGGTAGTCAACATCAAGGCTCTAGCCTAGTCTCTCTTAAAGGTCATCAGATGAAGACACTACTCAAAGTATTATGTTGAATGTTGAATCACAACAATGCTAGTACTAGGAGAATCTAAAGGAGATGCTGGCAACCCGACAACTGACTCCTCCGCGACATAGGAATTAATGTCCTCCATGGGCTCTCCCTCATCTGTCTCACTATCTGGTACTGTGGAAACTACCGTAGCCAATGAAACCTCTGTCGCCATCCATGCGGAATACTCTACAGAACAACCTGGATGACTAATAGAGAAATTAGCTATCTCACGCTGATCCCAACAAGCACACACACGGGATCGATCTTCTGTTGAAAGATAGCGAGAAGCTGAACGCTGACCCAGCGCCCCCTCGAAAGGATGAAAATTCTGAAACTGGTCAAACTGAGACATCATGGCCAGTGGATGGTAAGTGGTCACGCCCCTCAAGCCAGCTAGAGGGAGATAATCCATGCCCGGAGCATGAGTAATAAAATCGTAAGGTGAGCTAAGCCCCGAACACGGCAATATGGTAAATGGATCTCTAATATTCGCCAAGAACATAGACCAAGACATAGCATCTGTACACTCTGATGACTGAAAGGAGTACGACATGGCTATATCATGGGTGAACCAATACCCATGCCAATCGGTCTCAAGTGTGACATAAACCACATGTAGAGCATGACCGAACTGCCTGTAAATACTCCTGTCAGATACGTGCAGCAGTATGTAGCTGACCTCAATGTCTCGACTATAATCATAGGAATGATGGTACGACCCTCCCTGAGAGCTCTCACTGCCATGATCACTCCTATGTCTATCTCATCCATGTACCGTGGCTTGTAGACGTACGACAGTATACACAATAGCAATACATCCACTCTGGCTAGACGCCAATGATCTTCCGGTGTGGTGAAATCCCCAGAATATCGTGAAAAGCTGTCCTCGGAGCCAAATTTATCAAACAAAAAATGCTGGGATATAACGTGGCCAGATGTCAGCTCATCCTGTACCACTCTACGTTTCAATCCAGTGGGGGTCATGAATCGTCGACTCATGTCCCCCAAAGCCATATGCACTCAAGGTCTATCTAGTGGCAGCATCGTCAACCGTGCATACTGTGACAACCCCAAAATAGGTCCATTCCATCCAACCCATTCTGAGTCGCCAAATACATGGTACAGAAAATAACTACAACTTTATTACCACAATTGTCGTGTAAAATACAACAACACATATGCTGTAAGTTTGGATACAAATATATACCAACTGTGACTCTTATCCCAACCTTGGATAACACGTCACAATGACACCTTACATAAAGGTATAGTCAAAAACTGTTTTAGAAGTTAGAATCTTTGGGAAGTGCTAGAGGAAACCTTCGTACATGGGAGGTCATGCGTCTAGGTTATGATAGATATCATATGGCCACAGAATTATTCTTGGTTAACCCAATAGACCCCAAAGAAAAATGAGAAGATTACTATCATATTCTTCCCAATGGTGAGTCTTCTCTTGACTTATTATTATCTCCACTGTTTCTAATTGAGAATTATACTTCAAACAAACACCAAGATTATATAGGTAGTGCTCGTAAATATACTCAGCAAGCGGATGAGCACAACCGTGTCTTATGATGACACGAGGTTGTATGTCATTAGACATCTTGTATGATAGTGGCAAAACATCCTTCCAACGTTGGGTTCGCCTCACCCTATATGATTCACCAAATATAACTACTAAAAGATGTATACAACACACTTGTCTATACTGTTTAGGGAGAACTCCACATCTAGAGACCACCGTTCTATTCCCTTGTTACCCCCGCTCAACCCAGCTACACTTTTATTACCTGAAAGGAATTGTGAAGCAAAAGGGTGAGCACAACTAGCTCAGTAAAGAATATCATGACTAAAGATAATTAAATTATCAATAGCATTCATCAATAATAAATCAGAGATTTAGAACATATGGTAGATGATAAAAATTTCAACCATAGTTTCAGCGGAACGAGCAATCCATTAGAAGAGTCAAATAGACTACAAAGTCTATTATCTTCTCCATTTTAAAAATCCACCAACAATGTTTTATCCCTGTAACATCAATCAACAATTCTGGTCCACAATCATATGAATAACTCATAATCATAATTATAGTTCTAAATTCCTCTTCTCATCCAGGACGAAGATAATTTTCATCACCTATCTTTACCTGAAAAATCAAATATCATGGTTACACCAAATCACATTTCTTGTTCATAATTATACTAATAACTTCATCTTTGCACTATGGCCAAAGATATTCATTTGTATCGCAAGTTGGTCATGTTCATCTCAACACCTGTTCATCTTTGCACTACTGGCCAAAGATATTCAACAACATGTCATCTTTGCACTACGGGCCAAAGATATTCATCAACAATTCATCTTTGCACTACTGGCTAAAGATATTCAACCACAGGTCATCTTTGCACTATGGACCAAAGATATTCATCAC
Source organism: Panax notoginseng (assembly GCA_016801055.1). Taxonomy (NCBI): domain Eukaryota; kingdom Viridiplantae; phylum Streptophyta; class Magnoliopsida; order Apiales; family Araliaceae; genus Panax; species Panax notoginseng. The sequence goes on from CM029021.1 coordinate 125,839,177, forward strand.
CAGTTCATCTTTGCACTACAGGCCAAAGATATTCAACAACAGTTCATATTTACACTACAGGCCAAATATATTCATCAACAGTTCATATTTGCACTACAGGCCAAATATATTAATATTTCAAAGAAATATATAATTATTTCAGAATTTATATAAACAATAATTATAACCATGTTGATCAATTCACCTTTGCACTTAAGCTAAAGATATTCAATTATAAATTCAATGGTCATGATCATACCAGTCAATAATTCAACTTTGCATTACTGGCCAAAGGGAACCCATAGTCATGATCATACCAAAAATCTACCCATCTTTACACTCAAGTCAAAGAGAAATATCATCATTAGGGTTATAAAAATGTTATATATGATAATAAAATCAATATAATCAACATATAGATTTAATCTCAAGAGTAATTTTCATAAATCAACTATAATTTGGTCAAAAAAAGAAACCAACTTTGTCGTGAATAGTAACTCGTGAATAGTAACTCATGAATAGTAACTCGTGAATAGTAACTCGATATGAAAAAGGTAAAAATTCTACAATAAAATTCATACCAATATTTCGGTATAATGATATTGAAAGAATAATATTTCTTAAGCTTATAAAAAATTTATTTTAATTGTTTACACTTTACTAAATAATACATTTAATCATCCTAAAATGCTAAACTCATAAGATTTCATCACCAATAACCAAAAACCCTCATCAAAAATTTGCATATACCTCATATAGGATTCTCAAGCCATAAAATCATATTTTCTAATTTTCTTACTTCACATAACATATTTAATTCATTTACTCATAACTAGTCTATTTTCATGAAAAATACTAAATCAGTTCCAAAAATATTTTTTTCCTGGGATTTAGCAGAATATAGTCCCATATTGAACATATATTTTTCTCATAATTTTTAAAACTCATTTACTATTTTTCATATAGCCAAAACCACCAAATATTTAGACATTTATCATAAATTGTACTTTTATCCAAAAATTCCGAAATTCACAGAGTACACTGATATTATATTAGATATACTTTCAATAAAAATTTCATCAATTTTGGAGTTAACCACAAGGAGTTATAAACGGTTATTTTTAAAATAGTCTTTTCTCATAAAATTCATAACTCTTAATCTATACATCCAAAAATCACCATTTTTGGACACAATCAATAAAAATCATCAAAATATCATTTCAAATTTTTCCAAAATTTTTTGAAGATCAGAAGAAGTACGAACTGAAAAATATAATAACTCTTATAATCTCTTACCTCAAAAGAGCAGTACTTCGGAGGAAAAATCGGAGGAAACTTCTACTAAATAGCAACTCTCAAGTATCTAAATACTCTTAAAAATATGTTTGATAATATAGAGAGAAAGAAAACTTATTTTTGGTGTGATTTTCAATTCTAACATAAGCACCTATTTATAGGAAAATGCCAGAACACTATAGAGACTAAAATAATAAAATATATTATTTTATTTCTTCTTTTCTACGCATGCCCACGTGTTTGATCAGCCACCAGCCATCTTTGAACAAAGCTAGCAGCCCACATGTGTTAAAACATAAGTGGGTCCCACCCATAAATTAATAAAAATCATTTTATTTTATGAAACTTCCATAATTCGTAGAAACTAGCCCGATTATAAGAAAAATACAAATCTCACGACTATTTATAAGAAATTAAATTCTCTACAACTTTGCAGAAGAAAGTTTTTCCAAATTCCAAACAGAAGTTGACCGAAATTCACATACGGACGATTTTACAGGCTATAACCAAATTTCAGTCAAGAAATGGAGTCCACCGACACACAAAACATATGTTAATCATTTAATGCAATAAAAATACTCTTTTTTCTCATATACTCATATATCACACATTCATTGTAAAATATCATTATTATATTATAATAATATAATAAAATATTATTTTATCAGAAAAGATAAAATATCAATTTTCAACAATTGTCACTTTAAAAATTTTCTCCATCTATATCCACATAAAATGAAAATTTTCCTTATCATATAATCAATAATTAATTATTCACAAATAATATTACAGAATCACGATCTTGACAACCAGACAGTTCTCAGGAAAGAGGGGCTTTCCAATAAGAATTTCTCCTTACTGGCGCGCAATTAGGTGACCAAACCTCTCCTTAGACAGAACTTTCTAGATATTGTCAATAATATTATCTAATAATATTATTCAAATAATATGAATTATTGATCTGATAATGGAAAATACTGTGCAGTAACAATTATTGAACAACAATAATATAAAATATTAACGCAGTAATTATTGAATCAATAAAATAAAATATTGAACAGTAATTACTGTAACAATTATTGAGTAGTGCCTTCTTACGTAAGAATCAATAATTCAAAAATACTGTGCAAAATCGTGTGCTACTGTGCAATAACGCGTATTATTTTACTTTACCCACCGGATATTCCAACAGTGTTAACGGTAACAATTATGTCGTTATTTATAAAAACTCAATTTTTGTCGTTTTCTTCATCCGTCAGTTATTCGTTATGGGGCCCACAAATGGCTACGCCGCCGTACGAATATTCCCCGACAAAAAAAATATTCCACGACCAAACGAATATTCCCCGACAATTGAATATTTTATAACCACTTGCGTATTTTGAAAAATTCATATCTCACCCTTAACTTTAAACTTTTATCAATTTAACCATTTACTGAATAGTTATTATAAGAAAAATTGAATACTTTTATTTCATAAAATTCGGGGTCTTACAATCTCCCCTCCTTATGAAATTTCGTCCCCGAAATTTACGTACCTGGTATTTCAAAAAGTTAAAAATACCTTGCTTTCATTTCAGATTTTATTTCCCGGGTCATCATGATTTTTCTGTTGCTCATCTCCTGTGATAACTTCATTTGGGTTCCTCATTTGTTGGGAAGTCATGACAACCGCCATCCCTCGAACTATTGATGAGTGGGTAATATACCCATAAATCGGATATACTTGGGTTTAAATTGTTGTATTTTCGAGTCATTTAAGAATATGTTTATTGGGTTTAGTGGTTATTTTTCATATTCGAGAGCTGCAAGGACGAATTGGGAATTTGGAGCAAAGAGTGGCAATATGGTAATTTCAGAGAAGTCCAGCGCTGGGGCGCTGGAAATTACACTAAGGACAGCGTCGGGGCGCTGAGCCTCGGCTGGTTTTGACTAGGACGCGCGTTGACTTTTCGACTGACTTGATTATTGAAGGTGATTTAAAGCCTAACTGGATTGGGATTGTAAAAAGCTATAAAAGGAGATTAAGTGCTCTTCCGAAATTAGGGATCTCTCGAATCTTAATCATTCATTCATTGGTGGCTACATGAGGATTACTTGAAGACTAAGAATTGGCTACAGAGTTTTCTTTTTCTTCTCTTTATTTTCAATTTGTAATTCTTTAAGGATGATTTGCAAACAATTATTGGTTTTTATTTCCGTCATGAACTAATTCCTTTTATTAAGATTCTAATGGAACCTCTTATGGTTATGAATTGATTATCTAATTTATTCCAATTATTTATGTTAAAGTGACTTGTTTGTCTTGCCTTGTATTTATTGATTAATTATCTGGCCAATAATTTCTGTGTTACTCTAGAAGGAATCGAGAGAGGAATTTTAGAGTTATAACTGGGCAGGGTGACATGTGACTTAGTTATTTGCACAGTGAATAATTAGGTTTGTGAATAGAATAAGAATATCTATTTGCCGCATGTAACACATAAGGAATTGGGATTGTAGCGAGTTTAATTCAATTAATTTGCATAGAGATATAGTAAAATTAATCTGGGTTAAATAGAAGGCAATTGATCACTCGAGAGAGGGCTTTTGGCATTTGAGAATTCCTGTTAACAATTCAGTAGATTTAATAATTGGGATAATTAGATAATTGATTTAATAATCATAATTGGGGAAATTGGAGTCTTAATTGTCATTTATTTGCATTCAAATAATTCTTGATTCGTTCTTTGTTTTCTTTTAGAATAATTTCTTACTTTATTAAAATTAGTTTTCTTAGTTTTAAGAATCACAATTTTCGGTTGTTTAAATAAAATTGAATTGATACAGTACTAGTAATTGGAGTTTATTAATTGGAATTCTCTGAGGGATCGACACTCTAATTTATCACTATATTATTTGTTGATCGTGTATACTTGCACGTTTGCTTTGATTGTGAAATCAACCAACAAGTTTTTGGCGCCGTTGCCGGGGACTTCTTTGTTAATATTAATTCCATATTAGTTATAATCAATTCGGTCTTAATTTAAACGTTACTTATTTTTCTTCTTGTCTTTGCTGGAATTCTTTGCAAGTGTATGCACACTAGATCAAAGGCGAGAAAGGAACTTTTTCCTTATACAGACGAGATTGAAAGGAAGTTTCGAAAAGCGCAATCGACTAGTGGGGCACCACCCGAGGAAGAAAAACTGGCAGAACAATAAATTCCAGTGAACATAGCAGGGAACGATCAGAAACCACTTCGGGACTATGCCATGTCGAATGTCACGGATATTTAATCGAGTATTAGGAGGCCGGCAATCAATGCTAACACCTTTGAGATCAAACCAGCACCTATTCAAATGCTTCAGAATTAATGTCAGTTTGGGGGCAGTTCATTAGATGATCCAAATGAGCATATCTTAAGTTTCTTGGAAGTTTGTGATACCTTCAAATTCAACAATGTGTCCGAAGATGCTATAAGGTTGAGAATGTTCCCATTTACCCTAAAAGATAAAGCACGAAGTTGGTTACACTCTCAGCCTTTGGACTCAATCCTTACTTGGGACGATTTAGCTCAAAAAATTATATCTAAGTTTTTCCCACCATCAAAGTCAACAAAACTACGGAATGATATTCATATCTTCGCACAGTTTGATTCAGAATCGTTGTATAAGGCGTGGGAAAGGTTTAAGGATATGCTCCGCAAGTGCCCACACCATGGAATTCCACAGTGGATGCAATTGGGGATATTTTGTGATGGTTTACAAGCATCCACGAGGGCAAGTATTGATGCAACAGCAGGAGGAGCGATTATATCTAAAAATTTAGATGAGGCATATAAGTTGTTAGAAACGATGGCCACCAACAACTATCAGTGGCCCATAACAAGAAATAATCCTCCGAAAACATCGGGAAAGTATGATGTGGATGTGATAATATCATTACTAGTGCAAATGACCGCAATGGCTAAGCAGATAGAATTATTGCGTCCACAATCCACTCAGCAGGTAGCAATGGTTTGTGAAATATGTGCTGGGGGTCATACTACGGATCAATGTGCCATAAATGCTGAAGCAGCACAGTATGTGGGGAGTTATAATCTGTCTACTCAGCCTTATCAGAATCAAAATGCATATAATCCGGGGTGGAGAAATCATCCGGGATTTTCATGGAGTAACAACCAAGCTGCAGAACAAGCGTCGAAACAACAAAACAATTCTGGATTTCAAAACCAGACACAACAACCTGTGCGGAAAGCAAGTTGGGAAGAAGCCTTGGAAAGATTTGTTCAAGCAACTGAAAAAAGGAGTGAGGAGAGTGACAAGAGATTCAGTCAAATGGAGCTAAGTATACAAAGTCAGAGTGCGTCAATCAAAAATCTGGAAAATCAAATGGGGCAAATAGCACATGCATTGAATAACCGACCACTTGGAACACTTCCGAGCGACACCAAGAAAAACTCGGGCAGAGATGAGCATTGTAAGGCGGTAACTCTACGAAGTGGAAAAGAACTACAAGAGTCAGTCAAGGATAGGGAAAAGGAGGACAAGGCATCAATTGAAACAGAGAAAGTGGTGGAGACCGAAAAGCATCAAGAGGAGACCTCACAGCAGAAAAATTCGGAACCAACCAGTACAATGCCCCCCCATACCGTATCCGCAGAGATTTCAGAAATCCAAGTTAGATAAGCAGCTCTCACGATTTTTGGATATCTTTAAGAAATTGCATATCAACATCCCCTTCGCCGAAGCCTTGGAACAAATGCCGAGTTACGCGAAGTTTATGAAGAAGGTTTTATCAAAGAAAAGGAAATTTGGTGAATTTGAAACAGTAGCATTGACCGAAGAATGCAGTGCCATCATTCAGAATAAGTTACCGCTGAAGCTCAAGGATCCAGGTAGCTTTAATATACCATGTGAGATTGGAAATCAGTTTTCGGGATGAGCTTTATGTGATTTGGGGGCCAGTATAAATCTAATGCCGTTATCCGTCTACAGCCAGTTCAGACTTCAGGCTCCACGCCCAACAAATATCAGTTTACAGTTAGCGGATAGATCAGTTACATATCCATGAGGCATTGTTAAAGATGTGCTCGTAAAAGTGGATAAATTTATCTTTCCCGCGGATTTCTTTATTCTGGATTGTGAAGTGGACAGTGAAATCCCGATCATTCTTGGGCGACCATTTTTGGCAACTGGTAGAACATTGATTGATGTTCAAAAAGGTGAATTGACAATGCGAGTTGAAGATCAACAAGTCACCTTTAACGTTTTCAAGTCAATGTCTTACCCAAAAGAAAAAGGTGAATGTATGCGGATTGATCTCATGGAGGAATGGGTGAATCATAAATTCAGCACAACTTATTCGAAGGACCCACTTGAATCTATTTTGCTCGGGACAGACGAATATGGTAGTGAAGAGGATATTGAATATGTCAAATGGCTAGACACACCATCAGTCTTTCGGAAGAGCACTCAATCTTTCGACACCATAGAGAGGCCCGAAGCGGAAGGTAAAAAGTTTAGACCCTCAATAGAAGAGCCATCGGTGCTAGAATTAAAGCCATTACCTCCCCATCTGCAATATGCTTACCTGGGAAAAGACGATACCCTACCAGTTATTGTTTCGACAGAATTGACTGATATGCAAAAGAAGAAACTGCTACGTGTCTTGCGAGAATTCAAAACAGCAATTGGGTGGACTATAGCGGACATTCGAGGTATTAGCCCATCATTCTGTATGCATAAAATCTTAATGGAAGAAGGGGAAAAACCAACCATCGAGATGCAAAGAAGGCTAAACCCCATCATGAAGGAGGTGGTGAAAAAGGAGATTATAAAGTGGTTAGATGTTGGCATTATTTACCTGATCTCAGATAGTTCGTGGGCGAGTCATGTACAATGCGTACCAAAGAAAGGGGGTATGATAGTGGTGAAGAATGAGGCGAATGAGCTCATCCCTACTCGAATAGTTACAGGATGGAGAGTATGCATGGACTACCGCAAGCTGAATAAAGCCACACGCAAGGATCATTTCCCCTTGCCATTCATTGATCAGATGTTGGATAGGCTAGCTGGACATCAGTTCTATTGTCTCTTGGATGGTTATTCTAGATATAATCAAATTGCTATAGCACCAGAGGATCAAGAGAAAACGACATTCACATGCCCATATGAGACGTTTTCATTTCGGCGTATGTCTTTTGGTTTATGCAATGCACCGGCAACCTTTTAACGGTGCATAATGGCAATCTTCTCCAATATGGTTGATAAAAATTTGGAGGTATTTATGGACGACTTTTCTGTGTTCGGTGATAGCTTTGCTCTTTGCCTGAAAAATCTGATTTTAGTGTTGAAACATTGTGTGGAAACTAATCTGGTTCTCAATTGGGAAAAATGTCACTTTATGGTGAAAGAAGGGATTATTCTAGGACATAAGGTTTCTGTAGCAGGGTTAGAGGCGGATAAGGCGAAGATAGAGACTATTGAAAAATTACCTCCTCCATTATCAGTGAAGGGAGTCCAAAGCTTCTTGGGGCATGCAGGGTTCTATAGACGCTTCATCAAAGATTTTTCACAAATTGCAAAACCTTTATGTTCCCTGTTGGAGAAAGATGTCCCTTTCAAAATGGATCAGTCATATATCGAGGCCTTCGAGATTTTAAAGAAGAAGTTGGTATCTGCTCCGATCATTGTGGCGCCCGATTGGTCTTTACCATTCGAATTGATGTGCGATGCCAACGATTATGCAGTGGGAGCAGTACTGGGACAACGTCACGACAAGATCTTTCACATAATTTACTACTCCAGCAAAACGTTGACAGACGCTCAGTTGAACTACACAACCACCGAAAAAGAACTACTTGCAGTTGTGTTTACCTTCGACAAATTCAGAGCATATCTCATTGGGACCAAGGTCATTGTCTACATGGATCACTCTACAATCAAATATTTGATCGAAAAGAAGGATGCCAAATCGAGGTTAATACGGTGGGTGTTATTACTGCAAGAATTTGATTTGGAGATCCGGGATAGAAAGGGTACAGAAAACCAAGTGGGGTATGCAGAGGTACAGAGCCAAGACAATACACTGATCAACGAGAAATTTTTGGACAAACAACTTCTCCGAGTAACCACAACACTGCCTTGGTATGCTATGTGAACTATATGGTTGCTAAGGTTACCACCAGATTTGAACTCGCAATAACGAAAGAAATTCCTCCATGACGTGAAGCAGTACTATTGGGATGAACAGTTCCTGTTTAAAGCCTGCGCAGATCAAATGATTCGACGCGGTGTGCCACATGAAGAGATGGACAGTATATTGGGTCATTGCCACTCCTCAGACTATGGAGGTTATTATTCCGGTGATCGAACTGCGGCCAAGGTGTTATAATTAGGATTTTACTGGCCTTCGTTATTCAAGGATGCGTATCTCTATGTACTAAAGTGTGATCGATGCCAACGCGTAGGTAATATCTCCAAGCGAAATGAAATGCCACTCAACACTATATTGGAGGTAGAACTGTTTGACGTTTGGGGAATCGATTTCATGGGATCATTCCCCTTATCTTTTAATAATCAGTATATTTTTTTGGCAGTGGATTATGTTTCCAAATGGGTTGAAGCCACAGCTTTTCCCACCAATGATGCTAACGTCGTCCTTCGATTCTTAAAGAAAAATATCTTCACGGGATTTGGGACTCCGCGGGCAATAATAATTGATGAGGGAACACATTTCTGTAACAAGCAGTTCACAAAATTGTCGGTGAAGTATGGGGTTCGTCATAAAATCGCAGCCGCATATCATCCCCAAACCAATGGCCAAGCCGAGGTCTCGAATAGGGAGGTCAAGAGAATTTTGGAAAAGGTGGTCAATCCGTCACGAAAAGATTGGTCTTTACGTCTTGACGATGCTCTATGGGCATATCGTACAGCATACAAGAATCCGATCGGTATGTCACCTTATCGAATGGTTTACGGAAAGGCGTGTCACCTCCCAGTCGAGTTAGAACATAGCGCACACTGGGCCATTCGGAAGCTCAATTTTGATGAACAAGCAACAGGTGAGAAAAGGTTACTGCAGTTGAACGTGATGGATGAATTTTGCTTCAACGCTTATGAAAATGCAAAACTCTATAAGGAAAAAGTTAAAGCGTGGTATGATAAGAAAATTCTCGATAGAACATTTGAATCGGGCCAACAAGTCTTGCTTTTCAACTCGAGATTGCGTTTATTTCCTGGAAAACTGAAATCACGTTGGTCAGGTCCTTTTAAAGTCGTGTCTGTTGCACCACATGGTAACATCGAGATCAAAAAACCAAATTCAAATTGCACATTCAAGGTTAACGGCCAACGTCTGAAACATTATTGGAGTGGACCCATCGAACGTCAAGCTACGGTCATGTACCTCTCCGAACCAGTGGACAATTGAGCAACACTGACAAGTCGGGCTGACGACTGTAAACCAAGCGCTATAGGGAGGCAACCCCAAGAGTTCTATTTTTATTTTATTTTTATTTATTTATTTATTTTTATTTTATTTTATTTTATTTGATGTCATGCACTTTTCTTGGGTTACAGCTGAGCAGGAATTTCAGCCAGACCAAGCGTGCTAGTATGTTCAGCGCCCCGGCGCTCAACTATAAGCCTTTTTCAGTGCCCCGGCGCTAAGGGGAAGAAGCTACAAGTCAGGTCCAGCGCCCCGGCGCTCAATATACAAGGGATTTATAGCCCCGGCTCTGAGGTCCAGACTCGACTACTCAGGCCCAGCGCCCCGGCGCTACTCACAAGCCATGCCACAGCGCCCCGGTGCTGTAAGCCTCTTGAAGCCACTGACCTTCAACGCCCCGGCGCTCTAGCTAGTACAAAAGCCAGCGCCCCGGCGCTGGCCCCAGGTTTGCGATTCCTATTTCAGTTACAAGTCTGTTCGGTTCACATCTTCTCCTCTCCTCTTCTTCACGTCTCCACTACTACACCCATAAACATCCCGACGGTAACTTCTCTTAACCTTGCATATAATATTCCACTGAGGGCATCTCGACATCTCACATTAAGACTTCCTTTCACAAAGCAATCCTCATCTCCCACAAAGGTATGTTTCTAAATGTAACTTCATAGATGGTGAATTCAACTCTTGTCATTTGGAAGATGGGTAAGTTAATGTGCACCTTAGTTCATACTCTCTACATCTATTTACCGATTCTTACCCTTTTCGATTTCGATTATCTCACTATCCCGAAAGGTGAGACACGTTTGATTGGGCACCAATTTTGATTGAGATACCATACATATGTGGTAATTGTGTTAGAAATTTGACTTAATAAGAAAGTAGTGTGATTCACAGTAATTTATGAGACGCCCATAAGGTGTTTGATAATTTGTTTGAGTCAATGATCATGTTCAAATTTGCACATATCACCATATCCATGCACATTATTGATGGATCCTCTTGTCAACGCCATATTCCACATCTACTGTTGCCAATATTCATTACTATTGTGGGACGAATTATATTGTCTTGAGGCATACACAGGGATATGTTACTTCTTATAACAAAACTCTTGGGCGAATTATAAGTGTTCCTTAACACTTGTAGAATTTGACAAATACATGCATCTAAGTGGTACAATTGTGCGTTTTCATGCTAATATATGTCATGCAACACCCTTAACTTTATACTTAACATTTACATATATTTTGATGTTTGGGGGTAGTGTCATGGATACGTGTATCCCAACTAAATTTTTGGCAACTGCAACTAATTGTGAATTCGTATTCTTGCAAAAATTTATCAATGACTTCCAAACGACAACGTGGCAAAGGTACAGGCACCGCCTCAGCCCCGCCGAGATTTGATAGCCACCGATTCGTCTTCGCCGAAGCACAAGAACGCTATAACCGCATGGCTACCCACTCACTAGTCCCCGAACGGGGTCTACGTCCCAATCAAACCAAGGATGGAGAAATAGCAGTGATGATTGCTGAACGAAACTGGTTCTCTCTCATCGAACAGCCGGATCCAGCAGTGATTGCAATTGTCAAGGAATTCTACGCTAATGTTTCAGAACACGATCACTACGGAGTGTTTGTGAGGGGAAAGATAGTGGAAATTGGCGATGAAGATATCAATGGGTGCTATCAACTGAATTTGGAAGATCTTAACGACGAGTATGCAGGCTTCTAAGCCAAGGTCCAAATTATGAGAAGATAATCTGCGAGCTGTGTCAACCGGGCACCACATGGACAGTGCATGAACGGGGTAGCATGCCTTTCCCCCATTCTAACCTCAGTCTATATGGGAAGGCGTGGTATGCTTTCATTTGTGCCAAACTCATTCCATGCACACATGTGAGCCATGTCACTAAAGAACGAGCTGTGCTGCTATATTCAATTATCCAAGGCTTGCAAATAGATGTCAGTCACATGATCCAGCAGTCCATTCTTCGAGCATCTCGAGGTGTAACCACAGGAGGTTTACCACATCTGTCTCTCATCTACGTTTTGTGTGCTAAGTTCAGAGTAAAATGGAAATCGGATGAGATGATCCAAACACCTATGCCTGTGTTGGACCATAAGTTGATCAGCATGTATAAAGTGTGGACAGGTGGGGCCAATCACCCTAGGGGATTGGGTTTTATAATTCCCCAAGTTGCACCTACACAAGCCCCACAACCTCCGGCTCCACCTACTTATGGCTCATCTACAGCAGCTCATCGTGGAATGGTTCCCGAAGCTGTCCAGCGGGAGATAGACGGCTGGTTTTACAATATGGAGTCCCAGAATGTGCGCTTGTTGGAACGGCAAGACGTAATTTTCAAATTCTTAGTTGACCAATTTACTGCACAGAATGCATTGACCGTCGAATCACATCCGGGCGTTCAACTTAGCCATTTTCCAACTTCTCCTGTTCTCCCTGTATTTCCCCCTTCCGATCAAGAGATGAGCGAGGATGATGATGCACCACCCGAAGAATAAGCTCGTCAGGGAAGTTCTCTGTTTTATTTTGTTATATTTTTCGCATGAGGACATTGCTCTAAATTAGTTTGGGGGTAGTTAAGTTTTATTTTTAAATTTGTAGTTTGTTAATAGTTTGTGGATTTGGATTGTTATTGTTAGTTAAATATTGCATATAGAATTGCATAATAATTCTGGCGTTTGTTAGTGCGTTTATTATTCGGGGGCCAATGATGAAATTAGAATTGCATGAACAAGTCTAGTAAGGATTGTTGAGTCAGTGATTTGATTTTCTTGACATGATTTGAATCTTTATCTGTTTGACACTGATATTATAGGATAGCACTTGAAAAACGACCATGTTGGCTATGATAGTTTAAATGGTTAGATAATAGAGTTCTAAAGGATGATTGCTAGTGAAATGAAGGGACAATTTGAATAGCTAGTGAAGACTGAATTTATACATAAACTCGAGTTTGGGGGAAAAATATTTAGAATATATAAGCAAAAAAAAAACACCGTGGCGTGCTTGTCTAGTTTTGTGGCCTTTGTTACTTGAGCAAGTAAGCCCGAGGGGACTGTCTCTACACCTAGCGCCCTAAGGTCTTAATGGCTTAGGAGTCGTTGGTCGAAAGCTCGTTAAGGTAGCATTGAAAAGCCTAAGGGAATAAGACAATGCATAGTCATGAGAGAAAAAAAAATTAATAATAATAATAAAGCGGGAAAAGTGCAAAATGCCCCTGTCTGAAAAAAAAAATTAATAAGCATAAGTATTTCATGTTGACCCCTGAATTTTGGTGATTGTTTAATTTTAGTTGAATCTAGTGTATTTGATGAACTCTTGAGTAAAACTGTATGAAGCTTTTTATGAACTTTATTATCTTTCAACTTTTTGCTTTTCAATAGTTAGCATGGTTGTTGAACACTGATGAGTGAGTTTATTACACATGAATTGGATACATTCGGGCTTAATTTATTGTTATTCTCAAGTCTTTTAGAATAGTTTTTAAGTATTTGTGTCCATTCATGCATGTTTTACATTGTTTTGTAGGATTTGGGACAAAAGTTACTTGGATCGACGTTTGGGGTGGCTAGATGCGCGTTTTCGGCTTGCCATTTACATAGCAGTCACTTCAGAGCCAATTTGAGTATTTTTACGGACCTTATTTCGAAAAACTTAAAGAATGAAAGTTGTAGATCTACTTCTCCTCTTTCCGGAACATCTTGAATCATCAAAATCGGAGTTCGGACGAAGAAGTTATGGCCATTTTCCCAAAGGACGTCGGAGCAAAAAATGTCAGAACTTGTACCAGCGCCGGGGCGCTATTTCTCTATGTAATTCTAGCGCCGGGGTGCTATAAGGCAGAATACCAGCGTCGTGCCCAGCGCTGGGGCGCTGGGGAAGGGCTTGGTGATGGCCTGGATGCGTTTTGGGCGAATTTTGACACCTTTTTGACTCCAAATTGGATTGGATTTGTTCCTAACCTAAAAATTTAACTTGTAACCTATAAATACATGATGGGAGGCATAAAATAAAGGGGGATTACATAGAGTAGACTAGATTAAACACTCCATTAGATTAGACATTAACCCTAGTTCTTATTAGTTTTGGAGATTGAAACAACTTGGAGATCATTGAAGATCAAGAGCAGGAGCAAGAGGGGAGCATCAGATTTGCTGACAACAGATTCTATTATCTTCTCTTATCATACTTTTATCTTTTAATGTTTATTCAATTGTGGATTCTTGGTTTTAATTAATTAATTATGAACTAACTCTTTTATTAAGATTTCAATTGAACTTTTTATGGCTATAAATTAGTTATTTGATTTATTCTAATTATTTGTGTTGAAGTGAATAGTTCATCTTGCTTTGAGCTTATTGATTAATTATCTGATCAATAATTACCGTGTTACTCTAGAAGGAATTGGGAAAGGAATTCTAGGGTTAGAACTGGGCTTGGTGACATGTGACTTAGTTATTTGCACAGTGAATAATTAGGTTTGTGAATAGAATGAGAATATCTATTTGCCGCATGTAACATAAGAGGAATTGGGTTTGTAGCGAGTTTAATTCAATTATTTTGCATAGAGATATAGTAAAATTAAACTGGGTTAAATAGAAGGCAATTGATCACTCGAGAGAGGGCTTTTGGCATTTGAGAATTCCTGTTAACAATTCAGTAGATATAATAATTGGGATAGTTGAATAATTAATTTATAATTCATAATTAGGGATATTGGAGTCTTAATTCTTATTTATCTGAATTCCATCAATTCTTAGTTGTTTATTTGCTTTCTTTTAGAATAATCTTTTTGTTTTGTTTAATTTAGTTTTCTTAAATCTAGAAATCACAATTATTGGTTGTTTAAATAAAATTGATTTGGTTAAGAATTAGTATTTGGTAATTTTTATTAAATAATTCCTCGTGGGAACGATACTCTACTTTCACTTTATTACTTGTTGACCGTGTATACTTGCACGTACTCATTGATTGCGAAATCAATCAACAAGTTTTTGGCGCCGTTGCCGGGGAATTAATTTAATAACTATTTACCAATATTAATTTCAATCAAATTAGTCTTAATTTAAACATTTTTATTTTTATTTTTATTTCTCATTCTCTTCCTATATTTCTCTCTTTTTAGGTACCATGGATGACTTTGCGTATCAATGGCCATACACGAACATGACTCAATCACGGGGAGCGGAGATTGACAGACTCAAGAAACTTTCTGCATTGTCAGCACAGATGGAGACACTTTCGAGGATGCTTGAAGCTTTTGAAGCTCAACGTCGTCAAAGTGTGGCGGTTACTTGTGATTATTGTGCTGGAAATCATATGAGTCATCAATGCGCCATCAATTTTGAGCCGGTACAGTATAGAGGTGATTACCCCAACAGTTATGTCTATCCCAACAACTATCATCAGGATTGGGGGTATCACCCGGATTTTTCATGGAGTAACAATCAAGATCAATTTTATGCTCCAAGTCCAATATACCCACCGGATTTCTCGTGTCCACCTCCACTACAACAGGAAGAACATTCAAATTGGGAGGAAGCCTTGGACAAATTTATTAGAGCTTCTGACAAAAGGAACGAGGACCAAGACAAAAGATTTAATCAAATAGAGCTGCATTTGCAAAGCCAAGGGGCATCGTTAAAGAATCTGGAAAATCAATTGGGGCAGATAGCACATGCGTTGAACAACCGTCCTCAATACACTTGGCTCTATGACATGGATGACGAGACTGATGATGAGCCTGAACCAAATCTGCAATCGGATGTGCCAAATGATATAGATGTTGAAAGAGAGGAAAGACTTGGAGACCAACAAAAAGAGATCGGTAAAGATCTAACTTTGAGTATCAACGAAGATGAGCCAATTTTGATAGTGTCCCATGTACCTTCTCCACCAAAGTTCAAGAATCCGGTTAGATTTACAAAACC
The DNA here is from genome assembly GCA_016801055.1 of Panax notoginseng. Classification (NCBI taxonomy): domain Eukaryota; kingdom Viridiplantae; phylum Streptophyta; class Magnoliopsida; order Apiales; family Araliaceae; genus Panax; species Panax notoginseng. The sequence continues at coordinate 125,854,842 of CM029021.1, forward strand.
ATGTCCGCTAGGTAGTCATGTCGTCGGCAAAGCTCTTTGTGACATAAGAGTTAGTACAACTGTGGAGTCATGGTGGGTTGAAAAGGAGAAGATAGAAGAAGAGATTGTTGTGTCTGACAAGCCTCAATGCCAGAATCTATTCGCAGACACAATGGAAAAAACACCTAGATGTTGGACGTTCTTTAATGTGATCTTATCTAAACAAAACATGCTAGGTGATTTTAACTCAATGGCCATTACAATTGGGAATCTACCAAAAGCTATATTATTTCCGATGGATGGAGGGTTCCTCAACTTTCGAAGGGGAATTGGATAGAGAAGTGAAGAAGTCAGGCTGAGACTATAAAATAAGCGCTTATTGGGAGGCAACCCAAGTTTAATTTTTATTTTTAGTTTTTATTAAGTTTTATATTAGTAGTTTTGAATTTGCATTTATTTAGGATTTAATAAAAGTGTTTCTATCATGATTTACAGGTTATTCAAGTCAAATTCAAGTGTGGTGTCCAATTTGTTCCACGTGCCTAGCATATTCTCCAAACTTAGTGGACAATGAGGAAGATTGCTACATTTTCAGGGAAGTCCTCTGCTTTACTTTTTTATATTTCATCCATTGAGGACAATGTCTAGTTTAAGTTTGAGGGCATTTTAGTGTCGTATTGCATATAGTTAGTTATCTGCATAGTAGTTCAATTTTTTTTGGTGTTAGCATTGTGTTTTTTTTAGGTTGCATATAGTACATGGTAGTTATTTGCATGTTCATATATGTGTTGCATTAGTATGTGTTCATGTAGTATAATTGCATTTTTTTTTGCATGAATCTGTGTGATTAGTTGGTGTGGTCGTAGCTCGGCCTATGATAAGATTGGTTTTGCATGTTAACTTGAACAGTGTTGATAATTGATGATGAGTTCTAATTTTAATCATGATGACAATCTGAGCCTGTCTGAAACTTATGTAACTGGTTAGCACTTAAAGTTTAACTGTTTTAATCCACTTGGTTCAAGGGTTTCATAATTTGTTTCTGAGTGAAAATCTTGGTTAAAATTTAAGGAAATTAGTGAACTGGCGGTAAAGGTTGGAATGACGTAAAAGCTTGAGTTTGGGAGAATCTATGGGGTATATATATACAAAATGAAAATGAAAAAAAAAAGAGAAAAAATGATGAAAAGAAAAAAAAATAGAAAATACAGAAAAAGAAAAAAAATAAATAAACACCGTGGCATGCTTGTCTAGTTTTGTGGCCTTTGTTACTTGAGTAAGTAAGCCCGAGGGGATTATCTTTACACCTAGCGCCCTAAGGTCTTAATGACTTGGGAGTCGTTGGTCGAAAGCTCGTTAAGGTAGCACTGAAAAGCCTAAGGGAATAAGACATTGCACAGCCATGAGAAAAAAAAACACGAGAAAGAGCAAAAATGCCCTCGTGATTGAATAAAAGTATAAATAAATCTTGTATTTACCCTTAGACTTGGTAATTGCTTAGTTTTAACCGGAGTTGTCATGTTCACAAAAGTAATTGAATTGGAACTGAAATTTTCCTTCTAAGAAGTTTGTTATGTGATTATCTTGAATTGTGGTTGGTTAGAATGGTTAGCAAGCACACACACACAACATGGGTGATCACATGTGTGGATTGACTAATTGGTTAGAGTTATGGATTTTGACTTGATTGGATATATTGTTTGAGTACCAATGATAACTTTGAGGCCTGTTGCTATATATCATACTGATTTATTACTAGGTTCGTATGTATATTAGGAAGTAGATCATGCATATGCATTCATGTAATTGATTTAGTTTGTTTATTTTTAGTTCTTTTGTATTTTTGCTTGAGGACAAGCAAAGGTTTAAGTTTGGGGGTATTTGATGAGTGAGTTTATTACACATGAATTGGATACATTCGGGCTTAATTTATTGTTATTCTCAAGTCTTTTAGAATAGTTTTTAAGTATTTGTGTCCATTCATGCATGTTTTACATTGTTTTGTAGGATTTGGGACAAAAGTTACTTGGATCGACGTTTGGGGTGGCTAGATGCGCGTTTTCGGCTTGCCATTTACATAGCAGTCACTTCAGAGCCAATTTGAGTATTTTTACGGACCTTATTTCGAAAAACTTAAAGAATGAAAGTTGTAGATCTACTTCTCCTCTTTCCGGAACATCTTGAATCATCAAAATCGGAGTTCGGACGAAGAAGTTATGGCCATTTTCCCAAAGGACGTCGGAGCAGAAAATGTCAGAACTTGTACCAGCGCCGGGGCGCTATTTCTCTATGTAATTCTAGCGCCGGGGTGCTATAAGGCAGAATACCAGCGTCGTGCCCAGCGCTGGGGCGCTGGGGAAGGGCTTGGTGATGGCCTGGATGCGTTTTGGGCGAATTTTGACACCTTTTTGACTCCAAATTGGATTGGATTTGTTCCTAACCTAAAAATTTAACTTGTAACCTATAAATACATGATGGGAGGCATAAAATAAAGGGGGATTACATAGAGTAGACTAGATTAAACACTCCATTAGATTAGACATTAACCCTAGTTCTTATTAGTTTTGGAGATTGAAACAACTTGGAGATCATTGAAGATCAAGAGCAGGAGCAAGAGGGGAGCATCAGATTTGCTGACAACAGATTCTATTATCTTCTCTTATCATACTTTTATCTTTTAATGTTTATTCAATTGTGGATTCTTGGTTTTAATTAATTAATTATGAACTAACTCTTTTATTAAGATTTCAATTGAACTTTTTATGGCTATAAATTAGTTATTTGATTTATTCTAATTATTTGTGTTGAAGTGAATAGTTCATCTTGCTTTGAGCTTATTGATTAATTATCTGATCAATAATTACCGTGTTACTCTAGAAGGAATTGGGAAAGGAATTCTAGGGTTAGAACTGGGCTTGGTGACATGTGACTTAGTTATTTGCACAGTGAATAATTAGGTTTGTGAATAGAATGAGAATATCTATTTGCCGCATGTAACATAAGAGGAATTGGGTTTGTAGCGAGTTTAATTCAATTATTTTGCATAGAGATATAGTAAAATTAAACTGGGTTAAATAGAAGGCAATTGATCACTCGAGAGAGGGCTTTTGGCATTTGAGAATTCCTGTTAACAATTCAGTAGATATAATAATTGGGATAGTTGAATAATTAATTTATAATTCATAATTAGGGATATTGGAGTCTTAATTCTTATTTATCTGAATTCCATCAATTCTTAGTTGTTTATTTGCTTTCTTTTAGAATAATCTTTTTGTTTTGTTTAATTTAGTTTTCTTAAATCTAGAAATCACAATTATTGGTTGTTTAAATAAAATTGATTTGGTTAAGAATTAGTATTTGGTAATTTTTATTAAATAATTCCTCGTGGGAACGATACTCTACTTTCACTTTATTACTTGTTGACCGTGTATACTTGCACGTACTCATTGATTGCGAAATCAATCAACAAGTTTTTGGCGCCGTTGCCGGGGAATTAATTTAATAACTATTTACCAATATTAATTTCAATCAAATTAGTCTTAATTTAAACATTTTTATTTTTATTTTTATTTCTCATTCTCTTCCTATATTTCTCTCTTTTTAGGTACCATGGATGACTTTGCGTATCAATGGCCATACACGAACATGACTCAATCACGGGGAGCGGAGATTGACAGACTCAAGAAACTTTCTGCATTGTCAGCACAGATGGAGACACTTTCGAGGATGCTTGAAGCTTTTGAAGCTCAACGTCGTCAAAGTGTGGCGGTTACTTGTGATTATTGTGCTGGAAATCATATGAGTCATCAATGCGCCATCAATTTTGAGCCGGTACAGTATAGAGGTGATTACCCCAACAGTTATGTCTATCCCAACAACTATCATCAGGATTGGGGGTATCACCCGGATTTTTCATGGAGTAACAATCAAGATCAATTTTATGCTCCAAGTCCAATATACCCACCGGATTTCTCGTGTCCACCTCCACTACAACAGGAAGAACATTCAAATTGGGAGGAAGCCTTGGACAAATTTATTAGAGCTTCTGACAAAAGGAACGAGGACCAAGACAAAAGATTTAATCAAATAGAGCTGCATTTGCAAAGCCAAGGGGCATCGTTAAAGAATCTGGAAAATCAATTGGGGCAGATAGCACATGCGTTGAACAACCGTCCTCAATACACTTGGCTCTATGACATGGATGACGAGACTGATGATGAGCCTGAACCAAATCTGCAATCGGATGTGCCAAATGATATAGATGTTGAAAGAGAGGAAAGACTTGGAGACCAACAAAAAGAGATCGGTAAAGATCTAACTTTGAGTATCAACGAAGATGAGCCAATTTTGATAGTGTCCCATGTACCTTCTCCACCAAAGTTCAAGAATCCGGTTAGATTTACAAAACCATGTCCGCTAGGTAGTCATGTCGTCGGCAAAGCTCTTTGTGACATAAGAGTTAGTACAACTGTGGAGTCATGGTGGGTTGAAAAGGAGAAGATAGAAGAAGAGATTGTTGTGTCTGACAAGCCTCAATGCCAGAATCTATTCGCAGACACAATGGAAAAAACACCTAGATGTTGGACGTTCTTTAATGTGATCTTATCTAAACAAAACATGCTAGGTGATTTTAACTCAATGGCCATTACAATTGGGAATCTACCAAAAGCTATATTATTTCCGATGGATGGAGGGTTCCTCAACTTTCGAAGGGGAATTGGATAGAGAAGTGAAGAAGTCAGGCTGAGACTATAAAATAAGCGCTTATTGGGAGGCAACCCAAGTTTAATTTTTATTTTTAGTTTTTATTAAGTTTTATATTAGTAGTTTTGAATTTGCATTTATTTAGGATTTAATAAAAGTGTTTCTATCATGATTTACAGGTTATTCAAGTCAAATTCAAGTGTGGTGTCCAATTTGTTCCACGTGCCTAGCATATTCTCCAAACTTAGTGGACAATGAGGAAGATTGCTACATTTTCAGGGAAGTCCTCTGCTTTACTTTTTTATATTTCATCCATTGAGGACAATGTCTAGTTTAAGTTTGAGGGCATTTTAGTGTCGTATTGCATATAGTTAGTTATCTGCATAGTAGTTCAATTTTTTTTGGTGTTAGCATTGTGTTTTTTTTAGGTTGCATATAGTACATGGTAGTTATTTGCATATTCATATATGTGTTGCATTAGTATGTGTTCATGTAGTATAATTGCATTTTTTTTTTTTGCATGAATCTGTGTGATTAGTTGGTGTGGTCGTAGCTCGGCCTATGATAAGATTGGTTTTGCATGTTAACTTGAACAGTGTTGATAATTGATGATGAGTTCTAATTTTAATCATGATGACAATCTGAGCCTGTCTGAAACTTATGTAACTGGTTAGCACTTAAAGTTTAACTGTTTTAATCCACTTGGTTCAAGGGTTTCATAATTTGTTTCTGAGTGAAAATCTTGGTTAAAATTTAAGGAAATTAGTGAACTGGCGGTAAAGGTTGGAATGACGTAAAAGCTTGAGTTTGGGAGAATCTATGGGGTATATATATACAAAATGAAAATGAAAAAAAAAAGAGAAAAAATGATGAAAAGAAAAAAAAATAGAAAATACAGAAAAAGAAAAAAAATGAATAAACACCGTGGCATGCTTGTCTAGTTTTGTGGCCTTTGTTACTTGAGTAAGTAAGCCCGAGGGGATTATCTTTACACCTAGCGCCCTAAGGTCTTAATGACTTGGGAGTCGTTGGTCGAAAGCTCGTTAAGGTAGCACTGAAAAGCCTAAGGGAATAAGACATTGCACAGCCATGAGAAAAAAAAACACGAGAAAGAGCAAAAATGCCCTCGTGATTGAATAAAAGTATAAATAAATCTTGTATTTACCCTTAGACTTGGTAATTGCTTAGTTTTAACCGGAGTTGTCATGTTCACAAAAGTAATTGAATTGGAACTGAAATTTTCCTTCTAAGAAGTTTGTTATGTGATTATCTTGAATTGTGGTTGGTTAGAATGGTTAGCAAGCACACACACACAACATGGGTGATCACAGGTGTGGATTGACTAATTGGTTAGAGTTATGGATTTTGACTTGATTGGATATATTGTTTGAGTACCAATGATAACTTTGAGGCCTGTTGCTATATATCATACTGATTTATTACTATGTTCGTATGTATATTAGGAAGTAGATCATGCATATGCATTCATGTAATTGATTTAGTTTGTTTATTTTTAGTTCTTTTGTATTTTTGCTTGAGGACAAGCAAAGGTTTAAGTTTGGGGGTATTTGATGAGTGAGTTTATTACACATGAATTGGATACATTCGGGCTTAATTTATTGTTATTCTCAAGTCTTTTAAAATAGTTTTTAAGTATTTGTGTCCATTCATGCATGTTTTACATTGTTTTGTAGGATTTGGGACAAAAGTTACTTGGATCGACGTTTGGGGTGGCTAGATGCGCGTTTTCGGCTTGCCATTTACATAGCAGTCACTTCAGAGCCAATTTGAGTATTTTTACGGACCTTATTTCGAAAAACTTAAAGAATGAAAGTTGTAGATCTACTTCTCCTCTTTCCGGAACATCTTGAATCATCGAAATCGGAGTTCGGACGAAGAGGTTATGGCCATTTTCCCAAAGGACGTTGGAGCAGAAAATGTCAGAACTTGTACCAGCGCCGGGGCGCTATTTCTCTATGTAATTATAGCGGCGGGGCGCTATAAGGCAGAATACCAGCGTCGTGCCCAGCGCTGGGGCGCTGGGGAAGGGCTTGGTGATGGCCTAGATGCGTTTTGGGCGAATTTTGAGACCTTTTTGACTCCAAATTGGATTGGATTTGTTCCTAACCTAAAAATTTAACTTGTAACCTATAAATACATGATGGGAGGCATAAAATAAAGGGGGATTACATAGAGTAGACTAGATTAAACACTCCATTAGATTAGACATTAACCCTAGTTCTTATTAGTTTTGAAGATTGAAACAACTTGGAGATCATTGAAGATCAAGAGCAGGAGCAAGAGGGGAGCATCAGATTTGCTGACAACAGATTCTATTATCTTCTCTTATCATACTTTTATCTTTTAATGTTTATTCAATTGTGGATTCTTGGTTTTAATTAATTAATTATGAACTAACTCTTTTATTAAGATTTCAATTGAACTTTTTATGGCTATAAATTAGTTATTTGATTTATTCTAATTATTTGTGTTGAAGTGAATAGTTCATCTTGCTTTGAGCTTATTGATTAATTATCTGATCAATAATTACCGTGTTACTCTAGAAGGAATTGGGAAAGGAATTCTAGGGTTAGAACTGGGCTTGGTGACATGTGACTTAGTTATTTGCACAGTGAATAATTAGGTTTGTGAATAGAATGAGAATATCTATTTGCCGCATGTAACATAAGAGGAATTGGGTTTGTAGCGAGTTTAATTCAATTATTTTGCATAGAGATATAGTAAAATTAAACTGGGTTAAATAGAAGGCAATTGATCACTCGAGAGAGGGCTTTTGGCATTTGAGAATTCCTGTTAACAATTCAGTAGATATAATAATTGGGATAGTTGAATAATTAATTTATAATTCATAATTAGGGATATTGGAGTCTTAATTCTTATTTATCTGAATTCCATCAATTCTTAGTTGTTTATTTGCTTTCTTTTAGAATAATCTTTTTGTTTTGTTTAATTTAGTTTTCTTAAATCTAGAAATCACAATTATTGGTTGTTTAAATAAAATTGATTTGGTTAAGAATTAGTATTTGGTAATTTTTATTAAATAATTCCTCGTGGGAACGATACTCTACTTTCACTTTATTACTTGTTGACCGTGTATACTTGCACGTACTCATTGATTGCGAAATCAATCAACAAGTTTTTGGCGCCGTTGCCGGGGAATTAATTTAATAACTATTTACCAATATTAATTTCAATCAAATTAGTCTTAATTTAAACATTTTTATTTTTATTTTTATTTCTCATTCTCTTCCTATATTTCTCTCTTTTTAGGTACCATGGATGACTTTGCGTATCAATGGCCATACACGAACATGACTCAATCACGGGGAGCGGAGATTGACAGACTCAAGAAACTTTCTGCATTGTCAGCACAGATGGAGACACTTTCGAGGATGCTTGAAGCTTTTGAAGCTCAACGTCGTCAAAGTGTGGCGGTTACTTGTGATTATTGTGCTGGAAATCATATGAGTCATCAATGCGCCATCAATTTTGAGCCGGTACAGTATAGAGGTGATTACCCCAACAGTTATGTCTATCCCAACAACTATCATCAGGATTGGGGGTATCACCCGGATTTTTCATGGAGTAACAATCAAGATCAATTTTATGCTCCAAGTCCAATATACCCACCGGATTTCTCGTGTCCACCTCCACTACAACAGGAAGAACATTCAAATTGGGAGGAAGCCTTGGACAAATTTATTAGAGCTTCTGACAAAAGGAACGAGGACCAAGACAAAAGATTTAATCAAATAGAGCTGCATTTGCAAAGCCAAGGGGCATCGTTAAAGAATCTGGAAAATCAATTGGGGCAGATAGCACATGCGTTGAACAACCGTCCTCAATACACTTGGCTCTATGACATGGATGACGAGACTGATGATGAGCCTGAACCAAATCTGCAATCGGATGTGCCAAATGATATAGATGTTGAAAGAGAGGAAAGACTTGGAGACCAACAAAAAGAGATCGGTAAAGATCTAACTTTGAGTATCAACGAAGATGAGCCAATTTTGATAGTGTCCCATGTACCTTCTCCACCAAAGTTCAAGAATCCGGTTAGATTTACAAAACCATGTCCGCTAGGTAGTCATGTCGTCGGCAAAGCTCTTTGTGACATAAGAGTTAGTACAACTGTGGAGTCATGGTGGGTTGAAAAGGAGAAGATAGAAGAAGAGATTGTTGTGTCTGACAAGCCTCAATGCCAGAATCTATTCGCAGACACAATGGAAAAAACACCTAGATGTTGGACGTTCTTTAATGTGATCTTATCTAAACAAAACATGCTAGGTGATTTTAACTCAATGGCCATTACAATTGGGAATCTACCAAAAGCTATATTATTTCCGATGGATGGAGGGTTCCTCAACTTTCGAAGGGGAATTGGATAGAGAAGTGAAGAAGTCAGACTGAGACTATAAAATAAGCGCTTATTGGGAGGCAACCCAAGTTTAATTTTTATTTTTAGTTTTTATTAAGTTTTATATTAGTAGTTTTGAATTTGCATTTATTTAGGATTTAATAAAAGTGTTTCTATCATGATTTACAGGTTATTCAAGTCAAATTCAAGTGTGGTGTCCAATTTGTTCCACGTGCCTAGCATATTCTCCAAACTTAGTGGACAATGAGGAAGATTGCTACATTTTCAGGGAAGTCCTCTGCTTTACTTTTTTATATTTCATCCATTGAGGACAATGTCT